>JAVLVB010001056.1:1857993-1900845 GCA_032876305.1 Orestias chungarensis | reverse complement strand
AGCAAACCTGTCAGTGCAATTGCTGGGTTTAGAAGGACGTACTAAGTTAGATTCAAATCATAAGCTGTGTTTTCTGCGTAGGCCGGAGACGCTTTTCCCATCTGACTGGAGCGTTATCTTCCACATGTTTGCGGTTCCTCCTGTTTGTCTCTGGATTGTATTTGGGTGTTATTCTGACGGCAACTCTTCCCATCTTGAACGGTTATTTGTTATCCTTACCATACATTTTTTTGTCCCCTAAACTTGCCAAAACTTGAACACACACTTCCTCAAAGCGTGGTGCGATATCATAGATGTCAGGTGCAAAAGCCATAGAGAGTTCAAAAGTGTTCCAGAACAAGCATAAAATAATAAAGTTCACAGGTTGCACCACCGTCTCTCGTGGGCCCACCTTTTGCCACATAGGCTACTTGCATTGTGTATTTTATTATTTTTATTGTCATTTCCTGGTCCTCCATTAAAGGTTAATATTCTTTTATTGGCTCTCACTACCGGGGACTTCTTATTGGCATTTCTGATAAACGCTCTCCTGGGCCGATCTGTTTAGTTTCGGTCCCCAGTCATGTCTTGGTAGAATTGCCGTTGCACCATCTTTCTCTTTCTAGACGATGTATTTAACGGTGAAATGTTCAAAGCCTGGGAAATTGTTCCAGATCATTACCAATATTTTAAACTTAACACCTTTCTTGATGATTTCTCTGTAAGCTGTTTGCTCAATAATGATAATTTAAAAGTTGAGTTATGAAAGTCTGTTGAAAGGTTTTCTCTTATCAGTTTAAAGGGGCTGAGTGTAAATTGATGCTACACATTGTTTACTTTACAAAAAACAATTTAATAAGTTAAAAATAAAACTTTCCACAGAAGTAATTAAAATGTTATGACTTATGTAAAAAAAAAGTCTTCAGAGTTGTTCTAGATGTTGATGGATGTGGGCAGTAACAGTCTCCTGTAGCTGTCCGTATTACAGCTGCTAAGGGGATCCTCTGTTGACTGTCGTTGTGTAACAGCGTCATGAAGAGGATGTTCGGGGTTAATTATACTGTTATTATACTTCCAAGCAGCTAAATAAGTTTCACAGAAGGACGTTTCAAAATAAAAAATAAACAAACTCCCTGCAGGTGAATCTTTATTGAAGTTTTACCTGTGATTTTTATGAGCGTCTGAGCAGAAAAACCTGTTTGTCCGTTTCTGATGCAGATTAAGAAGAAAGAATGTTTTTTTCCCCTGATATTTGATGCAAGCCTTGCGGAAACAGTTTATCTTGCTGAGCTGACAGGGCTTACGGCGTGTTTATCAGTAAACAGCGTCAGTTCGATGTTGTGTTAGACAAATCTATTTAAAAATGTACAAATTTACTAAGAAATAATAAGGCTAGGATGCAGAGGAGAATCTCTCATATTTTCATTGTGCTGTTGGCATCTCACATCTGTATCTTTCCCCGACTGGGTAAGTGTGAGCCGGAGAGAAATGAGGATGGAGAGGTCTTCTTTAAGTTAGTCACAGATGAACTAAAGGAGTGTTGTTGACTTTCTGACTACAGGTTTTACTTTTCTCTCCGTCCGGCAAACACTCCGAAACTTACCTGGACACCTTAGACTACATGAGCCTCATTCCTGTTAAAGGGATTCATTGGGTGATGGTGTATACGAGTGATTTACACATTTTCATAGTACAGATTTTTGCTATTTAAAGTCATTGCATCAGGGACTAGTCCTGGTAGAACTTGGCTGTGAACTTCTGTGAAAATTCGAGCTCCTCCTTTATTACCAGATAAAAAAACGACCAACTGCATAAAATATCATCCTCAAATATTATTCCATAATTACAATTTTTCTCATCTTTCAGAGTTGAATTTGTCAAACTGACACATCTGCCACCTCTAAGATCACATAATGACATTATAATGCGGTTTTGGTTTCACTTTAAATTCATCAAATCTATGATTATAATGATTTTCTTAAAACTCAAACACGTCCCACTTAATGTTTTTGTGGCTGCTGCAGTAAAATCCTTCCGTCAGGTCTATTAACATATTTATATGGTGATCTTTTCACTTTGAATCACTGAATAACAGATGCTTCCTCCCCGTCAATAGAGTGGAGCCGCCTTTTTCTACACGCAGACGACGCGCTTTTATATTAAAGGGAGCAGCAGTGGCCTTGTGGTCACGACAGTCACAATCTTGATACCTTTATTTACGGCAGTCACAAAGCGAACGTCTCTCGCTGGCCCAGTTAAGGGCTTGGTGGTTTCGTTTTCACCGAGCCGTTGGCCGCGCTCCCCGTCAGCCGGCATAATCATATGTTTGCCGCTGAAACCGGGAGAGCAGCGCAAACAGTAATTGACTCGGCTAACACTTGACTACGGACTGTGAGAAATGCAGAGCCGAGCACAGTTGGGAACATCGTGACATAATAGTTTTGTTTTTTTATTATTATTTTCAACCTGAGTCAGAGGAATGTGGATCGGTACAAACATGTTAGTCGTCTCGCTCACTGGGGCACGTTTTGGATCCGTCTGTGTTGAAGATATAAGTGACAACATTCTTCAGCTGTCCTGCTGATTGTTTCGAGACATGGTGTTCGGTTGAGAGCCAGCTCCAGTAAAACAGTTCATACAGTAAATGACGTTCTTAGGGTGGGTGGGATGTCCAGTGAAGAAAGGCGACTGAGGCGATTGATATACAGCAACCCCCCCATCAGGCGGATAAAAGTTGGCCTTCTGCTGGAGCTTCAATGTCAGCTTTTGCAATGAATTATTAACCAGGATCAAAGCCACAGTGCGAGTGAAAGTTTAGCCAGGAGCTAGCGGCTTTCTTCGGCTCTGCCGTGTGCACTCCTGAAGAGGTAGAGCAGGGAGCATCCATTATTCAAACCCGCTGAGGTCAGAAAGCAGATTCAAACAAGGATCTGGAGGAACTGGTTCCCGGTGCTCTCTGATTCTTTTGGGTTTTGTTCTGTGTTAACATGCAGAAAACAACTTAACATCGCGCATATTATGGTATGGGATTTACTTTATACATTATAGGGTCAACCAAACACTTATCTTATCACATGCCATAGTTGAAAAGAGTATGTCGTAAAAGTTGAGCATTTCCTCGACTTTCAGTAATATTTACTTCTTCTTTTTTTATAAAGTTGTTATTCTAACATATTTATCAGGCCGTCCAGAGGTCAGCATCAGCCATGGTCCCGTTGATCGACATGTCAGATGTTGGAACATCTTGGCCAAGTTATCCCAGAACTGAAAATGCTGTTAGTCAATAAATCCAACAATATCTGCAGTTTGGACTAAATTGCTCCCAGCAGATTGTTGAAGGCTAAAAGCATGAGAAAGATGGCGCAGTTATCTTTTGCCTACTCGATTGCCTTCTTACTGTATTTCTAACACAGCGGTGAAACTTCTGGGCCTGTTTTGTTATCTTTCTTGTCATTGATGTTTAAAATGTGCGCTGGAGCTTCAGTTTCTACAAGATACCTGTAAAACGTTATCAGAAACCTGAGACATAATAACCACGTGTATTTCTATCATACAGTAGATGTACAGAGGGTGCCATTAAGCCTCGGGAGAAGGAAATGCAAATGTGTTTTACATGTTTCTATTTCCTGTTACTGACCAATTGCCACGTTATGTGTTCCAGAGCTGCATTGGGCTCAGTTTGAGCTATATGAAGTTTCCTCTCCCGTGAAGATTTAATCAAATGCAAAACATTTAAAACACGCATTTAAGGTCATTTAGAAACAATTTCAGAAGGGAACAGTAATAATCCAACGACGGCACCTAATAGAAAAGTGGTGGATGTCAGAAGAGGTACAGTAGTCTTGACATTTAAGTTATTCATGCAAGCTTGGCATTTACTATTAGTAGATGAGGTCTTGAAAACATTAAATCTAGGTGATCTTTTTGTTTTACTGTCCAACCATTTATGAATGAAATGAGACCGCCCGTCACAAGACATGGTAACAATAGAGCTCCTATATTCTTCTGATCATGTGATTAGGTGTGGTTAACTGTTTGTGTACACAACGGGGACGTGCAACTATTATCCAACATATGAATCTGTGAACAGATTAATTGCCACAAAGCTGTAGGAAGCTGCTTGGTCTCCACCTTAATGCTGCCTGCTTCTCTTCAGGCCCTCTTCCCAGCCCTATGTCATGGCCAGTGGAGCCACCAACTCAGGCACCTCTAATGGACACCCCCTGAAGGCACAGCTACAGATTTTTGGTAGGTTTTTAACAATTTCTTCTTTATCTAATTACAAAAAAAGTAACTGTTCAACTATTCAGCTTTTAGGATTTTTGTCAGAACAAAGAACAACGGTCGTAAAAGTGCAGAGAGGCCTCAGTGTTGCCATTCCTCACACATGGCGAGTCTGAAAGCGGAAATTTAACATGTAAGTTGAGGAGTGAATAAAGTCCGCTTCTTCTTTGTGGAAGGACTTTGGATTTCATACGATGAGGTCAGCAGTAATAGTTAATACTCTGAGTAATCATCAAGCATTTATAGTAGTTGTTGGACATTAGCGCCCTTCAGACTTAGTGACACAAATTAATAGAAGGCACTGTGTTAGATAATCTTTGGTCCTCAGTCAGTTGGCATTCGTCATGGTTTTGGTTTCTTTTAAATAAATTCCTGCTCTGACTGTAGACATGGACAGGTGTTTGTGCACTTGTGTTTGCTAGCTAACTGAATTGCTCTTTATTGTGATTTGCGTATTCATCTGCATAAAAGCCATGGCTTCATAGTTAAAAGATCATCTTCACTTGGTTTAACTTGGGGTAAATAAACCTTACTGGAGGTCTTAGCAGTATAACTAAGTACGGATGCATCACTGCAACAGCGCTCTAGTAGTTAATTATTTACAATAGTGTGAATGCATTGACTCTACATTTTTTTTAATACTGGAAATAAGTTACTTCCCCAAATGGTTTGACTTCAGATCTGTGTTTGTGTCTGAAGTGACGTTTGTTCTGTTTTGTCCGTGCTTGCCGCCTATGGACGGTGCAGAAAGCACCGACTATTCTTTCTTTATTCTCCGTTTCGAGTAGCAACACCTACAGAGTCGCACATGTGACACACTGGATGGAGAACCCCTGACTTCATCTGAGGCTCCGTTCCTACAGCATCTCCTTGCAGAATGCGAGAAATCTGAGCGACAGAAGCTCTGGTGGACATCCGGGACTAAATCCTTAGCTTTGTATTTATTTTTACTCTTGCCTTGCGTCTATTTGAACCGTTTTCTCTTTCAAGTCGAGCGATGGATGATCCTTGTTGTTGTTTATTTCTATTTTTTATTTATTTTTTGGTTTGTTTCAGTCATATCAGCAAAGCTGCGCGAAAACAAGAAGAACTGGTTCAGCCCCAGTCCTTATGTGGAAGTGACGGTCGACGGCCAATCCAAGAAAACAGAGAAGTGCAGCAACACTCACTGCCCCAAATGGAAACAGCCTCTCACTGTGTAAGTCAGAGTAACTGAAGACTCATGTGACCGAGGGTCACAGCTGTTACCTAAACCGTACTTTTGGGACTAATGGAGGAAAATGCAGTGTGTTATGCGTTGGATTCAGTCAGTGTTGGTACACAGTTCATACCTTAACTATTACTCACCTTGAGGGCCTGGATGTTACCAGTCAGGTTTTTCAGGGAACTGCTAACAAGTCTGGAATTCCTGAATACTGTTAACACGCTCCAAGGTTTGACATCAGATTATTCATTCTTCCTCTCTTGATTATCTTATCAAAATCAAACTGTGAGCTCGAAGAGTTTTATAGAAAAGCTTAAACATTAACAGCTGCCTTCTGCTGCCGCTTGAGCAAAAGCTCAAATATTTCCTTGGATGGATCAATCAGTAATGATTGCATATACATTAACACAGCAAATGCATATTTTACACAAGTGTTATCAATTCATCTTTAAGAAAACTTTTGGGTTATAAATAAATTGTACCAGAAATCAGCTCATTTAGGAGCACATGTTACCGTATGTTTGTTTTTCAATTAATACATTATTTTTGTCTAATAATAATAATCTAATTTAATGTTCAAAGGCAGTATAAGTACTGCAGTGTCATCATGTATAAAAAAAGTAAACAAAAACTCAATTGTACACTTAAAAACACCCAAAAATTACATTTGAAATTTCATGCAAAGCTCAAATTTAGCAGATGTATTTGCTGTCTTATACGTTCGTGTTTTCTGCTGTCAACCTTTTTTTTTTTTCTATGTAAGCCTTGCCCTGCTTTTTGGAGTAAAATCTCAAACTTCTTGTTTTCCTACAAGTATAAAAGACGTACTGGCCTTTTTATTTATGTATGTATTAAATAAATTCGATTTATATTATTATAACAAAAAAAAACTTTCATTTAATTTGCTGGAATTTGCAGAAATGTGATGGTCCTTCATTTCCATCCTTTCTTTTTCTTTTGTCTCTTCCTTTTTGTTTTATAACCTTGTTTTTCTTCTTGTCTTTTTTTTTTTTCGGCCTCTGATTCGTCCTTCCTTACTTCTACATATTTTTCTTTTGTTTCAAAAAGAACCTAAAGAGCTACGGACTAAGTTTTTTTAACATGGTATAGAGTTTATTATTTTTTTAGTTTTTTTGGACATCCACAATAACACAAAATCCCAACAGCAGCATTTTGTGAGATGTGTTTACTCGCGGTTAGTAGAGGCATATATTCTTTTCCTGGTGGTTGTCAAACTGCTATCATAGTGTTGGTTAGAGATGCTCTGTGTGCCTAAATAACCTCAGGCTGGAACAAAACAAGAAAAACAAAATATTGTTTATATATACATGCAGATGCTGGCACTCTATTCCAGCTAAGTAATCCCCAGAAATATGAAACTGCGCCTGCTTCGGGAGTCCTAGTATCAATGTCACACATTAGTGCAGATAAAGGCTTGTTCAAAAAGGATGTATATTATAAAAATGTATGTTTCTACTGAAATTAATAAATAAAAAATCCCCAATGGTCTTTAATGTTTCACACTTATCAAAAGCAAATGCTTTGTTGCTGTACTCTCTCTGGATTCGTCCAATGCTCCTCTCGCCTCTGACAGGATCGTGACTCCATTCAGCAAGCTGGAGTTTCGCGTATGGAGCCACCAGACGTTGAAGTCGGACTTGTTGCTCGGCATGGCCCAGCTGAACATCCGCGACACTCTCGAGTCCAACAACATGGAAAGTGAGTACCTGCCAATGCTAATGGCTGCCTAAATATTTAGCTTTTAGATTTAATTATTTATTTATTTTAAATCAGTTTGTGGATTACTGCTTCACTCTGGCTCACGGGTTTAGTTTGTGAAGCTAAACCTCATATTACGAAAGCGATGTAAAAGAATTTTGCACCAGTTCTTGCAAAAATAACATCCTTTCTTCAGTTGTGTTCATGATCCTGATGCCGAATCGTTTGTGTGTTCACTCTGTGTCAAGTATAGTTGCTTTCGTAGAGGCTTATTTGCTTTAGTGTGGACTAATCCATCAGCAGCAAAGCATGCAATAAACCAACTTAGATTTCTAACAGATTTGAGGTTGTTGCTGCTTCGCACAGACTCTTTAGATGTAATCATCCCCGGCATGCTTTGAGTTGTTTCTCGTTTAGCCAGGCCTGCTCTTTTGCGTCGGTTCACACATGTGAACTCGTGCTGATGAAAGAGAACTCGGCATCCAAATTAAATGCTGATTGATGTTTCATGTCGAACAAAAAAAAAGTTCACTGCTGTAATATTGGCTTTTTTTAGTTGATCTGAACTACTTTGTGTGCTTTACCCCTGATCATACCTGCAACAATAACATTCAGCCTTTGCAATAGCAGCTCTCTAAACTGTGTTTTTCTCTATTTTTCCTTTCTCATTTATTTGGATAATTGAATGTAATTCACTGTAATGGGTCCTCTGAGCTGCAGTGAGCCTGCTAGCACTATTGTGAAGTTATCTCAGAATTGTGATGATGATTTATGATGTTTTTCTCCACACTCGTCCCTGTTTAGCATCGGTTGGGTCTATTTTAAACAAAGATTTGTGTATGTGTGTGTGTACAAACTACAACATGTCGTTTCTTTGTAGTTTCTGAGGTGGCGGAGACGCTGCCGCTGTACTCTGACAGAGAGCAGTCCGATGTGGTGGGAGAACTGTTTGTTCGTCTGGACGGCATGGTGGTGGACCCTGAAATGTTCGCCTTAGCAGAAGCCAATCACTACAGTGAGTAAGAGGCGAGGTTCTATCTGAAACAGACCCGCTGTTAAATATTAAAGCAACACTAACTAACTTTTCAATCTTCATAAGATATTTTCATAACTTTTGTGATTATAAGTCGACTTACAACTCATCATAGACATGTCATGGGGTGGGTTGAGCATAACTACAAATGGGCTGACTGCTTTACGGCATACGTCACTTCCCCCGGCTTCTTATTTTCAACATCATTGTGTGACATTGTTTCGCCACAATTAGATTCATTCCCTCATCGCTATTCATCCTTCGCACAGCAACTTGAAACAGAAATGTACTTCAATCCAACTGCATGGGACCGAGGATTAGGATTTTACCTCGCTATGCGCTGGTGCTCATGGGAAATGCAGTCTTCCTTCAGGCTAAATACTACCGCTTTTGTCCACACTGGAGCCAAAATCGACCAAAACTGAAACTTCTTTAGTGTCATTTTAGGTCGTGTTTGGAATATCTTTTACATGAAAGCATTTGGATTAAGTTTAGTTCAGATTAACAACGCTCTGTATGTTTTTTTTTTTTTTTTAGGTACATCTAATGGAGAATCATCACAGCATAATGGGGATCATCCAACAAGGTAGAATTTTCTTATAAAACGATCCTCTAGTGGGACATTACCAATTTCATTTCATCCACGTTTCGTTTTCTTTGACAGGCCAAGCCGAGACAGCTCCCCAGCTGTGGACAGTTTAGACGTCAGATCCTCTCCTAGCACAATAAAGTCAGCGAGTAGCAGAGGGTCTCCATCACCGGGAGGAAAGCCCCTCCGCCCTCCGAGACCATCCAGGCCTCCTCCGCCAACTCCACGCAGACCACCGTCTTTGCCAGGTGTTACATGACGCCACCTCAGTGTTCAGTTCCAATATAACCATGCAAGCATAAATTATGAAAGCGTTGTCATGAAATTTTAGGCTAAAATAGTCACTATATGGCCACTAACAGACAAAGCCCTTGGTTTTATGCTTTGCTGAAGACGTAAGTCTAGAAACTCAGCAGCTCTGATTTAAGGACATAGTTTTGGGGATTTCTCCTGTACCTAATCGTATGTGGCTAGATATGGACTGGTTACCAGTATCACCAAAGCTATGGCTTCAAAACTCCTGATGTTTTCACTACAATACTATGTTAAATGCGCTTTTTTAAAAGGAATTGCAATCTGCCAGTCAGTATTTCCTGTATTAATAAACAAAGTTACTCACTGTGTAAAAAGCTTAAGGAGAGCCGGTCTAACAGTCATATTGACCCTATTGTGTGAAACGTGAATTTTACGACTACTTCTAAGATCTTTTCTTCTAATAAAGTTGCTGTTCTTCTCAAAAGGCAGCTGTGTACCTGGGTCGTGACCTCTGGTGGAGGATATAAGTACTACATGTTTATTTTTATTTTTTTAATCCAGGGTAGCTATGCAAATATTTCTTGAAAAGTTTTGATACACTACGGGTTTGTTTTTGTTTGATAATAATACTTCTAAAAAACATGCATTTATTATTTTTACAACCTTTTTTTTAAGCAGTCCTCCAAATAATAATAGTTATAAACAAAGAGTAAAAATGAGTACTAGTTGCAGTGACAATTGTGATTTATTCTATCATTCCGCTCTAGTTCTGATACTTATGGTAGTAAAAGGTAATAACAGTATATTTATTGAGCCAGTGCAAATATAATTAATTTGCCATCATACTATTATATCTTGACAAACCAAAAGTGGCTGTCAATAGCAAGATGTAAAAATCTATCAATGAAGACTTAGATTTTGTGCTAAATTTTAAGAGTTGTTCATTGTATATTTTCCAAAAGTCAAAATATTAAAACTAACCATAAAATGTGAAAGCTGACTATTTACACCGTGATTAAATACGAGTTAGTTATTTTATTTTAGCAGCTGCAGACGTAATTTTTGCAAATATTTATAGCTGTGCTAATCCATACCTGGTTGCTGTCCTCTCGCTGGCTATTTTAATCCTGTCGGTACTTCCAAACCCAGCCAGGTTGGTTGTGCGTCATCCTTAACTTATCTGCATCACACTTTGCTGTTCAATGTAGGTTTCAGATTGCACAAACACGAGAAGCTCATAAAGTAGCTCTGCTCTGCCAGCACCTCTGTCTTAGGCACTGCTGCTTTTTTTGCTGTGCACTGTCTGATGTAACACTTGTTCTGCGATCCCAGCTTACCTTACTTATACCTGATGGGATTAACAGCTGGGTGATCTCCCAAAGTTAACCAGAGAGGAAAATAGTGGTAGGTAAACTTCTTCCTTTGAGGCGTATCACCTAAAATTGGCTTTTAAACCAAAGGGCTATGTTTGGTATCCTGTTTAGGAATGTCCTAATGGAACAAAGTTCAAGTATTCGCTTCAGCATAAAATCCTTTCAATGTCAAAGATTTACCTCGAGGGTAAGCTGGGAGTGGCGCCAAAAGACAGTAGCTTTTTTTAACAGCCGCCTTAACCTCTTAAGCCATATCTATTATCATGGTCACCCTGAAGGGTCTGCTGCCAGGAAACCCCGCACACAACAAACCGCGAACACATCCCCGTCTTTATCAAAACCAGTATTAAAGTCTTTAGCTCTTGAAAATGCGATATTTTATTAGTGAAAGACAGAATCTTCCTAGTTTTGTGACCTATAGAAAAAAAGGCTTCAATTATTCTACTTTTTTGTAGTATTCTCCAGTAGAAAGTATTTGCAGTTATTACACACAGAGCAGTATTAAAATCTAGCCTTGTTCTTTCCCTTTTGTGACACAATACTAATTAGGCTGATGGTACTGCTGCCCTGATTACATAAGACCCATTGTGCATGGCTTTCAGAGCCATGTGCGACTCCGGAGCCGCAGGTCCGGGACTCCTGCTGTAGTTTGAAATTTTAAAGCCTTTACACTTTTCCCGTTTTCCTGCTTTTAACACGACTTTTGAGGACAAAATATTCACAGGCTACTTAATATGTCTCAGCCTCAAACAGAGGTTATGAGGGTTTAGTGTTACTTATGTAAAGGCTGAGCAATATCGTTCAATAATTGCTGACTAATTTCTTCCACGTTTTATGAACTTATATTTTACTCGCTGATGTAGTATTTAGCCATGTCATCGGGATATTTACTCAAATAATATCATTCATCCCTGGCTAATATCACCTCTCTGTGTTAATATTTTAACAGGTGACGGAAGAGAAAGATGTTTTGCGAAGTCACGTTTTTCACCATAAAGAATTTCAGACTGCTTTTTGCTTCTAAGTCACTTTATTAATACATATTTAATATTTTATTCGTTCCTCAGCTATTCCTACCAACGGCTCTGCTCCCACAGAGGCTAGCGAGGGCCAGTCGGCCTCTAACACACCGGTGCGAACCTCAGGACCCTCATCCGGTCCAGACGCGAGTACATCAACGTCGACTTCCATGCCTGGAGCCGCGGCAAGCAGACAACCGGCGGGCAGCGCCACGCCTTCTCTCCCTCCCAGAGTACCATCCGTCAACCAAGCACCACTACCCCCTGGGTGGGCATTCGTTTTTTTTTAATCTTAACTGCAGAACTGAGAGAATTATCAACAATGAGGTCAAGAAGAAATACAAGAAGCAAAGTTAATGTGTCTCTCAGAAAACATCGTTAGGAATTGATGTTACTCATTTTTCAGCCGAATATAAGTAATAATCCACATCGCTATTCATTTTTGAAACCATTGAGTTTTTCTCAGGATGCTGCAGAACAGCAAACCCCTATACAAGCATTAGCTTTTAGCAGACGTTTGTCACGTAATTTGACCCCCCCCCCCCCAAATTTTTTTTTTTTTTTAAATAATAATCTATAAATGCTTTTCTGTTTGTTTTTATTTACTTGTTTGATCCTCTAGATGGGAGCAGAGGATGGATCAGAGTGGCCGAGTATATTATGTGGACCACATTCAAAAGAAAACAACATGGGAGCGTCCTGAACCTCTCCCCCCTGGGTAAGGTTTGTTTTTCCTCATGGTTATTTATATAACTGGCAGTCAATCTTTATTTTTAATGTAGGATTCCAACAAGGTTGCCTCACATTAGTTCACAAAGTTCTTTGTGTTGATTTATATGCACACCAACTCTACCCATTTCTGAAAAATATGCAAATCCAGCAATTTACAGTTGTACATGACTAGTTGATGAGAGCTTCCATTTTCAGAAATAATAAGCCGTATTTAAGTTTAAGCAAATATGTAGTGAATTGTTCCATTATACCATACTTAGAAAAAGATACAAATCTCATCGTTGCTTTCCTTTTGCGCGTTTAAAGGTGGGAGCGTCGCTTTGACCAAATGGGCCGCGACTACTTTGTTGATCACATCACACGGACCACCACATGGCAGCGCCCCACCACGGAGACGGTGCGTAACTACGAACAGTGGCAGCACCAGCAAAGCCAGCTACAGGGAGCCATGCAGCAGTTCAACCAGAGGTTTATATGTGGGGTAAGACTTCCTCCATTTCCATGTGATGGCTGAGTGGGGAGATTTTCTCCTGCTGATGGTATGGTTTTTGCTTTCAGCTGCAGCTTCTTGGTCTGATGCCTTTTCTTGTTGCCCTTAGTACCGTATTTTACGGACTATTAGGCGCACTTAGAAGCCTTAAATTTTCTCCTTAGACCCCATAATTGAGACTGCGCCTTATTATCCGGTGTGCCTTATAGTGCAGAAAATACTGTCTAGCTTGTCCAAAATTGACATTATAGGCAGTTAGACTTAGGTTAAAAATACCGTTCAAATAAAAAAGCGAAACAATCAAATATTCTGATCTTCTCATACTTAAAGTCAATGATTTTCTTTGTAGACTCAAGACCAGGCTTCAGCTGCTCAGAATAAAGAGTTCGATCCTCTCGGCCCTCTCCCTCAAGGATGGGGTAAGATCTTTAAAAGTTTACTTTGATCAAGGTGCACAGACCTCCGATGCATTAGGCGCATGAACTTTCACCTATCTGGTCTTATCATAACTAGTTCTAATGTCTAATTTACTATGCCGCCCACAACCTTTTAGGCAAAATGAGGGAAGAGTTATAGTTGCTTATTTGCTGTCGTTCATTTACGGGGTAATTTAAAGTGCTTTACTGGAAAATGAACGAACTGAGATTAACAACAAGATCCTGTTTGTTCAGAAAAGCGAACAGACCCCAACGGAAGAGTCTACTTTGTGCATCACTTGACTCATACAACACAGTGGGAGGATCCTCGAAAACAGGGGTTAGAGGCAGCAAGCCTTTCTGTCTGTTTTTGTTTTTTTGGAGGAGTGGGAATTTCAATTTTCGTAATTTTAAACAATTTTCCTTTTCAGATTACTGAACGAGAAGCCACTTCCGGAAGGATGGGAGATGAGGTTCACTGTGGACGGTATTCCTTATTTTGTTGACCACGCCCGGAGAACCACCACCTACATCGATCCTCGCACAGGAAAATCCTCACTGTATGTGTTCTTCACCTCATTGCTTTATTGGAAAAGCGTATAAATATGAAGCTCTTCTGCAAAGTTTTCCTGATCATGAAGACAAAGAGGCTGTATGGATGTGCTGCTTCTTCTGCATTTTCTTTCCCAACCCGATTTAATATTGTAGACGATAGGAACGGCCATATTGGATCCAAAAATCATCAGCATTAGAAACCGACATTTGAATGAAAATTTCCAACTTAGAAGTTGGAATATCCAAACTTAAAAATGGAAAGCGCCACAGGATAATTGCTTAATATATCACCTTGTTCAATTGAAAAGTTTTAGATCACGTTTCTGAAATTGCAAGTTTTTTGTTTTGTTGCCATCTTTAAACATTTCAGACTAGATCAGTTAATTAACCTCTTTAGACGTAGTTATTTGCAACCTTATGTTTTTGGAGCTCGCAATGCCTTATTCTTAAATTACTGTTAGATCAAAATATGCATGGAGATGGACTTATACGTTTATTTAATTATTTTTTGGTATTTTTTGCAAAATTGATAAAAGTGATTCATAAAAATTTGTCAAAATCCAATGGGATCTTTTACGGCTATATATTGTTTGGCTTTGATGTTAAATTACTGCAGTCTAGGCTACACAACTCTGACAAACTACAATAAATCAATTGAAGATGTACAAGCATTACATTTTTCAAAACACCAGGTACATTAAGTAGTGTGGTTTCATTACTCGGCAGCACACATTAAACTATATCTAGTTCTATTTATGTTTTGTAATAGTTCATCTCTATACCCTTATTGGTGTGGTGGGTTCCAGATTGTTCCCAAACAGGTTTGGTAGAGGAATAGAGCAAGCATATGAAAACAAACATATCCTGACACACAAAAAGCTAAACGGGATTCGCCTCAGTTGTCAGTAAAAATTGAAATCCGCCGTGTCTTCGGGGCAACCACTTCCTAATCAGTCACAAGCTCCTCAAAGTTGCATTAATCGTGTTCTATTAATACTTTATTTAAAACAAGCTGACGTGGTTACGTACCGTAACCCCTGTTTCTTATTTTCCACAGTGAAAATGGACCACAGATCACTTATGTTCGAGACTTTAAAGCCAAAGTTCAATACTTCAGATTCTGGTGCCAGGTAAGGCTAAAAATGTGAAGAAAAAATTAGTTTGCCCAACTATTTTAATTCCCACACTTTATATTAGTATAAACAGAAATCTTTCTACCGTTCATTATTTAATGGTAGTTGAGGGCCAATGAAAATTCCTACGTATTCCCTGATTTACATTGAATATACATACAGGCACCGTTATTAGTATCACATCACAACGTAACTTTTTTTTAATATCACCATGAGAAAAATCTTCTTTCTTTGTCTCTCTAGCAACTGGCTTTGCCCCAGCATGTGAAGATCATAGTATCAAGGGAAAACCTTTTTGAGGACTCTTTCACGCAGGTACGGAAATGATCAACGTGTGCAAAGATTGCACAGAATCGATTTCCGTGTATGGAAGTGTGTAGTGATATTAAGCAGCTACTGGTTATATCATTTTATCACTAAAGATAAACGTAAAACATTTTTTAGATACTTTTAGTAACTGTAATTAGTAATTAAAGTTATTCTTTGTTTGGGCTCTTTCAGATAATGAGCATTAATCCTCAGGATCTAAGAAGGAGGCTTATGATTACCTTTCAAGGAGAGGATGGGCTTGACTACGGAGGTGTTTCCAGGTACTTTGTTGTTTTTTATTAGGAATGATTTAGACTAAAGTCCTCTGTTACTGTCTCAGAAGCTTTAAAAAGCACATATGGTTTTAGTTTTTGTATCCATGATTTTTATCACTTGTGTTTGAATGTGTCTTAATTAAAGTCTTTATTGGATTTATTTTTTTTGTCTCTTTCCTCTCTTGTAGGGAGTGGTTCTTCTTGTTGTCGCATGAGGTTTTGAACCCCATGTATTGCCTGTTTGAATATGCTGGTCAAGAAAACTACAGTCTCCAAATCAACCCTGCGTCCTCCATCAACCCAGACCACCTCAAGTACTTCAGGTTCATTGGACGATTAATTGCCATGGTTAGTTTTGTTTGCTTTCTGTTTTCTTTCATCATTGCAATGCTTTAAAAATGGCAGGAAAGAAAACTGTAAAGATAATTTTAGGTTATAGTAAAGTAAATAAATCTTAACAATCCTTTCTTGTTATCCCCCAGGCTCTATTCCATGGCAGGTTCATTGACACTGGTTTCTCACTGCCATTTTACAAATGCATGCTCAACAAACCTTTGACAGTCAGCGATCTGGAGTCAATAGATCCGGAGTTTTACAACTCCCTCATGTGGATCAAGTTAGTATGATCTTTTTTTTTATCAGCTAAGGAGTATTTTGCATTTAAGACAAATAAGAGAGCCAAGTTTGTATTTAATTTATATTAAAAAAAAAATCATCTCATGTCGTTTCCTTTCTGGAACATACCTGGATAATGGCAGCCACTAATGGGTGCCGAAACGCTGTGCCTATTAGTTACTAATAGTTCCTCCTTTGAGCTTAAGTACCTAACTGAGCTTCAGACCCACAGAGCATTCCCTAAGAAAGTGCATAATTCACCCCCTTTAAGAGAAATGCATGAAACGCTATGATTAATTTAAATTTATCGTTGTCTCCATCCAGAAACAAGAACACTTTAAATATAGAAGCAATAGGCCGCAATGTTATATTACAGTTTCTTTAGAAAGACAAAGTAAATGGTGCCTCTAATTTTATAATATATTAAAGGAGAGTGATGAGAAGAAGCTATTATGTCCTCCAGCAACCAAAGCTTGCAGTAGCATCTTTACAATAGAAGCTCAGGGGAAGTCATGCATGCCAATCCAGGATTTGTCTCTTTCTTTTGTATTGTTTCAAAGCGAATGGTAGGTCTTTAGATACAGCTTACTGATGGTCCTTGATGCTGTGGTTTTCTGCAATTCGTCAAACCTGAACATTAGAAGATTTGGGCCTGTTTTTTTAAGAGTCTGACTTTTAGACTTGTTGCTCATTAGAGTCTTAATAATACTTTTAGTGCAAGGTCGGCATCGCGTGGCGTAATTTATCTGATTGTGTTAAAGGATTTTCTGGTCGATGTCGTTCGATTTGCCATTGATGTATGACTTGTGTTGATGCTCCAACTTTGCATAAATACAATGCACTTTTTAAAAGACAAAAAACTGCACAAACAATGGTTCCTCAAAGCTAAGTTTGCGACATCACAATGTCTCCGATAGCAGTAGAGCGTAAAAAATGAGTAAAGATACCATTTGGCGTTATCTCTCTTACTCCAGGGATAACGACCTGGAGGAGTGTGGTTTGGAGATGTTCTTCTCAGTTGATAAGGAGATCCTTGGAGAAGTCTCCACCCACGAGCTTAAACCAGGGGGAGAAGAAATCCAAGTTACAGAGGAAAGCAAGGAGGAGTACATCAAGTAGGTGTTTTTCTTTTTTGTGTGTTTAGGAGGTCAGGCGTGTTTACCCGTCTACTGTCCCCTGCAGGTTGGTAGCAGAGTGGCGGCTGTCCAGAGGAGTCGAAGACCAGACAAAGGCTTTCTTTGAAGGCTTTAATGAGATCCTCTCTCAGCAGTACCTGCAGTATTTTGATGCTAAAGAGCTAGAGGTATGCAGAAACTTAAACTGCATGATATAAGTTTAATAAAACACAAAGAGGATGAGACTTCATTCATAATTCTTGTGCATAATCCTTCCACAGGTGATGCTGTGTGGAATGCAGGAAATTGATCTTGAAGACTGGCAGAAAAACACAAACTACAAGCACTACACTCGCACCAGTAAACAGATTGTATGGTTCTGGCAGGTCAGTCGGAAACAGCTGGATTAACATGTTTATTTTATACTAGTTTTTGAAGAAAGAAATCTGCAATCAAATTCCTCATCTTCTGTATATGATTTGAATAGCTTGGCAATTTCACCATCAGACATGCCGGATTCCCTCTCATCATTGGAAGGCTGCATTTTTGTGCCACCAGGCCATACTCATTTAAGAGCTCAGATCTAACATCTCTGCACGAGCAGAGATGCGCGAGGCATGAGCAGAGAGACAGTCGTGCAAAAGTGGAGCAGGCAAGCTCGTGTAAAATTTGTGCGCCGACGCTTAAAATTATTATTCCTTCAGACAGGGGCGGATCTAGGATTCTAGGAGATCAGGGGCTTAGCCCAGAGGGTGCAGATGCTGATTTCCTTTCTCCATCTTTTATTTCTTTTTCTTTTTTTGCTGCCTCACACACAAAACTACTTTATTTTTTTTTCTTGTACGTT
Source organism: Orestias chungarensis (assembly GCA_032876305.1). Classification (NCBI taxonomy): domain Eukaryota; kingdom Metazoa; phylum Chordata; class Actinopteri; order Cyprinodontiformes; family Cyprinodontidae; genus Orestias; species Orestias chungarensis. The sequence continues at coordinate 1,882,903 of JAVLVB010001056.1, read as the reverse complement.
AGTACAAGATGAGATGATGTTAATGCCATGACTGAATGTATAAACTTTTGTGTGGACAACCTCATCACCACCAGAAAAGTGAGATGCTTCCCTATAAAACAAACCCTGGATCACCAGTGACCTGAAGGAACTGTTAAACATAAAAAAGAGCCTTTAGGGATCATGACAGAGTTTTTCAGGAGTATACAAAGACAGCTCAACAATAAGATCAGAAAGCAAGGAGCAGAGGTGGATTTAGGAAATTTGGGGCCCAAGGCAAATGCAGGCATGGGGCCCTCTGAAATGAGAAGACAACACACAAAATAACGATTCAATTATACAGGTATATACATTTGAACAGAAGACAGTAATACAGTTTTACATTGTATTACACAGCATGTTCTCTGATAGAATACTTAGGATGCCTAGAATTGATTTATTCAGATGGATCTGAGCTCTCAAATGAGTATCACTGCACGCTCAACCTTGTGGAACAAAAATCACCCTATAAAAATGCTCCGACAATCAATCAAACGGACTGCTTACCAAAGTTGCACCACACCAGTTCAACATGTTTTGGAACTCGGTTCACACATGAGGCTCACCGGATTACAAGGTGGCCCAAGGTCCGCCTTATAGTCCGAAAAATGCGGTATAGGTGTGACAGAAAGCATTTTCTGTAAAATGGGGATTCGCTTGTTTAAAACAGATTTAAGTGCTCTGCATGGTCAGGGCGAAAGTGCAGAAACTGGTTCTTATTGTTGCAGCTGGATGAAGAACATTCAGGGTGTCCCAATCCTATGCTGATATGGGTCCAATATCAACCAATAAAAAACCATCAGACACTCCAACACAACGAGCATTTAATCCACATCACCATTTTTCTATTTAGTAACTTGTATCCGGTATGAAGAGCCCACATGATCGCTGCTAGTTTAACAGTTTGCTTACAAGCAGCAAAGAGGTGTCATGTCTGTTGGTGTAAACTGTTGTAATGATGTACGTTCATGGGTAAGACTCTGAAAGTTGATTAGGCGCATCTCTATCCATCTGCCGTCTGTGTTGGACCCAAACTCTGAACTCCAGCTGCTTGTATGTATTACATACATACATTGCTGATACTTTTTCAACTTATTTTCACCGTAAGTTTACGTTTTGCTTGTCTTTAAACAGCATATGTTACTAATTTTATGTTGAAGCTAATCTGTCATTTTATTTTAATCACGGAATTCTAGATGAAGTTGTTTTGATCACTTATTGATATGAGTATCTGTGTTTAAAGCTTTTGCTTTCAGGTATTGTTTTTACTTTCTTGCTTTGAAAGAGCTGTTTGTGCAGATCTTCCATTGAACATAAACGGTCCATCCTTCTGTTTTTTTTCGCCTGCAGTTTATGAAAGAGTTGGACAATGAAAAGCGGTCGAGGCTGCTGCAGTTTGTTACCGGAACTTGTCGCTTGCCTTTAGGAGGCTTCGGCAACCTTATTGGTAATTATTCATTTCATTCAAATATTTGTTCACATATAAATAAACAAATCTTTTTTTTATCAAAAAAGATGCTCCTGATATTGGCATAATATCTTTTCACAAAGCAAGGTCTTTGGCTATGGAAAACGACACCAGTTTATTTATGTAACTATTTAAAACTGACTCTTCCACTACTAAGTTTTTTTTTTTGTAGAATCAGTTTGGTGTGAAAGTTTACTACTACTACTTCTACTCAGTCTTGTAATTTTGTTGTTTGTTTTTTTGTTCAACATTTTGAATTTCCGTAGGTATGACCTGCAATAAGTAAATGCATACTTGCATACTTAATGTTCTCCTTGACATCAGCATCAAATAAGTATTTATTTTTCAAGATTGATATTAAAAATACTGGATTACTCCAGCTTTACTTAAAATGGCATGAAAGCTGTTTTTTAGTACTTTCTTGGTCCCCTAATTCTAGACTGTTCTCTGTACCCTGTAATCCGGCACCCTTTTCAGATATCCTGCACAGCTTTTTAGATTTGACTAATATCTTAAAAATCAGTAGCCCTAAACTAAATGTCTGAGGTTCAATGAGGCAAAAACCTAGGTTAAAACCATGAATAGTGGTTGTCTGATCATTTGTGCTTTATGCTGCGTTCACACAAAATGCGCTGATCCAGATGCCATGCGAGACTTTTCAACGAGCATCTACTTAGACATTACATGTCAACTAGACGCTCCTGACACCCCAGCATTATGCAAAACACCTAATTAAGATTTAAGCAACTTAAAATTCAAATAAATGTTGGTGTGTCATAATTAGTTTCTAACCAGAAACCAAATATGCAGTGCTTTAGAGGGGTCAAGCACTCTAGCAGTCGTCCCGAACTAAAATGTTACTTTTTAAATAGAACTATCGAAAATAAAAAGCTTTTTCACCGTCTTCTATTTATTTGGAAAAAGGTCTTTAATCCAAAATGTTCTAACGAAAAGAAAAGGCAACATTGGATCTGTGGCCAGTCTTGGTCTTGTGCAGCACACAGCCCCAGCATGTGCTTTATCGCAGAACAAATCCCTAAATAAACGAACAAATAATCCAGCTCCTTTAAAATTGCCGCTGCGCTAAAGATTATTAAAAATAAATGGCAATATCTACATATTTTCATAAATCTGAGAAACATGTCATTAGAGGTCCTATTTATTTTTACATATGACTCTTTGCATTTGAATTAAATGTCACTTTTAAGTTTTTTTTTTTATTATTTAGGATTTGTTGCTAATATAAAACCCTATGGTAAAATAATTTCATATACCGTAGATTAAAAATATGGTCTAAATATAGAAAGGGACAAATGCACGTTGACTCTGAGCTGACGACTACTTCCCTTTATAGGAAGCAACGGTCTTCAAAAATTCTGCATTGAGAAGGTGGGAAAGGATAACTGGCTTCCCAAAAGTCACACATGGTAAGTAAAAAAACCCCACATAAGACCCATAAGTGTTTTCTCACTTACTTAAGATGTTGAAAAATAACTTCAATGTGTGCATTTTTACATTCCTAGCTTTAACAGATTGGACTTGCCGCCCTACAAGAGCTACGAACAACTGAAAGAGAAGTTGATGTTCGCTATCGAGGAGACAGAAGGATTTAGTCAGGAGTGAAAGAATAATTGGTCCTTTGGTACTAACTAGAAAAAATAAACTGTTTAAATCAGGGAGCATCGGCATAAAAGGCAGCTTTTGGGTGCATGTACCAGTTGAATTTCTTTCATGGGAGTACTGGAGAGGTCTCTGCCAGCATGTCCAGGAGTTTGGATTTAGGAATCTTCTTAGCAGTCCTCTGGTTTCATGAGTGTGAGCAGAATTTACTATACATTGAAAACCAAATCCAGCAAAACTCACCTTTTCAGCAGCAGTTTTTAACTCCCACACATACGATTGTAATATCAGCCAGATTTAAAAAGTCTACTAATCAAAAGCGGTGATCATACATGTAGAGGATGTGGCTTTTATGTTTTCAACAGAGCTAAGTTTCCCCCAAAAGACTCCCTTTTCTATCTCGAGTCTGAACTAATGCTTAACATAGGTTTTCTTCTCTTTAGTTAACGATAACATGACTTTTAAAAGCTCTGCGCTCTGAATCAGCGCTTCAGTAACAGACAATCTTGGTGCTTCAGAGATTTGGGATTCCCGCTTGCTTTGTGCTTTGGATTATTTCCTGTTTTGAGTCTGTAAATCGATTAATGATTGTGAACAGTGCTGTGACCTCCATTATTTCCAGTGGTGGTGGCAAATGTTATTTTAAAAAAACAACAACAACCTTCAAATGACCCTAGTTTTATAGGGCCAGAGAGTGAGCACTGTGATGTCTAATGGGACGAAATGGATTGGAGTATTCTGGAAGACTCTTATTAATCTAAACAATAGCTTTAAACAAATTTTCTTGACTTTTAATGTGCACAAATGGTCTTAATTAAACAAATTATTACTTTAAAATTCCCCCAAAAGACCAATCAAATGTCAGTATTGCATCAAACTAAATAAAGTGTGCTCCTTTCAGACAGTAGTTTTTTACCGCCTTTCTAACCAACTCTGCTGTCTTTAAACCTGTGTAGCATCGGAAATATAAATATTTTCTTGCCTTATCATCACATCCTTCACAACAGACCTCTGGAAAAGGACTACTGTTTTCAAAGATGAGCAATAACCAAGGAAAAGATGTAGATGGTGTGCAATATTTCAACTCGTCTCACTATTTACGCCTTTAATGGTGTATTTTTATGACAATTAAACCTTCTGTCATTTATACCTTCCCAGGATGTCTGAATGGTGAGAAACACGGTGCCATGTTTAGTATATGCAACCTCGGTAAAGATATATGAAGCAGGTTTAAAATAAATAATTTTCTATAGCATTCGTAGAAAATTGAGAGATTCCAACATTTTAGGAGAAAAGCCAATATTGGCACCCCATATTCCAGCACTTTGCTCAACCATCAACAAAAAAATAGAAGCCCACAGCATTACAGAACCCACGTCATATTAGCAGCAGGCACGAGGCGCTTGTGTAATATATCTATTACGTATTCCTCACCAAACCTACCCGAAGTGTTTTACCAAAAAGATCCGATTAAAACACATTCCAGTTAAAATCTCAGAAGTTTTTAGCGTGTTCAAAATGTTTCCGTGTGTGATGGTAGATCACTGTAAAGTACGGAAGCAGTCTCTAATGATGATGCCTAGTGGGATAATATGAGATCAATTTATCTCAGGGCCTTTCATAGGTTTTTACCCTGGGTGTCGATACATTCGGAGGAACCTATCAAGAATTAGTTTATTTATATAGCGCCAATTTATAACAGGTGTCGTCTATCAGACCTCAGTATTAGGAATGTCACGACTGGTATTTATATCCAAAAGCAGAAGATACTGTTTGGGTTTTCACAGAGGCCTAAATGAGAAACTCTCTTTGAATGAGAAGTGTTGAAGCTGAGAAAGATGATGTCAAAATGAAATAAAACCTCATGTCGTGAAGACTGTTTAAACTATGTAGTCACACACTGAACCAGCAAACTGACTGAATCATTAATGTCCTGCAGTAGGAGGGCAATAAATATTTTTATATCAATAATTTCAGCTAAAAAAAAAAAAAACACTATGAAAGTAATGAATGCATCGGGATGATAGGTCAAGGTGGCCTCAACTAGCTACTTCCTGTAACCACTTATGAATGGGATCGCACATCAAAAATGAACGTAAACGAGCACGTATGGAAATATCAATAGAGACGCTTGTTTTTTCTTCTTTATTTTCCAGTTCTTGAGTTCTTAACCCCCAACTGAACCACTACTGTGCAGGACGAGACGCTGTAAATGGTGTTCATAACAGTTTCTTTTGTAAAAGATTTTTAAGTAAGATGTTAAATAAGAAAGCAGTGCTCTATTTTCTGTCTTCTAATTGCTTATGTACATGGAACATGTGTAACATAGAAATTGTCACATAAATAAATGAGCTCAAAACTTCCTGTTGGTGTGTCGTGGTTGAAGTGTTAACTGGGTGCAGAGGAATACAGGATCTAACATTTGGAAGTCTGGAGGTCAGAAAATACACATTTTTAATACAGACATTCAAGTCTAATGAAATAAATCCTTTTAGGGATGTTTGCAGCTCTTGGACTGAAGGTCGCTACCTGTGTTTGAGAACTCCCCTGCTTTAATGCACTTTTCGCTGAAGCAAACTTGCAATGCATTCCATTTACCTCAGAACTGGGAATGATGTTTCACAAGAGTTAACAGCGTTCCAACATGGCGGACGCCCGAGCAGCCTTCGCTTGAAATATGGGCTTAAGCAAAAACTTCCCGCATGCAAACTTCCCACTTTTGATTCGCTCAGTTGATTCGTTCACCTCATAAAATGACATCCAGCTTAGCATTATGAGACCATTTATTTTTCTATTCCCTCTCATCAACACCGGGAAAACAACCAAAGTTTAATATCGAACCAGGACGAATTAATCAGTCACAAATTTGAACTGTGGGAGGCAGAAAGAATGCACAAAGAGAACATTCAAGACTCGCTTAGAAAGGATATGAAGCCAGTGACTAAATTCAACTAGACCAACGTTTTGTAATTTACAAATTTCAACTAATAATTTCAGTAAATGTGGTTAAACATCTCTAATATTGGTAGAAAGCTTTATGGAGCTAATTTTAAGAGGTGGTATTCAAAAGTCAACTGGTCTAAATGTCGATTTTAAAAACAGAAAATTTGGTGCAAGGTTAGCAAGATATTTGCATGTTGTAAAAAGCCTTTACTCCGATGAAACTTAAAGTAGTTAAAGTTTTAAAACAACGAACCGGCCAATGGCTAACCCGACTTAAAGCCAATCTCTTTTCAACATTTGGTTTTCTCACAGGCTGCACAGTGGGTAGCACTGTTGCCATGCAGCAAGAAGGCTCCGGGTTCAATTCCACCTTGGGTCTTTCTGCAAGGAGTGTGCATGCATGGGTTCTCTCCGGGTACTCCGGCTTCCTCCCACAGTCCAAAAACATGACTGTTAGGCAGATTGGGCCCTCTAAATTGTGCTTAGGTGTGCGTGTGTGTATGAGTGGTTGTTTCTCCTGTATGTCTATGTGTTGCCCTGCGATGGACTGGCGACCTGTCCAGGGTGTACCCCTGCCTCTTGCCCGTTGTAAGCTGGAAATAGGGGCCAGCAGACCCACCTGACCCCAATAGGGACAAGGGTGTACAGAAGATGGATGGGTTTTCTTATATTTTCAAGAATTTTATCATAAAAAAACACTGAGGAGTAAAATATTGGCAGTAAGTTAATTGTATTGTAGCCTGCAAAAAACACTGTGGAAAAACTCTTTTATTTTGGGTACACTGGATCCAACGTGTGGAAGATAAAACATGTTAACAGTATAAAAGTTTTAATTTAAAACAAATATACTCATTTCCCCCTCATTATTCATAAATGAGTTTGGCAACATGGGCTTATTCAGGAAATCTTTTATGAACGCTGCTGTGTTTGGACTACAAACATGGCTGCCTCTGTAAACTGTTTTGAACGTCGCCATCAGTCTCCACCCTGACATCCTCCTCCTCCTCCTCCTCCTCCTCTTCAGTCTGTCCCTCTGTGGTAACCATAGCAACCTGGCGGCCTCCATTAGAGCCCTCTGACTTCCCCGGCTGCGTTTCAGCATTCTCCAGGTCTCCCTCAGAGCAGTCCTCCGCCTCCTCATCATTCTGGGAGCATTTGGACTTTCTTGTTAGCCTCCTCCTCCTCCTCCTCCTCCTCCCATTGTGTTCAGCTCCCTGCTCCTCAATCACCGGCACTCCACCAGGCTCGTCTCCTTCCTCCCTCTCCTCCGTCCTTTCCTCCGCTGCCGTCTCGTCTGCCGCTGTGGGACACTTGTGGTCTCTGTAGTAGCTCTGCCTGGTGAATCCCTTGTTGCAGGTGGAACACCTGAACTTGTAGTTATCCGTGTGGGACTGCTGATGCTCGAGCATGTGGGCCCTGCGGCTGAACGCCTTCTGACAGAACAGACACTTGTAGGGTTTGATACCTGGAGGAGGAGAGATGTTTGTCAGCATCTGAGCAAATGTCAAAGAAATCCTCAAGTACGAAAACGCGTTCTGATTTGCGCAAACGTAACTTTACCACACAGACTGGGGTGTTTATATCCGCAGTAATATTTGGCTTTATGTCCCGTTCAACTCAAACCACACACTTTTTGTAGAAATCAACTAATAGGCCCGACTTTGGAGGCGGTCTACATGTACCCCTTTTCCACCGAGGGCTGGCTCCGTGGTTGTGCTTTAGTCGGTTAGCGGCTAGTTCCAAGTGCGAACCGACAAAGAACCGTTTGTTTTTCCACACACTGGTGCTGGCGGGAAAGCTACGTCATTACGTTGCTCCATGCGTACGTCACCATTACACAGTAGATTTAGCGCCAAATCCAACCGCCACAAGACCACAACAACACTTTTTAAGCTTGTTAATAATTTGCGCTCAGAACCTCCCGCAGCCATCTCTCGCTGGATGTATTGGAACACCGGTTTGGTCCTTGAAGCCCCCTCAAGTTTTTTTGCACTTCGGTGGAGGACCACACTGGGAGCAGGAAGTTTGTCGTTTGTCTCCCCCACTGACCACTGCTGCACCATTTTGTTTCTTTTGTCACACAAGCAACTCCAGTGTTGTTTAAAAACTGCCGCTCTTTTCCTGTTAACCGGCTATTATGTGTTACGTAGCCCCGCCCCCAGTTGCTGACATCATCACGTTGAACCGGTTCTTTCCTCTGACCCCAGAAAGAGTTGGGGCCAGCTAAGCACCAGTTTGGTGAGTGGAAACACAAAGAACCGGTGCTAACTCTGGCTCTAGCACCGAACCAGCACTGGAACCAGTTTGGTGGAAAAGGGGAAGCCAAAAGCCTTCTGGCAAACAAAAGGTTTCATGGTCAGATAAGACGATGGTAAGAAAACCAACAGCCAGTCAGACCAACAAAACCCAAGTGAGTTCCTATTGCCAACCTTTAGGGTATAGCAGTATCATGGGTGTGGGTTGTTTCACTGTCGGTGGGTGAAATGTTATATAACTTTTTCTAACTCACATTTAAATGAGCTGAATCTTGTTAAAAGTTGTTCATAGTTGTTCCAATACTGTGTTCCTGCCAGGACTAGGAGCAACAAAGTCCCAGGAAATGGACACAACCAAATACGCTGAAAGTAGTGGTCAGACATCCTGTCACAAGCTTGTGTTTGTACGCCTTCCAGCGGAAATTTAAAGGATCTGCTTGTAGATTTTTTCGAACAACGGATGATTGTTCACTCTGCCTACCAGAATGGGACAAGATGTGGGCTTTCAGTTTGTCTGGTCTGTTGAACTCTTTGGTGCATCCCATGCGTGTCCTAAGAAAGGAAATAGGAAAGTTGAATTTTAAAAAGTGCAACTTTTTGAACTAAAATCGAACAGTCACGCTCGGAGGAAGGACTCAGGAGCTTTTTGGCCGACTCCGGTTGAAAGGAGTTTCCATTCAGGAGCCTCACCTGAAGGGACACTTGTGTTTCTTGAACGGCTCGTGGATCAGCATGTGTCTCTTCACTTTGTCCTTTCTGTTGAACGTCGCCTCACAGAGGGAACACTTGTATGGTTTTTCCCCTGGAAACGAAACAAGTCAACCAAGAAACCTGATTTACCGATGAAAATGAAACATCCGAGGTGCTAAAAACTTTGCTTGACTGCTCCAGACCTGAGTGAATACGAGTGTGCAGTTTGAGGTAGTGCTCCGTCTTGAAGACCTTCTTGCATATCTGACACTTGAATCTTCCGCCCACGCCATGAGTGGGCAGGTGACGCCTAAAGTATCTCTCACACGGGAAGACCTGATGACGGACGGAGAGAGAGAGCAGATCAGGTGCAGGGTTAGAAAACCAAACAAAGTTAATATGAGGGGTTTTTTTGTGTCCGGGAAGCACCACAAACGCTAGCTGGATCACTATAGCAACACGGTGATCATAATAAAAAGAACACAGCGATTTGAGGTAAATGGTCTCTAAAAAAAAACGAATTATTTGCTTTAACTTATAGGATCTTGATTGGAGCGAAAAGCGTTTAATCAATAAATGCTACACTTAAAAAAATTCTTTACAATCCGACCCGCCGATTCTGATGTTTTAAATGTCCTAACCATCTTTACGAATTGCTGTGTAATCTTTAACCCTTTAAAGCCTCTTCGGATAAAAAAAAAAAGCGATAAAGTTGTATTTTTAAATCTGGAGTCTTAATCTGGCCAAAATATGGAAAGAAATGTAACAGAATTTTTTTTATATATATCAATTACTACGTTGTGATAAGTCAAAATTATTCTTGTGTAGTTACCTGCTTTCTTCGGGATTATCCGACTGTGTGCAACAGGGCTTTGAGCCAAGTTTTATCATTAAATGATGCAAAAGCTCTCAGATGCATTGAGATCATTTCAGAAACCCTGCGTATCAAATATGACACATATGGCATTAAAGGACTAAAATCAAACCCAAACAAGTAAAGCTGCTGCCTGACAGGAGTTTACACTAAAAATGATGCCTTTATTTACATGCACATCCTAACCTCTGGCCGAGTTTCAAAAACGTATTTCTATTTTTTTTTGTAATAAGTGTTTTTTACCTCCAGAGAAATCCAGAGCTCCAAGCTAACATCGTAACAGACATTGTTGCCATTTTCGTGTGGCCATGTTACACAAACATCCCCCCCCTCCCGGTTGAGCTTTAAATAAATGTCTTATACCTTCTGACAGTGTGGGCAAGGGAAGCTGTGTGTGGCGGTCAGCAGATGTTGTTCCAGAGCTTCCTGGGTTGAATACCTGCTCTGACATTTCACACACCTGAAGAGAAACACACGGTAAACGTTGATGGGGGAATGAAACGGCATAGACAATCCGTTTAGAGGCAAAGTGGAAGCAGTTGGTTGCAGGCTGAGCCTCCTGAGCAAACAGCCTGTCTAATTAACCAGTCAGTAACCAGTGTTACTGTAATCCTAACTGCCTTTATTGGTAGGATTTTTCCCCCCAGATCTCTACTAAGGCTGATGCATCAGAATCCCTGTAACGGCTAACAGTGAATATTATTTTACCAAAGGAAGTTTATGCATGTATTTTTTACTCAAGGTTACAATAACGAGTACAAATTATGGGTCCAACCAATCAGGAAAGATTGTTTCTCCAGTTAATACAATCAGGCACATCGGTGTCCCTGTCCTGTCGTCGGTCGGGACGTCTGTTTACCTGTAGACGCTCATCTCCTTGCGCGTGCTCTGCTGTGGGCAGAAGCAGTGGGAGTACTGGTGGACTCCCAGGTCAAACAGGGAGGCGAACACCCTGCTGCAGAGGTGGCAGCGGTACGTCAGCTGCTCCTGGTGCGTCCGGATGTGTTCCAGGAAGTGATCCAGTGTCTGGAAGGTCTGGGAGCAGCTCTTTAAGACACACTTATAAACCTGAAGGGGGAAGCACACAAGGTGCCGTGTCTTTGAAGCAACGTTGGACCACACATGGATACCACCCTTGATTTCCTAGATTTTAACTCAATTACGACTCGATTTAGGAAACTACATGCACGTCTGGGTGTCGGCGTCCTCACTGAACTAACCTGCTCGCCTTTGTGTTGGGTCAGGTGAGACTTAAGCTGGAAGTAGGTCTTGAATTTGCTGCCGCAGAACTGGCACTGATAGGAGCTGTCTATCACCACGACCTGCCCGGTTCGAGCTTCGCACGGCCGGTTCTGGTCGGACGGAGCCTGAAGGTGGGCGCCCGGCACGGCTTCCCCTTGTACGGCGGCCGGATCGGGTTCGATCGCCGCCTCCCCCCGGGGTGCGTCTGCAATCGGACATCGATGTTAATTACAAAGGCTGTAAAATTGAGGCCTTTGAAATGTCCGTGTGACCTGTTTGTGCCGACTGCTCGGCCCGTGCCTGCTGCGGGCCGTCCTGATCACCGTCTCCACGCTCGTCCCGCGCCCCGATCCGTTCCTGCTCCACGAACGAAACCGGCACCACCTTCACCGTGACCGGCAGCCGGGAGACGGTGTTCGCCATGCTCATCGGCCACACCTGCAAGGTCAAGGCAGTATGTGTCATTTCATTACATCAACTAATAAAATCGGCTCTTACGAGCTGGACAGAAGAAAAAAAAACTGCCCACCTTGTGAGTCTGCATGTGTTTCTTCACGTTGGATTTCTGGGCGAAGGCCCGACCGCAGACGATGCACTGGAACGGTTTCTCCCCCGTGTGGCTGTGGGAGGAAAAACGGCTGAGAAGTGGGAAACAGTCTGCAGGTTCGTACGGTCGTAACGCCAGTGGGCGACTCACCTTCTAATGTGCTGCTGGAGGTCAAAGTTTTTAGAGAAAGACTTTTCGCAGAAGTTACACTTCAGCTTCGTACCTTTTCCCTTCAGGTGATCTATAGAGGAAAGAAGTTTCTTGTTTTTTTTTAGTAAGTCTATAATAACCATGCAAGTAACATCAAATGTTTTACTAGGGACCTTTTTCTATTTTCAGCTTCTTAACAAAAAAGTTTTTCAGTCTGATTTTAGATTTGCAGAAATACCTTGGATGGGTACGTGTTTGTCAAAAAACTAGGGAACCACCGATACCGACACTGGTATCGGGTATCGGCCCGATACCAGGCGTCAAGTACGCTACTCGTACTCATAAAATTGCCCCCGATACCACTATTGGGCCTGGGTGGGCCTTATTGCGTGATCTCTGTGCAACCAGGACTGCGGGCACAGAGCCACCTGAAGGAGCAACAACCGCAAGCGTGTGCACACGAATAGCAAGTAAGCGCGCCCGCTCAAAGGTGCCCGGACACTCGCTCAACTCCGACAAACCGCCCGCTCGCGCAGCTGACTCCGCGCCCGCAACTCTACATTATATGCAAATGAGCCGCGCTCCCAACTAATCAAACACTGGCCTTTATCATCCAATTAAATAATTCCTTCCAAATACACAAAGTTGATTCATACTCTCAGACTCACTAACATTTCAGCAGAGACAGTTGAGCGCCCTCCCGAGGAACCCATGAGCGAGCGCGCCTGAGCATGAGTCCCCCAGACAGCTCCGCGTCCGCAAACCTGGCGGCACAAAAACCGCGCCACACTGAGTTACTGTCCTCAGTACCGCAAAAAAGCATTTCAGTATTTCACAATTTAGTTAAATTTGTGTTTGTACTGTATGTTTGCACATAATAGGGAATGTTGTTCAAATAACAATATCTGTGGAAAAATAAAAAAAATCCGAATTAACTATATGTGTAATGGTTTATGTACTCACTTAAACCATTACCAGTATCGGTGAGTACTCAAATGCAAGTACTCGTACACTACTCATTTTGGAAAAAAGTGGTATCGCTGCATCCCTACAAAAAACGATTGATTTCAAGAATTTCTCTGGCTTAAAAAAAGCATGTATGGCGCCTACATTTCGTATTTCCCTCGCTTCACAGATATGCAGCAGGAATTTTGGGCCCCATGAAAAGGGACAACTTAAATGTATAAATATCTTGCTGAGAGTTTCCCTTCACTGATTAAATGCAGATAGAATGGAGGCTAATACTATTCTAATAACGGTAGTTTTTCATTTGTTGAGTTGGTTTTTTATACTGGATTTTACGGCTGCGTTTGCTGTTTAACTCCGTCACATGAACTAAAGCAGGAGCAAACCGTTGTCTTTAGAGAGAGCAGGATGTTGGGATTGTTTACATTTAACTTTTACTTTTTACTCCAACAACAAGTAAAACTCAAAATACTGAATAATTTTGTTTAAGTATTTTTGTAAAATCACACTCAAAATAAAGCGGCTGTAATGTTCTGACCGTCACCACTTGCTCCGTCCATGTTTTTTTTGCTGCCCCTGGGTTGTTTGGGTATGATGACCTTCTCGAAGTCACTCAGCTCCGGCATGTTGCCGCTGTGGTTGCAGCTCTTCGCTTTGCCGGCCTGCTTCCCGGGACTGTAGACGGGACAGCTGCTGAATGACTGGCCGCCTTCCAAACACTGTCCAGGCGCCTACCAACAACAACAAACGACTAGTTACACAGGAACTGGAACGTAAATGTGCGCGACATGTTTATAGCCGCAGCAGGGACCGTCGAGAGGGAGGAACTCACCTGGGCAGGGTGGAAAGCTGGCAGTCCCAACATGTGGATCTCGGCTGCAGCACAACCCCCGCCGGCCGCTCCTGCCATGTGAGGCATGGCGCTGTATACCTGCACCACTGAGTTGCTGTGGCTCACTGGGACCTGGGAGGGGATCGGCTGCTGGGTGGGCTGCGCAGCCGGCAGGGGGTGGGAAGGTGCCTGGCTGGAGGGCAGAGGATGGGAGGGCTGCTGGTGCTGCTGCTGGTGGTGATGATGATGATGGTGATGATGGCTATGGTGCTGCAGATAGGACACCCCCGCTGTGTGCATGCTCAGGTTACTCTACAAAAAGGAAAGCGAAACAGGTCAGGGTTTGCGTGGTAGTCAGAACAAAGCAGGACCCCCCCCCCCCGCATGAGGATTTGTGCCGCTTCACCTGTATGGGCGTCTGCATGGCTGCCATGGGCTGGTCGATGGAGGTGAAGGCGGAAATGGCCGACATGAGAACATCATCGCTGACCAGCACGTTGCCTTGAACCAGGGTGTGAGTCAGCGGAGACGGGGGGACTGTGATGTAGGTCGATACCTGACGGCAGAGTGGGATGGAACAAATTCAAACATTTACAACATGTTTAGGGACTTTTTTCTTTCAACAGTCGCCACATGCTTTCTCAGAGGGGATTGGCAGGACTTCCTTAGATAGCTTTATATCGGTTGGCACTAGAAACAGCAACTGATTATGAAGTTGTGTATGTAATCTGGTTTTTAGAGGGCCTTCTAATGTCGTTTGTGGTTGCACCGGCACAACATAACTAAACTTAAAAAGTCATGAATGATTCTTTAAGTAATCACAAAAAATCTCCATGCTGGTAGAGGTACTGTTAATATTGAAAAATAAAACGACTAAAGTCAAATAAATTGCATTTATTTTGAATAATTCCATAGTACTTGACATTCCTCATAGGCAGATCCAAGTAAAATCGGCACATAAAGGAATGAAAGATCTTAGTGGTTCATCATTTTTATATTGAACCTGTTGAGAGTCTCTTTGGACTTACAGACCTTGCACCATTCTTAACAGTGGGCATCAGGTGACGTTTCTCCACATTTTTATTCTCTATTATACTCCAAACTCCACTTGGTGTACCGACCTGTCTGTTAGCGGGAGTCTGGTGCACGGAGCTGACAGACGGGACCGGCGCGTAGACGCTGGTGGAGGCCAGCGACACTGTGGACAGGGAGGGGGCGCCAGACTGGCACTGCTCCTTCTTGTGGGTCATGAAGGCTGGCAGAGAGTTGAACTGTTTTTTACACTTCCCGCACAGGAAGACGTCCTCGTCATCTGTGGAGTCATTACAAACGCAGGCAGAAAAATAAAAAGAGCATCCCTAGATAAGAGAGCTCTTGAAAACACAGATAAGAGCAGATAAGACAGTAAACAGAATATATCATTCAAGGCCAAATATAGAGAATTACCTGAGTAATTTATTGCCCATAACTAAAATATATGAAATACTGTATAATAAAAACAATATTTTCTAAATACATTTTTTTCCAAACACATTTTTTGGGGGATCTGAACATTTGAGTAAATATTATTATCGTTCACTCGGTTGAAGCGGAGCTGCTTTCATTTTTAACATTTCCTTTTTGTAACTAGTCAATCACCAAGCAGATTACATTTATAATACTTGGAGAAGCTCGACGGGAGGTTCCACGGCAATTTAAAGATCAGTGACAGTTTATATAAAGTAATGTTAAAAGCAGATGAGAAATAAGTTCCTACGAACTTCCCATGGTTCCAGTACAACTCCAAACCGGTTTGATCAAACGTACCCATGGGCTGGATAGCAGTCGTCGCGGAGACGCCTTGGCTGTTTGGGTCAGGAACGCCACCTTGGCCGTCTAGCAGAGACTGGACAGCCAACACTGTCTGGTTGTCCATGCCTGGGGAAGTGAAGGACAGTGAAATTATTATTATTTATTTTTTTCATGAGACGATTTCCCTTGTTGTCTTAAAATATAAAGACAAAAGCAACTGACACCTTTTGAACCCGGATGTTGCAGCAACAAACTTGAGCGCATGATCATAGTGTGTCAAGAAATGAATTGAGGGTTTCACGTTGTCTTACAATTGCAATTCTAAAGAGTGCGGCATGAATTCGCGCCGCATTAGTATTTTCCTTTCCAGCACGGTTACCGTGGACCCCTTGGCCTGTTTTAGGTGTCAAACTCCAGTCCTCGAGGGCCGGTGTCCTTTAGGTTTTAGATGTGTCCCTGCTTCAACACACCAGAGTCAAATAATCAGGTCATTAGCAGGACTCTGGGGAACCTGACTGCTACTTTGGAGGTGATTCCACCACTTGATTCAAGTGTTTTGGACCAAGGAGAAATGTAAAAGTTGTAGGACACCGGAGTTGGACACCTATGATTTAAGGGTATCAGAGTAAACATTGTCAGAACGTGGATGCGGCACATGTGTTAAAAAATCACACACAGCAAAGGTTTCAGGGAGAAAAAATACACTATTTCTGCAAAATGTGCGTTTTTGTTTATGTTTACATCTTCAAGCACAGACGGGTTTGTAACCTGATTACAATGTCACATAGATCCAATCTTAATAAATCCATAATATACAAGGCCTAACATCGCAGCTTGGAAAAACCCTTTTACAGTCTGTAGAAATGTAAAACGGACTCCAGGAAACAAATTACTGTATTTGGACCAGAAAGAAATTGCTTAGTCAGCCACTTGACCTGGAGAGCATCAGGTTGGCATTTGTTGACAATGTATAGAACCTTGGTGTTACTTTTGATCAGGAAATGTCTTTCAAGTCCCATATAAAACAGGTCTGTAAGATTTCCTATAAAGCAAAAATTTGAAATATTCTCTCTAGGACAGATGCTAAAAACTAGTCCATGCATTTGTTACTTCAAGGCTGGACTATTGTAACTCTTTATTAGCAGGAAGTTCACAAAATGCAATTAAAAGTCTACAGTTTGTTCAAAATGCTGCAGCAAGAGTTCTGATGAAACTTAAACAGAGAGATCATATCTCCCCAATTTTAGCTTCCCTTCATTGGCTCCCTGTCAAACTTAGAATAGATTTTAAGATTCTTCTTTTGACATATAAAGCCCTCACTAATAAAGCTCCATCGTATATCATAGATCTGATTACTCCTTTTGTCCCTAACAGAGCACTTCGCTCTCAGACTGCAGGTTTACTGGTGGTTCCTAGAATCTCTAAAAGCACAATGGGAGGCAGATCTTTTAGTTATCAGGCTCCTCTCCTGTGGAACCAGCTTCCAGCTTCAGTCCGTGAGGCAGACACCCTGTCTAGTTTCAAATCTAGGCTTAAAACCTTCCAGTTTGATAAAGTTTATAGTTAGGAAGAGGTAGAGAAGACAGCCTAATCCGGTTGGGGAGGAACTCAGTCTTGACAGACGGTTCTCCTTTGCTCTACCATCTTCATGTCTCACTCTATAGGGTTAAGTTATTTAAGTTTTTCTATAGTTATGCTGCTATAGGCTTAGACTGCTGGAGGACAATCTGACCACTTCTCTCTCTGCTACTTTTTTCTTTTGTCCGATCTACTTAGTTACCGTTATTTCAACCTTGTTAACCTTTTGTTTTCTCTTAGTTATCTTCTCTATATAGTAACCACACCTGGCCTGCCGTTCTGTTATCTGAGACAGCTTCTTGGATGAGAACATGGGCTGAGATGCTTCCAGTGACGTTCTACAACTGCTGCTATAAACTCTTTTTTTCAGTTTCCTGTGCATCTATTTTAGTTTTCTGTCTTTTCAAACCCCCAGTCGGTCGTGGCAGATGGCTGCTTGTACTGAGCCTGGTTCTGCTGGAGGTTTCTTCCTGTTAAAGGGGAGTTTTTCCTCTCCACTGTCGCTACATCCATGCTCAGTATGAGGGATTGCTGTAAAGTCAACGACAACACAAGCCATTGTTTCTGTCTGCTGATTCCAGAGGAGTGAATGCTGCAAGTCAATGACTCGATGCATCTGCTGGGGTTCCTTAGATTGGAAACTTTTCAAACTGATTTATTTATGATGTATCTTTGATTTGAATTGATTTTCTGTGAAGTGCCTTAAGACGACACCTGTTATAAATTGGTGCTATATAAATAAACTGCTTTTCTATTCTTGTATTTAGCTGCGCACTCACATTTGACTGTCTGATAGAAAATCATTTAAAAAAACTATTCCAGGATGTTTACATGTCCACTTACTGGGTATTTCTGGTTCTCTTTAAGAAACCAGCTCTAATAAAACTCTCACTCTATAAGGACTTCCCAATATATGTGTACCTATATTTAAAACCTTCCTAAAGGTGTAATAATGCAATAGTAAAGGAATGGTCCTACCTTCGAGCACCTCAAATATAGCTTGCGCCATCTTGGAGCTCTGGGTTGGTGAGATCGGCGCTCCTCTAGTAATGCCTGCCGCCTGATGTGAAATCAAGTCAGGATGAATCGAGGACTACAGTGTTCTAGTTACACATGCTGCACGGAAAACTACAAATACAATTAAGTGTCTAGACAAAAACGCAAAGTGTGTGTTTGGTTTGGTCTCACAGCGTAATGGTTTTAAATCAAAAATGTTTAAAGAAATAAATACACAGGAAAGTGCTGTATTTAATAACACAACTTTCATTTGACATTGTGTGTAACTAACAACTGTAGCAGACGCTTCTGTACAACTTTGCGTTTTTTCCAAATTTTTGGATCGACTCTGTTTGTTTTCCGGGGGAACTTGAATGCACCTTCCGATCAACGCATGCGCGCTCTGGGGAAGGGGGCGTGACTGGCGTCAGGTCGCACCAATGAGAGCCCGCCGGCCTCCTCTCGCGGAAAGCGCACTTCGTCGACCAATGGGGATCGCGCTCTCTCACCACGTGCGGGTTTCGCGGCAAAAAAGATTTCGCGCGAAAACCGAGCAAACGGCTCTGTCGGGATGTCGATCAGCTGGGACAATAACAACAAGAAAACGGCCGAAAACTGGGGCGCCAGGGCAGTTTGAGCGATCGGCCGCGCCCGGTGGTGAGCGACCCGAGGACCTCGACCCGCGGGCTCCGAGAAGCGACGATTACTCCTGTGGTTTTATCCCGCTTGTGGGTTTTTTTTTGTGCTTCCTGCGAGCCCCAAACAAAAACGAGCCGCGGCTAAAGCTAACATGCTAACTGCACCTTAGCGTCTACACGCGACTGAACTCTTCCAGGTTCCGCAGCACACGGGTGTCGTTCCCGGATACAAGAGGCAGGGCTGCCTCCAGCTCTCGTTGAGGAGGATTTCTGCTCGTTTTGTTTGTGTGCTCGTTGATACGTCGCGTCGATAAGCGAACACCAAAGTTTCCTGGGCTAGTAAAGCGAGCTCCCGCAGTCAGAGGAAGCGTCGTCGCCCCACGGCGGTCCACGGCTAGCTTGACTGCTAGCCGGCTCGTTTGGAGAACTTGTGCGAGTGCTCGTCGCTGAGCTGGAAGTTAGCTTGTTAGCAGAGCGAGCCAGGCCTCGGCAGACCTCTGCTGACTGAAACACAACAACAAGAAGAAGAAGAAGAAGAAGAGATCAAGGCTGGCCCTGCACCGCTTCACCTCCAGCATCACATGCTTTAGCTTCTTCTTGTTGTCTGTAACGTTTGGGCCTCTCAGCCTGCAGTCGTGGGACGGATTATGCAATTAAGCTGCGACTTTGTCTGTTTCCAATGTTCCTGTTTGGCAGAACCTCCTGTGTTCCGGTTTTACCTCTGATCCACTTCATATTTATTTCTATTTGGCTGTTCAGTTGTTAAATAACTTGAATCATCTTCATCATTGTTGTTGCTCTTCACTGCTGTTGAACCCCAGCAAACACGCCCCTCAACCTACAGAGGCTTCCACCTTGGCACCACAACGTTGACGGGACGCTGCAAATAAATGCCAGCAGGTGCCGGTCGTCCATTTGGCTCCAGCGTCGCACCGTGTGGTCCCTCAGCACCTCCTGGCTCCGACCATGTCAGAGACCCTCATAACGGGGCAGACGTCCGAGGACCTGCTGGCGGACTTCGAGACGCTGCTGAACTCCGGGAGCATCGGCGTGGGCGAGGAGCACCAGATCGTGATCATCACCAGCCCCGGCGACGCGGGACTCCACCCGGCCGTCGCCCCGACCAGCACGGGCGAGATCCTGCTGTTCGCCACGCCGCAGGGCCCCGCTGACGTCCAGGACAAGAGGCGGCCGGTTCTGGGGAGACCTCCGGTGAGAGCGGGGGGGATGAGGGTGGGGTGAGAGAGAGAGCAACAGAGGGAAGTGGTTAAACGAGGAGCCACCTGTTGCTGTAACCAATCCCTTGGTCTGTTGACCTGTCTCTCAGCCTCACAATACACGTGCGTCGACTTCGTCTGCATGCAATGTAACGAAACCTTCCGCTCGACTTGTTCTCTCGTCTGCCTGTGAGCAGGTAAAGAGGAAGTTGGACTTGGACAGTGACCACCAGTATGTCAGTACCACGCGACCGACCACGGGCCACGTCCCACCCTCCACTCCGGCTCCTCCCAGAGGTACACGCATCACAAAAAACCAACAACAACAAAAACCGCAGCATTAGCACGTTTCCATCCCAAAAACGCACCAGTCTCATTGTCCTAACAGCAGCTGCTCCCGCAGTCTGTCCTCCATTGTTTCTGCCAGACTCAGTCGTTGGGGTAATAATGACAACAAAGCCCCTAAAAATAAGCACATCCACTCCCTCAGATATCTATTAGTAAAACGACCACAGACTGTAATATAAGGCGATACAAAAAAAAAACAGGTTACCGGAATTTTTTTCTTCTATTAAAAATCCGAAGTTTTAAATTTGCATTTGAATTCAGCCCCCGTTACTCTGATACACCCCCAAAAAAAAAACCCGATGCAACCAGGCGCTCACAGAGTAATTCTACATAACAAATTCTGTCCACCTCTGTTCAGGCCTCAGAGGTTTATTAGAGAACATCGATGAACACGCCGCTTTACGGAGACAAAGAAACGGGCGTCTCAAGAGCGCCGCTCAGTCCGTCATGCGAGGATGAAACTATTCCTTACGTCATTAACGCGTAGTCGCCCACCTGAGCTCACAGGCCAAGTTGTCAGAAAACCAATAGACTGTGTCTCTGGAGGAGTTGCGGAGAGCTGCTCAGGTGGGAGTTCATGCTTTCTAAAAGAAAATTATAAGCCGCGAGTTAACAAAAAAAAAAAAAAGCAACAAGAAGTCAAAGTGAACTTTGTCAATCGGCTACACAACCATACATCGCAGAGAGGCTGAAATTGAGCCTCCTCGAACTCCAAACGTGCAGAACAAAGCAAACAAAAATTGACACTTAACGTAAGATATAAGATAAATGGCAAGGTAACAAAAGTATCAACAAAGAACCTATATAGAGGAATCAGAGCTAACTTGGTGGATCCAGGTTAATATTTTATATGTGCTTTTGAAATTGTGCAGTTATCCTCACTGTGTATTAAAAGGTGTTTTTAGTTTTAAGCATGGGGGAAAATAAATTGATTTATTAAGTCAAGCACATCAGATAAATTGAGTAAACTAAGCTCATTGTGGTGAAGATTTTTATTTTTAATGTATGCAGTCCTGCCGTTTATTAATGACATGGGAAAGGAGTTGGAACAAGATGCTTCTGGGGTATTGCAACAAAAAAAGGCCTGTGGCTTTAATCATTAAGCACTAGAATAAACACTGGGTAGATGCTTATGTGATATTTTAAGTACGACCTGTTTTGGTTCCAAGAGACGAAAACTCCTGACCATAAACCAAGTGGATATTCCAGCCTAAGTAACTTACAAAATAACACGGCTATTGGTAAGATAGAATAAAAAACAGATGAACACACGTTTATATACTTTTATTATATGCTAATAACTAAGAATTAAAGTACAATGTCCATCCACCGTTGACATGATTACCTTTATAATCTGTGTTCATATCGTCCATTATGATACACTACGTCAGGTGTAGCAACACCTCTCCTTGTTTTACATCCACAGCTTAAACCTTTTATTCTCTAGCTTGAACAGGAAGTTGTTTTTGAAGTGAAGCACCGTTGTTCCTGCACAACACCGTCGAAGAGGAACCTGTTAGTGAAACCGAATAGCTGTTTGTCGAGTTTGAAACTCAGCAGGAACATTAAAACGAAATTTTCTTTCGTTTCTTTTTGTTTGCTTGTTTTTTCCCGGGCAGTCCCTCGAACCTCGACCGAGAAGTCCCGGTATGACACATCCCTGAACCTGACCACCAAGCGCTTCCTGAACCTCCTGTCGCAGTCGGCCGACGGCGTGGTGGATCTGAACTGGGCCTCTCAGGTCCTGGACGTCCAGAAGAGACGAATCTACGACATCACCAACGTCCTGGAGGGAATCCAGCTCATCTCCAAGAAGTCCAAGAACAACATCCAGTGGCTGTGAGTACCAATAAACGCAGACCACCAGAGGAGGAGAGCCGAGGAAATTGTAGCTAACTGAAAAGAGCCTCCCATGAATTACCCGTCTGACCTCCTCCAGTGGCAACCGTATCGACGCCAGCCTGGTTTCCCGGCACAAGGAGCTGCAGAGGGAGGTGTGTGACCTCACCGAGGCCGAGGAGCAACTGGACGAGCTCGTGTCGAAATGCACGCTGCAGCTCCGGCTCCTCACCGAGGATCCGCAGAGCAAGAAATATCCTTTTTAAGCGGTTCTGGTGAACGCCGTCGGGAGTGACCAAACACAGCTGCTCTCATCTCCACGACAAAATGTCGCCCGGGACTTTGGGCTGTGTGCCGGCGATGCTGAGCACCATTTGTTATTTAAACAAGATCATTCTTTAACAGCTGCGTTCAGCACGCTGGGTTACGTGCGCTGTCAGGACCTGAGGCAGTCCTTCGACTCGCCAGACCAGCTGGTCATGGTGATCAGAGCTCCTCCGGAAACGCAGATGCAAGTCTCGGAGCCCAGCGAGGTGAGGCGGAGACGAGTCTCTCGGCCCCTGGCGGTCACGCGCTCACCGTAAATTAACGGCGCTCCTCTCGCCTGCCTCTCGACTCTACCCAGGGCTACCAGGTGTCGCTCAAGAGCACGCAGGGCCCAATAGACTGCTTCCTCTGCCCAGAGGACAGCTCGGGCGTGTGCAGCCCCGTGACAGCGGGCAGTCCCTCGCAGACCGGCGGCGGCCGCTCCCACGCGGCGCTCCCTGCGCAGGCCGCCGAGCAGCCGCAGCCCAGATCCGGCCCGGCGGGGTTGTCGTCTCCAGCCTCCACCTCGTCCACGGTAACGGCGGCGTCCCAGCAGGACGCCGCGCTGCTGGTGCTGGGCGGCGACACAGGTGAGCGTTCTCATGCAGAGAGAACACCGGCGTTCTGCCCGGGAAAGCGGTTAAAGGTGACGCCGTTCACTGTAACTCAGCCACAGATGGTAAAAGTGAAAAATGTTTCGTTACTTTAGACGTTTGGGTCCCACGGTTTTGGAACAAGATGAGTCCGAACTAATGAAACATGATTTGATGTAGATTTGAACACCTGAGGGGGAAAAACGGCAGCGGAGCAGCAGATCAGATGAAGACGACGTCCCACGTCTGTCGTAGTGCGTTTGCTCGGCGCATCTCGTCCTCCCAGACGTTCATTGCTTCATTTTTTGTTGCTGAGTGCAACAAAAAATCTTTCTCCAGTCACAAATGTAGACGTTGCGGCTAACGGTGATGAGCAGCGGTGCTTCTTAAATGGCTGCGTCGAGACTCAATTTGATTTTTTTTTTTTTTATTCTTGCTCCCTGTTTTTTTTTTACCACGCCGCTTAACCGTGATACTATCACCATCTTTTGTAGATCTCCCCGTTCTCGCTGCATTTTTAAAGATTTTATTTTAAACACCTCCCTGCTTTCATCAACAGAGTTGCTCCTGGGGGGCGGCGACCCGTTCTCCAGCCTGGGGAACATCGGCGACTTCGACCTGTCGCCCCTCTCGTCCTCCGACCTCCTGAACGAAGGCCTTCCCCTCCCGTTGGACAGTTTCATCAGCGTCTCCCCCAGCGGCCACGACTACCACTTTGGACTCGGGGACAATGAAGGAATCAGCGAACTGTTCGACTGCGACTTTGGCGACTTGTCGCACGTCCTGGATGACGGGTAGACCAGGGCGAACGGAGGAGGCGCTCCAACCCAAACCGCTCCCTAGGACTTTGTCTTCCCCTCTGAAGGAGAGCTGTGAACCAACATTTCACAGCCCAGACTTAATTTTTTTACATTTTTTCTGTTTTTTGCTGCAAGCTATGGGAAAATTGAGCCTGATTAGAAAAATCTCGAACCAGCCCTTAACTGTACATAATAATATTAGCACTTCTCAGTGGCTATTTTTTTTTTTTATTTACTCCGAGATTTTAGCTTTAGTTTAGCTATTTAATTTATTTATGAAAGTTTATTTTGATACTTTGTACCAAGTTGTCGGTTTGGGATGTCGATTGTTTTTGTCCAAGTAAGACGGCGAGGGAGGATCGGAGCGTGTGCGGCGTCGGCGGCTGCATCACTTTTAACGCTCGGCTTCCCCTAACGCAGATTCGAGCTCCGGTTTGAGCTTTGAGGCTTTTTCGAAGCAGCCTGGAGTTTCTCACAGAACGAAGAGCAGCAGACTGAGGAGTCCTGAAAAACTGGATCATGTAACGTTCATAACGAGAGTTTTGTTTTTTTAAAGTCTGAGCCCTGAAGGTGTTTTTTTTATTTTTTATATATATACAGGCACCCTATAGGAATCGCTCTTCTTTAAATCACGCAGGATTCGTCTCCTCTGCTGCATCTGTGTAGCATTTCCAGGGAAAATTAACTGGTTTCTCTTACTTCTCTAAAGGAGAAACGATGTCTCATCTATGTTTGGGGGAACTAAGCGATGACGTATGCAGACAAACTTATCAGCCCCCCCCCCTATGGAACGAGAAGGGAAAAAAAAAAAGATGCATATACAGCCCTAAAAAAAATTCATCTGTTATTCATGCAGCAAATTTTCCTAAGTGAAAATAGAACAGCTTAGATTAACAAAACCTTCAACTCTTAGTAAGTTTTGAACTAAATCACAACGCTCGCTCAGAGAGAGATGTTGGTCACATTGGAGCTGCAGTCCTGCCCCAGCGCGACTTATCTCTTCATGTGGAGCATCGCTCAGCCCTGCAGGGGCGCCTACGGAGTCCATGATTTTGACTGATTCTGTTACCTTCCAGCAAGCAGGTCCTGGGTTTGAATCCCTACCTGGGGTCTTTCTGCATGGAGTTTGCATGTGTTCCCTGTGAGTATGTGGGTTCCCTCTGGGTACTCTGGTCAAAGACCCCCCCCCCCCCCCCCCC
>JAVLVB010001056.1:1842013-1857893 GCA_032876305.1 Orestias chungarensis | reverse complement strand
CCGACCAATACTGATCGAACTCGGCGCCCTCGTCTCAGGTGTTCGGAGCAGATTGAAGTCTTAACTCAAACGTGTGAGCAAGTGAGTTTCTGGCTAGGTTTTTTTTTTCTACTTATTTTTACCTCAAGGTTCAAATATCATAAGGTCACCAGATAGCTAAACCTGGAAGAAGTTACCCAGCTGATCCCGGGTCAGTCTGTGTTGCTGCAGGTCTTGCCTTAGAGAAGATTAGTTAGACGTTTTTAATTGAGGAAGGGAGGCATCCATCATCCATCCGCTCTACTAATCATGCCTTACGTCAGGTAGCAACGTTTGGTTTCCTTGTTTGTCTCTTATTCCATCGCAAAGCCTTTTAACCTTTCAGTTAAGCTCAACAATAAGACGTTTGTGATTGGTTACTTTAATATATCGGCTGTTTCTCATGCAATGTTGTATGTAAAAAGAAAAAGAAAACAAACTTTGTCTTAAGTTATGTAAACAAAGCATTTCATGTTTAGTTTTGATTTGCTTCAGTGTCGGCGTTTGCTGTGTGTGGGTGTCTTTGGGTTATATTTATTTATTTTTTTGTTCATTGTGGGGGGGTGGATACAGTTCAGTCTGTGTGGTAGAGACATTGTTTTGAAAATCATCTCTCAATTGTAACATTTCTGTAAATTTCAACCGCATTTATATTTATATTTTGAATCGGAAAATGTATTTTACGTTGCCCCACTGTCCCTGAGGAAGCCTTTTATTAGTTAATAAGGCCTAAATGAGACAAAAACGTCTTTAGGAATACAGATACCTTAGTTTATATTATTGGAACAGACGTTTTACATCGAGCTTTAATTGTAAAATTGGTTTAGACCTGAATGATTCAGTTGAAAGTTGCTCATGAGCCGTTTCACTTTCCTTTTAGGTCTTTGGACTCCTTTTTAAAGTCTAAACTCTTTCTAACTTATCTCCCGTTTTATCTTAAGCTTTTTAAAATCAGCCCTATAAGGTGTGAAACTACCAGAAATTGTATTTAACTGTTCGCTCACGCCTTTAAAAACCCGACAGCGCCCCCATGATCTCTGTGCCTTGCCGAGGTAAATTAGGAGATTGTTGCGTGTGCTTATTTTGTTTGTGGTGAACGAGACTTGCTGGTTGGTTTTTGATCAAAAGTCTGCACCTTTTTAAACATCAAAAATGTTGTACAATTGTAAAAAAAAAAAAAAAATCAGTGGCTTGCATAACGTGTGAGGATTTTTATTTATTTTTTAAATAATAGCTCAGAGTTGTAACGGAATATTTACTGCAAACTACATTCAATCCAATTATTTTTTTAACACCATGTGAAAAATCTGATCTCCTTTTCTGCCAAAGTCGATTAAGGATACGAAAAAAAGACAAAAGCTAAACAATTTTTTTATTTTAAATTCTTTAAATGTTGCTGGGGGCTATTTTTTATGGGAACCAGTCTCGTGTAACATTGTGTGTGTGTTTACAGAGTTCAAAATTAGTTTTGGTGCCCTTTTGTATCAAATTGTCCCTGTCGATGTTTTTGACACAAATAAAAGTTGACTATTTTGATCTGACTTAATTGTGCCATGTTGATTTATTCATGCGTGTTCTGCTCACTTCGATTCATTCATTTGCAAATACAATAATAAAACAAAAAACATTTTGATCGGGCAAACAGAAATATCTGCAATAGTTATTCTCTGCTTAAAAAAAAAAAATCTAAATTGCATGGTAGAAAATGACAATTACAATGCAACCATTTTTCAATTGTGTTCCTTTTCAGATGTTAAAAATATAATCTAAAACTACCTTTAATTAAAATGAACTCATTTCTGTGTGACACAAGCTTCTGTTTTGGATGTGTGAAGGCCGCGGTGGTTCAGCAGAAGCAGAGCGGTTCATCGAATGAGAGCAACAAGGAGTCATCTGATGAAGCATTAAACGACTGCAGAGCTGAAGCAACTTGGTGCTAAACAAGTTTCCCGATTAGGGTTAAACAGTCCCTTATTTATGTAAATAAGCTGCAACGAACCAGGTGTGTGATGCTTTACATGTGCAAGTCATGTTATAAGTCTAATGAAAATGTAATCCTGTGTTATATGTTGCACTAACAGCACAGTGGTTCATTTCTAAAGACAATGTTCAGAAGTTACAGGTGAATCTTTGGCTATTCTTGTTTGTATAATTTTCTGGGAATTGATCTTTCCTATGAAATTAACAAAAAAACTACCATCTCAACTCTACTCAGAACATTTAATTCTGAACCCAAGATACTGTTTTTATAAATATCAAATTGAAGAGTAACACAGGAACATGGTAGGGCAAAACTTAACCCACAGAATTGAACAATAACAAAAGGATCGAAATGCAAACGGGACAAAACTGAAGTGAAAACAAACAGCGCAGGATCGCAACATTATGACGATATTAGCTTTACAGTAGGAATGAGAGTTATTGGCACTGAGTTATTCTCCTGAGTTTAAAAACCTCTTTGTGTGTGGTGCGAAAAACATGCTAATTGTTCTTCATTAACATTGACCAATTTTAAGCTTGTAGAAGAATGCTGTGTACTTTGAGGGTTTAGTTCTTCATATTTATCTTTAATAAACTTAGTATGCCAATTAAATATTTAACTTAAACCTGGATATAGCTTAAAAACAGTTTTTGTGTTTTTTTTTGTTCATCAAAATTAAGGCCAGAGTATAGTACTGGCTTTACTTGTTAGAATAATAATTTCATTGACGTAGTCTGAGTTCCATAAAGGCCTTGTTGACTTTTATTTATTAGTGTTTAGTGGTTTACCCTTATTTACCTGTTGTTTCAATCATCCTTCCTTAATTTTAGAATGAGGTTTGCTATTGAAAACAGGAAACCTAAGAAATCAGTTTAAACACATTAAATTAATTTTTAATATTAAAAAACAAGTGAAACACATTACATAGCTTTACACACAAACTAATTTTTTCGAGACTTTATATCTGTTGTTTATGATTAAAAATGACATGCTAGAATATTGAAAAAGACCAATAAAAGAGGATTTTATTACATTAAGGTGGGCTTAATGTAATCTGACAAACAAGTGTGCAATGCTTATTCTAATTTATTGAATACGACTGTAAATCTTTCCAAATTCAACTCCCTTACAATCTTACTCCAGACAATCACTTCTTGAAGTTCATAGATCATTTTAACTTTATGGCAACTATTTAAATTTTATATTACTCATCCGGGAGGGATTCAATGTAGAGCCGCTGCTCCTCCGCATCGAGAGGAGCCAGCTGTGGTGGCTCGAGCACCTGATCTTTACTAAATTTCTTTTTTTTTTGGCCCATTTTGCCATAAGAAAAAAAAAACTACCCTATAAACATCATAAACATCACTTGCAATGCCTAAATCCGTTAACATTCAGGTTTAGCCATGTTGGAGATAGAAAATACTCGTAAGCTTGTAAAAAAAACAAAAAAAAACAAAAACTTTTTCAAATGTTCTCTCTCTTCAAATATATGCCTTGAAGAAAAAAAAAACGCTTCAATGAGGTTAGAATAGTCACGTTCTGCTGTTGTCAATCTATAAGTCAATTGAAACCTGCTTCAGAGAATGTATACTGTTTGCACACTTATTAGGCGAGTGAGTATTTTCTATCTCCAAGATGGCTAAACCTGAATGTTAACATTCTGTGAGTCTTGCTTTTCACTTCTCTCCCAGCTGCTCCCTGTTTGCTCTGCAAGTTAGTCCTTTCCAACTAAAAATATGACACAAGACTTAAAAACAGTAAAAAGAAAATTTGGCCGAATGGATGAAATCCATCGGTCCAAGATAGGACACAATCTCATTAATACCCTCTTCTATTATTACAGGCAATTAGTTATAATTATCAGTAATTATCTCATTGAAGCACCTTGTGTTACTCTTCAATTTGATATTCATAAAAGCATCATCTTGGGTTCAGAATTAAATGTTTTGAGTACATAAATCTTTGCTTGATTCAATGAATGTTAAAAACAGCAGCCATTATTTGCCAGTCATCAAATTTTCTTCACACCAATAACTACTCATTGCATCTAAAGGCAGCAGTCTAAGGGTTGGAGGCATTCACAGACTGGCTGTTCTCACACCTGTCAGAACTTTCAATCCTTTCCTGAAGACAACATGAAACGGCTCAATTACAGACACTCAAACTGTTTCACTGCGCTGACTCACATATTCACTTTCGCCTGCTAAGTTGCGACACCCATGTTCTGTGCAATCATGATTGATACCTATGTCAGAATAAGGCGTGCCTGTGATGAAACCCTCCTGTTTCAACTGAAGCCGTGGTCCTTCAATACAATGCGTCCAACAAATAAATTCAGGGGTTGTTGCTTTAATTACACAGTTGGAAAACAGGGGACGGCTGGTTAGGCGCGGTTTATGTTTTAGCTGATATCATCTAAGACTAGCAAACTACCAACAGATTCTGGTGGTACAAATCTAAGCTTGTAAAGCTTAGATTTGTACCACTTACATTTTTTTTTACATTATCACGTTCACTGTTGCATCATTTTAGTCATACCATAAAAAAATGGAGTGGAAAAACTGAAAAATCTGTTTTTATGGACCATGTGTGATATTCTAAATATCTGAAAACCGAAATATAGGTTAGAATTAGTAAAATAAATCAAATCAAAGGTTAGTAATTTATCCATCTATGCTTGAGGAATCTATATTGTTAGCGGGGGGTTAGATAGCTATGCATTCATGTGTCTGGGAAGATTTGCTCTATAGAGAAGATATCTTAATATAGTATCTGGATTGTGTCTAGAACATTCAGTTTGCTGATATTTCACAAGATCTTATATCGGGGATAATAGTGCTCACTGCTAAAAAGATCACCATCTTTCGCTCAGTAATTAGATGCCATTTAGATGATCTCTCCATGTGTTCCGAGACGTTTTTATTCCATTTTTAAATGAGTTGTGTTGATTTGTTCAGTCTGATGGATGCTCCGCTAAATATAGTTGGGGAAAGTTTGTACTTTTCACTTCAATCAGTTCTACAGAGATACAATCTTTGCAGATTAGACTGACTCTGTCAACAGGTTTGTCGTGCACTCCCAACACTAAACCACTAAACCATTTCCACTGCAAAAACAAGGGAGTACAGACGAGGACTGGAGCTAGGTAGGTTTTTTTTAAAAATCCTGTGAGAAAGCTTAATAAGATTTGAAACTGGAGAGCCACCCTTCTAGCAGGGCCACAACTCTAAACATACAGGTACAATAATATTCTGAATATTTTTAGAGATTTTTTGTTTTGTTTAAAGCATATTTAATGTGTTAGTATGGTCTAGTTAAACCCCAGAGCTTAATTTAGTTGAGAATCTGTGACCACACAAGAAGTAAGAGCTCTAATAAATGTTTGTTTTGACTGCGATCATAAGAGGCTTATAGAGGCTTGGGCCCTTATTATGACAAAAACCATTCAAATAATTATAATTCCTTGATTTATCTTGTGAGGTGGCTCTTTATTATTGATTATCTGCATAAGCTGCCTCTTTTGTTTTACTTGGATCCTGGTCCGTAAACTGAAAACCCCAGATCTGGTTAATACAACACATAACACAGGGATGTAAAACCACAACATAAAGATTGGCACCTCTCCGGACCGGTCCAGAACATACCCTGCCTCTCACCCATTGGCTGAGGCACCAAAACAAAAAGAAAGTGAGAAAGGGAAGGGTTTAAAAGTGGGAAGGTGGAGCACGCTCATCATACCTGCAGTCACTTGTGACTCCCGTACATCATGGATTACATGCAGCAACCATTACAAAATACTGGGGGTAAGTATAACTCTGGGCTTCCTTTTGTAAGCTGCTCTACTTTATAGGATCAAGATAAAATCTTAAGATCACATTAAACATCATGACTCATCCAACCAAAGGTGTTAAAATTAAAATGTTCTGTACATATTAATTATTACCCTTAATGGTATTAGTCAAGCAACAGGGAGATATTTTCCCTTGTGTTCGGACGTTATGCGTGAGAAACAAGGTAAAAAATGTGGCAGAAGGTAACGTTGTTATTATCCCTGCTGAGCTATTTTACCTTTCCAGTTTAGTCTCATGCTTTCTTAGATCGACAAACTGACAACAGAAGGTTAAACCTGTTACAGGGTCTGCTTGGATGCATTGCAGTGAAAACAAATGATGAGAAATGGCCAAATGACTGTATATGAAGAAAAAATGTCAGATTTGAAATAAGCTCATTTGGTTTGTAAAATGGCTGTGAAATCGTCGGCAACTGGGAAATTCCCTGCAAGATGAACAGTTGACAATATTCAAAATGGTTTGTTATTCCATGTTTCACTCTTAAATCATTGAAAAAGATTATTATGAATACCAAAGGGGGTTTTCAGTACCAACCTATTCATTAACCTTGAGTCAAATATCAATATGGCAGGTTTGACACTTAAATCAAAGTTATGTAATAATACATTTTGGTGATTAAGAAAAATATTGTAACCCTGCTTTCAAAACAGATCTGTTTTATCTATTGGGTGGATGTGATTTTTTTTTTTTATGCAAGAACCGAACAGATCAGAACATTTAGTTGAAAACTAAAGAGATTGCTGCCAGTTTGTATTGCAGACACTGTCGAATCTACTCTGCACCTCCTTAAAGAACATAATTCTGTTTTAATGATTTCCAGGTTATTTGAAAGTGTTGGCTTTGATTGCATCACATGAATAGTCAGTTGCTTTCTGTAAGCTGCTTTTGACAGATGAATGTTGATTTATTGAAAACAAAAGTGCTCTTAAAACTATGTGTTGTGCTGACTGGTTACTGTTAAAGAATAGCTACCAATGGCAGCTCAAGCTGCTTTTGAAGTGATGGCTTTGACAAAAATCTTTTCTTTTTCTTTTTTTACAGATAGGAGCTACTTTCTACTGAAGCTGGTGAACTTTGAAAAAAAAGAAAACCACACTTCCCACCAGACCCAGGGGCTGAGTGAACAACACCTGGTGGTACGACGAGGAAAACCCTTTAAACTAACTCTGCTGTTTGGCAGTCGGAGATGGAACCCCCACACCGAGAGGGCTGCGCTTGTGGTTTCCTTGGGTAAGACTCACAAACCAACAGCATTCATTCAGACTAACACAACTAAACATCCTATCAAGTTAAAACCCCTATCTGTGAAATCCTAAATTATATATTTCATTTAAGATAATACAATTTTTCTCTCATCTTAGTTGGATTCATGTTTTATCAAAATTCATCAGCCATTTTTTACAGTGTGCTTGTTTTTAAACAAAAACGCACATTTCTAAAAAAAAAAACAACAACATCAAATTAACGTGTGTTAGGTCATGTTGCGTTGAATAAATATGTGTTATTCTGATTTTACTTGTTCTATTCCTGCACTTTATTTCAATAACATACATAACAGCGATCATAATTAGACACCCCATTCACCCCGAAAACTGCTTTGTTACAACACACCAACATTGGTCGGCCATCATGACCCAACATAATGGCTCTGTAGAGTTCATGTTTTCATTTTATTGGATCACATGATATCAAATGACAGGTTAAAAATCAAGGCTTGTTTTCTCTTCTGTGCTCAAACACGGATGAGAAGAAATTGAAATATGGTTTGATTTATTATTTTTGCCCAGAATATTAAAAATATAGATTTTGTATCAATTCATTAAACATAAAGATCTTCTAAAAAGGACATACCTTCTTCTTTTATGGTTTTCCTTATCAGCTTCTAAATAAAACATCCAGTTACCCCATCTTAACCTTCTTTAGTCTATACCATAGAGGAGGTTGAGTGAAACAAGTTCAAAAGGAGTTAGGAATCTTTCATTTCTGTCCCAACAGTATACACCATGGAAATAGTTTTTTTGGTGTGTGTTTGCAGAATAACAATCTTATAAACATTGTTGGGACCTTTCATTTAAATTACAAAAGACTAGGCTAATTCCACATAGTCTTAACTTTAAGCTGAGTAATGAGTGGTCTTCTATGCGCAGGGAGTCTAGTTGAGATTATCCCAGTGATGTTCTCAGACAGATGTTCAAACAATCAGAGTTGGGGAGCTACAGTTTATGAAGGAGACATACACGCTCAGTCAGTCACCATCAACATCTGCTCTCCGGTTCGGTCTTCGGTGGGTGTCTATAATCTCCAGATCCAAATAAAGACCTCCCAGTATAAAAGTGCCTATACAGTGGGGACCTTTGTTCTGCTCTGCAACCCTTGGCTGACAGGTGAGTCAGTGATTATGTTCCTACTCCTTTTCCCCAGCTTCGTTTTTATACAATTAAATATGTTGTACTCTTCCTGAAATCGTGTGTTAGATGATCCAGTATGCATGCCACAGAAAGCGGAGATAGAGGAGTATGTGAAGAGTGATTATGGACTGGTGTATATGGGCTCTCCGGGAAATGTTCAGACCAGGCCCTGGTCCTATGGTCAGGTGGGGAACAAAAATTCTAGGAGATGAAAAGATTCACTTTGTTTTGTAAAGTAGTAATTAAAAATAATAAACTGTGTTTGGATGTGAGCAGTACGAGTCTGGAGTCCTGGAGGCATGTCTGGCGCTACTGCAAGTCAGTCCACAGCACCAAAATGACAGCCGCACAGATTTGCTCTCACGAGGAGACCCTGTTTACCTCTCTTTGGTGATCTGTGCCATGGTAAGCTACAACACAAGTACATTTTCATAAATGTTGAATACAATCTGTTACCAAATAAGTTCTGCAAATCCTGACGAATTACAGAATGTGACCAACAATTCAGGTTTCTGGTAAGCTTTCTGTAGCATTGGGTAATGCGTCTCTTTCTGTCAAAGGTAAACTGTAATGATGACTGCGGGATTCTGCTTGGAAGATGGAAGGACGACTACCGTGGGGGTGTCAGTCCAACAGCCTGGACCAACAGCGCTGACATCCTGAAACAATGGTTCTCATCCAAATTCAAGCCTGTGCGCTACGGGCAGTGCTGGGTCTTTGCATCGGTCCTCTGCACAGGTACTTCTGGAATTATTGCTATAAGTGTTCCAGAGTCAAATAAAGTGCTTCTTATCCCGCCTTGTAGTTTTTTTTGTTGGCTCAATGGGACACCCATGCACAATAGGTGTGTCCAAATTGAAGGACTCAAGCAACCTGGTCTTCAGAGGCTGAGTTTGGTTGCAAAGAATGAAAATGGACAATCCTGATAGTGGCTAGTCTTCCCTTTAGCTTTCTTCCCATACATACCTCAACACAATCTCTTTAAACATTAGGATAGGTCCGCAAAGGACATTTTAGACCCCTCCCTCAAATCAATCAATGGTTGCATACCTGTGGAGTAAATGGTCAAGAAATGCAGCGGATGCAGGTCTTGAACTGTCTTGGACAAAGAAAATGTCTGGCTCCCCCTTTGGGACAAACTAGGCCAAATTTGAATCAAATCCAATAAAAACTTTGTTTTTTCCCTCCAGTTATGAGAGTTCTGGGGATTCCCTCTAGGGTGGTCACCGTTTTTAATGCAGCCCATGACACCGATGCCAACACCACCATTGAAGAGTACTACACCATCAACGGCGAAAAACTGAACTTATCCAACGACAGTGTTTGGTAGGTCTTACTTGAGGTCTTTATTTAAAGAAGGCGACATTTTTGCTGCACAAGCTGTGAAAGGCAAGCTTTTACCATTTATTGCGACTCTGTCTTTGGTGTGTGATCACCCGTGTGTACAAACAGGAACTTCCATGTGTGGGTGGAGTGCTGGATGAAGAGATCAGACCTCGGCCCCGAGTTTGATGGCTGGCAGGTTGTGGACCCAACACCTCAAGAGAAGAGTAAAGGTAGAGTGGGACCCGGGTTAGTTTTGGTTGAACCCTTGTTAAGGTTTTTTTTCCCTTAAAGTGAACATCGATGACTAAAATGTAGTGTTTATCGTCTCTCGTAGGGATTTTTCGATGCGGCCCCTGCCCAGTCACGGCTATCAAGCTAAACTGTTTCCGTGTGCCGTACGACACCCCGTTCCTCTACGCCTCTGTTGATGGAGACATCCGTCGCCTTATTGTGGACAGTGGAGTCGTGGTTTGGAAAAAATTTGACACTGAGACTGTGGGACAACTTATATGCACCAAAAGCATCAACTCCAACGTTCCAAATAATCTGACAAATACCTATAAGGGTTCTAGAAGTAAGAAACCTTAATTTTTGCTTTTTAGTATTACCTTTAAAAAAACAAACAAAAAAAATCCAATAAAATGCCATAAATGATTAATCCTGTCTTATTCTCTTGTTTAAATGCTGCTGTTCCCTGCTTCTTTTTCCAGAACCACAGAGGCCAGACAAAAGAGGTATTTAAAGTTAAACTTATTTGATTGGTAAAATTCAGTTTTTACCATCAGAATACACAGACACAATTTGAAAGGCTAAGAGTCAAATATTTTTAGCACTAATGCACTGTTTTATTTCTATAAAAGCCAAAGTGAACAGTTTAGGTCCCACTTCAGTTCATGTTATGCGAGCTTTGCCTATGCTTTAGAGAAATATTAGGCGTAGGACTATTATTTCATACAAAATACTTATCCATTTATACTAAATACCTCTGGTTCTTGAATGTAGAAGGTTTGTATTGTTTAGTTAATGTGTTCAGCTTTTTGTTGGGATTTTCCCAAAGAAACTATAAATTTTAAACTTTAATGCTTAAAAGCAGATAAAGTGTATTTAAATGTTCTGTACGAAACAAAGCTGCCGGGTGAACTGTAACCTTCACCCCTTTGAGCTCTTTTGTAATCATTATACCCTCAATTACCAACCTTCACCACAGTTAAGTTATTTAGCTATTTAAATGTACTACATTTGTTGTTTAAGTGCAAAAAACAGCATCTTTTAAATAAAAGAATGGCTATTGCATCAAACTACCTGTTTAACCTTTTTTGTCTTGTTTTATATTCACCCAGGATCTATGCATCGAGACAGTAGTCGCTCCTTAATTGGTTATTTTGGTAAGATTTAAACAGAAAAACACACTTGAGCTGCTCATGCTATTATATAACTACAATAGTTACATTTTACAAACCAATTTTGTGGTCTAGAATATTTCCCAACACAATCTTCAAAAAAAAAAAAAGACCCTTAGCTTATTAGTTTATTACATTTTTAAAACCAGTTTACGGTTTTAATGGATACTAGGGTTGGTGATAGCAGATTGAGTAAATGTAAAACAGTTTCAAGAATTAGGCTTTTAAGCATTGCAGCTATTTCTTAATTCTTTTACCCCAAATATCTGATAAAAGACTCTGGAAGGCTTTTTCTTGAGATTTTCCCAGACAGTATGAATTTAGATCTTTCATCCTTAAAATCAGATAAAGTGTATTTTAAGGTTTTTTAAGAAACAAAGCTGCCGTTTGAACTGTACGTTCAACTTTTGGACTCGTCTGTAATCATTATAGCGGCCATTCCCAAGTTTATTTGCTTTTAATGGATACCTCGGTTAGTTAAACATCCTCTTACACATTTTTTTTCTTGTGTAATTTTCACCCAGGATCTTTGCATCGAGTCAATAACCTGTCCCTTACTGCTGATGATGCTTTTGGTAAGATTTATAAATTTATCATATCATACAATCTGGGAGGTGTCAACAGTCCAGTTAAAAGCATTTTCATGAAAACTAGGTTACTTGTGGTGCTTTTGCATTTTAACAACTTATCTCTCCTACCATCACTTGAAAAACATATTCTTTGGATAGCTGTCGGAAATGGAAATGCAATCTCACCACAACTGTCTAATTATCTAGATAGTGTTTATTTTCCTGTATACATTTTTAGATTCATATGCATTGTTTATTTTCTGCAGATTTGTATACATTTTTATACATTGTTTATTTTCTATTTTATTCTTGATGTTCCTGCAAACCTACATTTTCAAAGCTTAGGAAGGCATTTAAGTTGTGTGATGTCATCCGGAAATGTTGAACTCAATATCTGGTTCCACTACTCCTGATAAACTTTCAGTAAATTTTGGTGCGCGTTTGTCTACAGTCCTTGGAATTATAGTTAAAAAACCCATTTAATACACTTTCTGGTCTAGTGGGGACGTGTAGGTTGGCATTAATAACACTAGAATAAAAGAACCAACTTATACAAGAGATAATGGCTAAATCAGTCTTATTTAAAGATTCTAGGAAAGCAGTTGCAGTTTTTTTGCTTTGTTTTATTTTCTGCAGCACGTTGCTCTCACTAATAGTGTCCTGGAAGCATATTTGACTGTAAAATGGAGTGAGAAAGGATAAGGAGTTTTTACACTTATGTCGTCAGTGTCTAAAACATCTGAACGAGCTCTTCTCTCCTGTCATGCACTGATTTTTCTCAGGAGGAATTGCACCCAGTTTGGAGGTTTCTCTGACCACAGAGGGGACGCCCACACTGGGTGAGAACATCCGCCTGTGTGTGAAAGTCTCAAACCGATCAAGTCATGGGAGAAGATTGAGGGAAAACATCAATGCTCAGCTGAAAGCGTACAACAGCAACCCTGAGCAGACATTCTGGAAAGCACACAAAGACATCCACATAGCGCCATATGAAGGTGAGTCATTATGAGGAAACAAAAAAAGTTAATTTAAACTAACTATATATGGATTATCTTCCAATATTTAGTTTTGTGTTCCTCATTTTGTCTTTCCTAAGATTTGACACTGCACCACAGCATCCCTTACTCTGACTATGGGTCCTTCTTGGCAGTCGAAAGTGTTGTGAATGCAGCTGTGGTAATCAAAGACTTGGTGACAAATGAAAGCAACCTGTCAGCACAAGAGTTCTCCATGAGCTGTACACCAATAATGGTGAAGGTAATACATCTGGCACCCTGTCAGACTCTCAACTAAAGAAACGGTCATCGACTAATTTCTCTTTGTTCAGCCATCATGACTTTGTGATATACTAAATAGAGTACATGCTTACACTTTTCCTATGTTATTATTGCTCTCAAATGCGGTTTCTTTCTTAACAATGATCTAAGAGTCTTTTTAAGTAAATCTGACAAGTCATGGCTCCTCTCGCCTTTCTTAAAACAGCGTTTCCCCTCAGTGTGTGGAATAGAGTAGAAAGAAGAAGAGTCACATTATCAGTAAATAGAGTCCATCTAATTTAATCTCAGGACAAATCCAGCTGTTTTGGGCCAGGTTTGTTAGACAACATTAGTGAACAAACAGCGTCATGAAAACCAAGAAACACAGCGGGTACTTCGGTGATATAGAATCAAGTATCAGTTTATTTAAATAGCGCCAATTTACAACAGATGTCGTCACAATGCATTTTACAAGGAAATCAATTAAAATCATAGATACATCATTATAAATCAGGATATACAGTGAAGCAAACCTACCAAGACGTTGGTGTTCGAAACCGAACGGGCGGAAATGAGGTCCATGGTTACCTTGGAGGACCTGCAAAGCACCGGAGCTCAGGTTGGAGAATCTGTAGACATTATAGGTTTGACTTAAGTGATAATTCTGTGGTATTTGGGAGACTGGCAAGAAAATATAAACTGCTTACCAAACCAGAGATGAATTAAACCTTTTGGCCTGCATGCTTAACATTTTGTGTGGGAGAAAACTATCACGTCAGCCAGAGCATGTCATCTGCACTGTGATGACAGAGAAGCTTGTTAGAGTTAGTCAGGGCAATCCTGGGACAAAAGCAGGACCACAACCAGGTAAAAACACATTTGCAGGGCTCTGTGTGGTCATCTCACAATTGTTGCGGATACTGCAATCTGTAAAGAACCTAAAGAAGAGCAGTCTGGATGCCCCAGTACTGAACAACTACCGGCCCATATCAAACCTGCCATTCTTAGGAAAAGTGCTGGAAAAAGTTGTATACCAACAGCTGAGTGACTTTCTCCTGCCTAACAATGTGTTTGATGGTTTCCATTCAGGCTTTAGGCCCCACCACAGCACTGAAACAGCTCTGATCAAGGTGACAAACGACATCCGCCTAAACTCAGATGCAGGCAAAGTCTCTGTCCTAGTTCTGCTGGACCTGACCGCCGCCTTTGATACAGTTGACCATGTGATTTTATTACAGAGGTTAAAAGACTGGGTGGGAATCACTGGTATGGGTCTAAACTGGTTCAAGTCCTACCTTGAGGACCGGTGTTACTTTGTTCAAATAAGGAACTGCGTCTCCGACCGAACGGGTGTAACCTGTGGGGTTCCCCAGGGGTCGATCCTGGGACCTCTTTTATTCAATCTGTACATGCTTCCATTGGGCCAGCTAATACGCAGGCATGATGTGTCCTACCACAACTATGCTGATGACAATCTACGTGTCGCTGACAGCAGGAGAACATGGGCCTGTTGATTTATTGTGTCGCTGTATTGAACAGATCAGTCTGTGGATGCAGAACAAATTCGTCCAGTTAAACTCAGACAAAACTGAAATCATTGTCTGTGGCCCACGAAAACAAAGAGAAAGTTTCATTAGTTACCTTCTCACGCTCTCTCTGGAACCTAATCATCAGGTCAAAAATCTTGGGGTAATACTCGACTCTGACCTGAACTTCAACAGCCACATTAAATCAATAACATCAGCAGCCTTTTACCATCTTAAAAACATTGCCAGAATCAGAGGAATAGTCTCTAAACCAGACCTAGAAAGACTTATCCATGCTTTTATCTCTAGCAGGTTAGACTACTGTAACGGCCTGCTCACTGGGATTTCTAAACGGGCCTTAAGACAGCCTCAGAACATCCAGAATGCTGCTGCTCGAGTTCTGACCAAAACCAGGACTACATCAGTCCAGTCTCTGCACTGGCTTCCTGTCACTCAAAGAATAGACTTTAAAACAGCCTTGCTTGTGTAAAAATCTCTTTATGGTTTAGCCCCAAAGTATATATCTGACATGTTAGAGCCATATGAACCAGCCAGGACTCTGAGAACCTCAGGTAGTGGCCTCCTGCTGATGCCCAGAGTCAGGACCAAACAAGGGGAGGCTTCATTCCAGTTTTATGCTCCTAAAATCTGGAACAGTCTTCCTAAAGAGGTGAGACAGGTTTCGAGTCTGCCGTTGTTTAAATCCAGGCTGAAAACAGCCTTATTTAACTGTGCATATAGCAACTGAGAATATTATTACTATCATTATTATTATTTTAATTTTATTTCTTTTAAATTCAAAGCTGATTTTATTGTTTCATTTTCTGATCCTTTTTCTTATGTAAAGCACTTTAATTGTCTTGTACACAAAAATGTGCTATACACATAAACTTGCCTTGCCTTGCCTTTAAAAAAAGGTGAGATTCACCATTTGATGAAACAACACTCCAGTTTCATGTTTCATTTCCAGTCCAGTCCATCATATAAAGAAACAAACTCCCATCTAATTTATTTTCCAGTCTTCTTGTCTGTACCCTCAAACCTGTGTTTTTTGCAGATTGAAGGTGGAGACAAAGTCCAAATACAGAGGGAGAAGACAACTTGTGTGAATTTCACCAACCACTTTGACGAAGCGCTGTCTGGAGCTGTTCTCAGTGTGGAGGGATTC
This sequence comes from Orestias chungarensis, assembly GCA_032876305.1. Lineage (NCBI taxonomy): Eukaryota > Metazoa > Chordata > Actinopteri > Cyprinodontiformes > Cyprinodontidae > Orestias > Orestias chungarensis. Next base: position 1,842,390 of record JAVLVB010001056.1, on the reverse strand, counting down.
GGTTTGTTGAAAGGAAGACAGGAGGCCAGGTAGGACTAAACACAGTCAGTCAGTCAGTCAACACACACATTTAGTCCCTGATGAGTGTAGGAATTTTGTTTGTTTCTGGTTTTCTTGAACAAAGTTTCTAATCACTTCATCAATGCCACAACGTCATTCCCCTTTATAATGTAAATACTTTCACTTTTTACAGGGATCCACTTTAAATCCACAAGGTATTTACTGTTAATTTAGGACAGTGAAGGGAAATTGGCAAAAGAAAAAAAAAAATTGTGCCAAAACAAAAAGACTTTAAATTCCCCCAGACTGAATCTGCATTAATGTAAACAGAAATTAAATGGATTGGTTAAAAAAACTTAATTTAATTACAAACCCCC
>JAVLVB010001056.1:1806780-1841913 GCA_032876305.1 Orestias chungarensis | reverse complement strand
GAAATACAGTTTTAGAGCAAATAAACTAAATTTATTGCGTTAATTTTCAGTTTTGTAAAATAATTTACAAGCCAATTTATTTAATTTTAGTTGGTTTAATAAAAAATTTTTAAAAACAACAACAACAAAAAACTAACAAACAAACAAAAACAAACTGTGCTGGTTAGGACTATTGCTTGCCATATGGCTCCCCTAACTACAACATCCTCAATTCAGATTCCAAACAAGGAAATAAAATCAATTTTAATATAGTGTATTTAACCACAAGGAGTGTAATACAGAACAAGGGCTAATTATGTGGAGTTTTCATTTGCTGCCGTTTCTTTTTTTCGATGCAAAAACATCAAATAATGTCAGATTTGATCAAATAAATCAGTCACAACATAATCACAACGGGTTTAGTTTTCCTGATAGACTTTAAGCAAAGCAGCAATACTTAGTCTGTGGACGTTTTGGACCGTTGTATTAGATCAACAAACTTTTTTATATCCTTTGCTCACACCACTGCTGCTGCAAAACCTTTTGTCATTTAGAAGGACAAAAGTTGATTTAATTCTATGGCTTTTAGGGCTCTAAAGTATGATGCAATTTATAAATATACTTGGAAATTGACAGAATTTTTGACAGCTTGCAGGGTATTGTGGTATTTTATGCATTCATCTGTGGTGATTAAACAGGTTTAATGTAAAATACTCTTTTCCATCCGTTCCAAAGTTGTTACTGTCTACCTTTTGGCTAAGATGTTGGATTTTTGGGGTGTTTCTGGGCTCTGTCGATAAACTCTGTGTGCGTTTTTCGGCTACATTTTAAAGACTAAGTTTCTCCTTTCTGTCCCCCAGGGTTGGTCTCCTTCAGCCTGGGGAGATGATAGAGAAGAAAGTGTCCATCATGGCCACTTCACACGGAACTAAACTGCTGGTGGCTACTTTGACACACGGCAACAACGCCATCGCTGTTTCCAAGAGCTACCACAGAGTTTCTGTTTAGACCACACGACTATAAACAGCCCTAAAGACAGACGCTGAGACTTTTTCTTTTCATTATTATTGTGAACAAAGTCACTTTTAAAGCTGGGATTTAATATATAACTCACCAAGGCTTCAGAGTTTTAAGACAAGATTTCACTACACGGCTGTTTCTGGGAAAGCGGAATAGTTTTCTGGGAAATGATCATCCCTGTTGTCTTTCCACCTCATTTAGCAAGGCCAGAAATTAAGCTGAAAAAAGCAGCCCTGGAAGGATGGTTGTGATTTCCAGAGACTTTTGTCTCTGGACTATTGGTTTTATTCAAATCATCATCGTTGTTGTTGTTTTTAAAAAAGTTTTTTATTAACATTCTTTCTTCTACATTTTAGGTGAAATTGATATTTTTTGAGGAGCTTAAGTTTGATAGAGAATCTATGGAGCAAGCTAAAGATAAGGGTTATGGGGAAAAAAAAGACTTCCAATGTCCAAAACCCATGTTTCATGATCTTTTGAGAGATTTCAGTTTCATTGTCATTTTTGACTTTATAAAAGTAACTCTAAAAGAAAATCTGCCAGAGGGACAGTAAAATATTTTCACCTGCTGGATGTGATGATTCTGGTTTCTTTACAGCTAGATGTCACTATAACCTAAATTTTCCGACATAGTGGACCTCGCCCTACTTGCCTGAGATTTAGAGCTGAAAGAAAACCCAGAATGACATTCACAGGTCCAAACCACCAGGTGGGAAAATCACTCGTCAAATCCATTTTAATCAATGCAGAATGCCAATATAACCAACGCATTGTTAAAGCATCATTACGAGACGTGATTAAAATCAATAAAGCTTATATTTCTTGTAATCCAACCTATAATGCGACAGGCTTCTTTCTCTGCCTAATGAATAAGTGGTCTCTGGGAAGCCCTAAATTAAATTATTCACGTCCTCGGTGCCACTTCATGTGATTCTTCAACTTACTTATGCATGTACAATTAATCGTTTATCTTTGACGTCCTTGATTGCGCCGAAGGCAAAAACTGCCTGAACAAACACACAGCGGTGGTGCTGCAGTGTTCAAAAACCAAGACACGGAGTTGCACATCACAAATGTATCTTTCTTGGTTTGTTGCTCCACTTTAGTCCAAAGATCAGCTTGCATATTGCCTATTAGTTGCATTTTTCTTTGAGTCATTCCCTCTTTTGTAATGTATTTAGAATCAGGCCCCTTACAGTGCTGGTATAACAATCTCTAAGGACCTTAACAATCTCCTCTCCAGCAGAACCTCAATTTCTTCCTGGTAAAATCCAGGTGGGTGAAAAAAGCCTCATCAAGAGTTTTTACTTTGAGTTTTTACTCTCCTATAACGGTCTGACTTTCAGACAAGGATTGTGTCAACCCAAAGGTTTCCTGGTTGACGCGTGTGCAGCGAACAGCTTGTGATTTTTACCTCAGAGTTGGGGAGATTGAGGCGGAGGCGTCAGCCAGACGGGAGACAATAATCTGGCTCCACACTCTCTGATTTTCAGACAAATTAAACGTCAGGGGAGCGCAGGGAGCGGGACCGCTGCGCTACTTTGAAAAGCTGAGGCTATCATAAATTATTAATGGCTCCCCGTCACGGCCTCTTTCTCCTCATCCATTGCTCCATCCCTCTTTTTTTGCTCAACCCTCCCTCCAGAGCCTCTCTCCGCTTCTCTGTCAGTTTCTCTCTCTCTTCAAACACCCCCTCCCCCCTTCAGAATCTTTCATCCCACCTTTACCTTTTTAAAAACTCCTCTTTTCCTTCCCCACTTCTACCCGTCAGTTCAGGTTTTCCTCACTCCTTCCTATCAGCTTTGTTTAAAGTCCATATCCATCTTTGCTATCTCAATTAAATCCCCCTCCCTCGCCTCCTTTGAGACTCTGCTTATTTTCACCCCTCCCATCCCTCCGCTCTTCATTACCGGTTCCCATGTTAATCTTGATCACTTTTTCCTCTTCTTAACACCGTCTTGTCATCGCTCCTTCCTACAATCCCTTTTTCTTCCTCTAGACTCAGTGCTGAGTTCGATCCCTGTTCTTCTCACCCGATTTGTTTTTTCTTCAATAGGTTTAAAGAGCAACACACAAATCAGCAACACAGCACGATGAGAACGGATAAAGACGTGTCATTTTTGTTCTGGTGCAATCCATCACTGTTAAATTACTGTCTGCAAGAAGTTACAAACTTTTAGGACTCCTGCCCCTACAAATACTAACAGTTTAAGGCGCACAAATCTTGCTGTAGAATTTGTTTTTTCCATAGAAAGACTATTTGTCTTGATGATATCAGTTCTTTTCCAGTAATGCTTCAAGAAACTCATATTGGCACCAGAAAAGTCACCTGAAACAGTCGTTAGAGACAATAAGAGCTATGGGCGGGCGATATGCTGATCAATTTATGGCACTTGTTGCCTTTCTGTAAAAAAAAACTGTAAAATACGGCAAAATTTCAGCTGATTTCTTAGCTTTTTAATGCCTTTTTTTTTATGTCTACCCATCTTCTGATCCTGCTTATCCTTGGTGGATCTCTTTAGCAGTCATTGGGCGAAAGGTGGAGTACGGCCTAAACAAAAGGTACAGTCCATCAGAAATCCTTCTGTTTGTGTGTTCAACATTTATTCTTTGCATCATCCCAACTTCTTAACACATAATTTCATGGCAGACTAATTTGTTTAAATGACACCGTTAAAAAGCTTTCAACTGAAAATCTTAGCATAATTTGTTGTTTTTACCCGCTGTGAGTGGGTATCTTCACAGTTAAAGGTGTCCATCCTGCCATTACAGCTCAGGAAGTGAGAAAATAAGATCTGATGCAGATCTGTAATTTAAAATCAGAAGTGGATCAGAAGTGGTAATGTACATGAGACTTGGTACCATTCCAGCTCGGCCTGGCTTTTATAATGATCCTTTTTTTTATTTTTATGATCCTTTGCTACTATGGCCGTTTCTACATTTCTTGCTGAGGTAAACAAGAGAGAGCAGCAGGAAAGAGTTTGATAGATAGGCATTTGATTGATTTGTCTGAACAGATGGGACAACTGTGGAGCCCTCGAGTGGTCGTCCATCCTTAAACAGATGTGGGAACACTGGGAAAAGGTTGGATATGAGTCTCTTTACACCAAGTGAGATTCTGTAGGGAAAACCTGGCTCTCAAAAACCCTTTTTTTTCTTTTTTTTTTTTTACAAAGAAGAAACCTGATGCAACTAATATTTCACAGTATTTAGTAAGTTTCTTATTATTTGTAAAGCTATACCTGGCGGTTGCAATCTGTTACACACACGCTCACACTAACACACACCCATAAAGCAATGTACCAGGACCCCCAGTGGGCTGCAATAAAGGTGCTGCTGATAAATATGATAATGAATCTAGCTTCTGTCTGCCGTCCATTGTCACCCGGTAATGAGGTTGTCCCCAAGGTCAGTCCTATAATAGCTCATTAGCAGCACTGTCTAATACTGCATTGTGATGTTTTTTTCACAGCTGCCGGAGGTGCAACGGCCGGCCCACCTATTTGTTTGCTGTTGTGGGTGAATTGCAACTTGACCGGTCTGTCTTTCAGTATTGATCAGTGTGGGTTTCAGCGTGAGTCTGAGGGATCAGAGCACAGGGACGGTGTGGTGAAGGCATGACTGCCTCTTTGTCTGTGTGTTTGCCGGCTTTTCAGTGGTAAAAAGCTACTCTACAAAATAGAAAATCTCCAGTTGTTTTTTTTATTTTTTTATTTGTCTAAACAATTTTTGTTTTCTGAAGAAACTCTGAAAGCAACACATCCTGTGGAAGAAAATTAATGCAGCTACGGGTGGTAAAACTAATACAACTTCAACAAATGATAATAATATGATGTGATAAATCGGTATAACTTTCAAAAATGAAGCTTTAAAGGCCAGAAGGAAGGAATATATATATTTTTTTTAACCAACCGATTTTCAGGTTTTCCTCGTTGACTCTCAACACTAACTTCATCCATCTTACCATAAACTCTAACCAGCTTCTTTTTTTCTGACAAAGATAAGCATTCCCACACGATAATGAGGCCAAAAAACCTGTTAATGCAGATGTAACGGGTTCTGTACAGCTTCAGACTAATTACAGGTGTCCTCACTGCTGTCTGATGTAGGATCCTTTTTTCTTTTGTTTTTCTGTGTTTATCTCCAGTAGGGAGCAGTATTTGTGCCTGTGGTAATGGGGAATGGGGTTATTAAAGGTCAGGTGTAATTTTTGTACTCTGCTTTGTTTCACTTATCAAACATTTATAAGAAAATAAACAACTTTGACTTGTTTGTATCTTCCATTTAACTATACAAAGTAAAACCCTTTTCAGTAACAAGTGTTGTCATGGGTTTTTTATTCAGGAGTATAAGGGGCTTAATGCAAATGCTTGTAACACTTGTTTTAGATTTAGTTCCAAAGCATGCTTTCTTGCCTTTTTATTTCACAAATATGTGCAATTATGTTTTGGGATAAGGTGTGCAGTAGCAATATGAAGAAATATGGAACGGACATCTATAGCTTTAGCAAATGCCTAAACTCAAAGGCTCCTCATTACCTCACCATTAAACTACATTAAACATAGAATAGAACTGTTATAGTGTCCATAAAAGGTCAGTAAAATTAGTTTGCAATCAGCCATTTGGCTACCAGAATATATCTCAAGGTTTAATAAGTTGGTCAGCCATTTTGGCTCCTGGAGACATGACTTAATCGGTCAATTAGAGCAGCAGTTGATTAATATGCCTGGACTGGGAGCAACCTCAGCCAAGAGAGAAATGGATCGGTGAATGAGTAATCACCCCCGAAATGCTACAGGGCTGCTCTGTGAGCTACATTCACTAAAGATTTAAAGGAAAATAATCTCAGATTTTTAGCTATAGTTTTCTCCCAAGCTTTTCAGGATCACGCATTTGCAGTTTGTCTGAATAAGAGGAGACAGAAAAGATTTAAGAGACAGCTATGTGTCTGTTGAACAGTAAGGACATCTGAGGGACTGAAGGCGACAAAGTCATGAATGAAACCTGATTGGTGTTGGTTTCTTATATTCTCATATATCATATTTAAAAGGGTGCCATTGCAAAAAAAAATTATATAAAAAATCCCCGTTGCTCATTTTGGGAATCTTTAAAGTATGACACACCTTCAAGCTGCTGATAAGCCATAAGTGTCAGAGTGAGTTCCTTTTTAGCATCTCTCCAGTTGTCCACAGGGGGTCACCTGTGCTCGTCCTCTGCTGGAGCGTTTGCCACCCCAGGTGCATCCTGTTGCCGTTTATGGCTGGGCCAGTATAAGAGGAGTGGTGGACCAGCTACTCGACGCCTGAGTGTTTGTTACTTCTGGTAATCCTTGTCTTAGCGCCATTCTCTAGATCTCGTGTGTTTTTGTAGTTTTTCTGTTTCCCAGTTTAGTCTCCATTTTTTTCTCTAGTTTTATTATCTTTGTTTGTTACTTTGTTGCTGCTTTTCCCACGCTCCTAACAACCACTGAACTCACCTCAGGTTCCCGTCATCTCTAGTGTTCCAATCCTCACAAGATCTCTCTCCGGTCCACCGCATCCATCTTGTCTCCCCGCTCCTCTTGGCTCGGCTTGATCTGCCCGCTCCAGCATTACTCCATCTGCCGTGCATGCCCCCTGGACAACTTCTCCACTCTCCACCGCTGGAAGGAACTCACCTCTCACCTCCCCCCTGGCGTCCACATCCAATCTACCACAAGTAAGATCAGTCCAACTTTATCCTCTCAGTACATCACCTCTGCTCACCTGTCCTGTCCTCCACCTCAGAGCTCAGAGTCTCCTGCCGTTCCCCGCTGTCCCACTGTTCTTGCTGACCTGCCGAACATCGCAGTCACCCGCTGTTTCCCGTTTCCGGATCCACTCCTTATCCCTTCAATAAAATTCATTATAACTGTTCTCCTGAGAGTTCTCTGTTTATGTGGGTCAGAAGCTTAAACAACATGACAATAAGCCTGTTAGACCTAAATTTCTCACCTGGCCAAAACGGGCAGCATACAGTTAAAAAACAAAACAAAAAAACCCTCTTAAATCACAATAAAAGACAAAAAAATTAGGTATTCACAGTATAGAGAAGAAAATTGCATAATTGTAGTGTTTTACCTTTAATAGGATGAAATGTATTACTTTTTTATATACATATTGAGAACAACTATTATTTTCATTTTAGTGTATGATTGCAAACGATTCCATTGGATTGGGGCAGTAAAGCCAAACACCTTCACCCTTTATTTTCTAACTCTAGGCTCTATTGTCTATCAACCCAGCAACTGTCTACCGCTTACCTGTGGGTTGGTCAAAGGGGAAGCAGACTATCCTGTCCATGGCCTCTATGACCAGGTCCTTTAAATTCGTAGTTTTTTCTAGGACAGTCAAAATACGTAATTACTCCTGCATGTTCTAGGTCTTTCTCCTGGTGAGCGGCACCCGTGAAGATTGCATCAATGAGTTGTCCAGCAGGAATTCTAACTAGATGCTCAATGACCATTGAGTTTTTTTATCTTGTTCTTTAAGTAACTACTCAAAGCTTGTGACCATAGGTGGGTAGGAATGTAGATTGACGGGTTGATCAGGCATCTATTTTTTTTGGCTCTCTCTTCACCCCAACAGACCAGTACAGGACCCGTGTTATTTCAGATGCTGCTCTAATCTATCTATACACCTCCTGCTAGATTTTTCCCTTATTCGTGACCAAGACCCCGAGATACATGGAGTCCTAATCTTGGGGCATGACCTCATCGCTGATTCACAGAGGACACTCTACAATATTGTTTAGATAAAAAAGATGATAAAAAATGTTAAGTTATTTTAAGAATGGCCTCGTAAACTAACACCTACAAATTCCCAAGCCAATGCTCATTTTATGACTATTGTAGAGGTAACTTTAGTTGATCAGCAAAATATTCTATGTTAAAATTACTATCAGTATTTGAACAATTTAATTATGTGGGAATTTTGGCTCATTTGTAAAGATTCCTGTTGATCTTTCGACACAGACTTTTGTTTTGGCCAGTAGGCAGCCCGATTCCGTCACTGGAATTCCCCAATAGGTCTTACTATCAACAGAGCTTTTTATGAGCTTACACACTTTTCATATGTGGTCTTTTCAGTTAATGGCTTTGACCATCTCCATATTGTGCAAGGATCCAAATCTTTCCTATTTAATCAGTCCGATTGTAAGGCCTTTGTCTGGGAAATCAAAATAATAATGAGTTCAGATAAATAATAAAAGTGAAGAGGTATGGCAATAAAAATCCTTGAATTTAGAATACCCAAACAGCCTAACAGTCAAGATTTTTGACTGTGAGAGGAGGCCAGAGTACCCAGAGAGCACATGCACAAGGAGAACATGCAAACTTCTTTCATAAAGACCCAAGTTGAAACCCAGAGCCTTCCTGCTGCAAAGCAAGAGTGCTACCAGCTGCACCACTGTGCAGTCTATAATAGCTGTGGACATCTAGCTCCAGTTCATATAACAGAATAGATCTGTATGAAAGCCAAACCGATTCTACCCCTCACCGTAGGCCCTACTTTAAGGACCTGTGTTCTGCAGCATTTAGAAGTGTTTTCACTTAAGAACAGCTAAATAAAATAATTGAGTCATTAGCAGCACCCTGCAGAACAAGATTGCATGCTAAAGAAGCAATTTTAGACATTCGTTTAGGCATTGGGCAATAAGGTAAGGACATAGCTAAACGTTTCAGGACACTGTCTCTCAAGCACTGGAGTTAAAGATTCATGGTTTAGAATTACTCTCTCACTCTAACTCGCTCAGGAAACTCTTTCAGACGTAGCAACATACGTACCCAGGAAAAAGAATCATGTATTCCAAGTAATAATAAGGAGTGATAATTCTACCATGAAGGGAAATAAATGTAAAGAGTGTTACATTGCAAAGCTTTGGAGCAACTCCAACCTCATCAGAAGGGGAAATTTATTTCAAAGTCAGAAATGCATTGGCTTTAATTTCACGCTGTGCGCATTTTCGATACAAGCAAGAGAAGAGGGAGAAACGGAGGGACTGTGAGCAAGAGCGAGACTAAATACAGAGAAGAAAAAATATTTTGTTTAATTTTCTGCCAATAGTCACCATACCAAAGGGAATTTACACCTACAAAGGATGAGAAATAAAATAGCCTAGGAATTGGTTGATTTGACACTATACAAACTCATGGGATGTAATTGGAATTTCTGTTATTAATAAATGCATTCATGTTTTCTTATTAAAAAAAAGTTTTTTTAGCTTTGTTAATCTACGTGACTGCTGCTGTGCTTTAGACATGTCTACACTGGAACAAATTCAGCATTTTATTTTGGGGAGCAGCAGACAGAAAACTAGGGCTGCACAACATTAGGAAAACATTATGTTGTGATCTTATTTTTGAATATTATGATTACAATACAGATTAATGAAATAAACCCACTTTTCTTTTTAACTTTTATCTATCCTTCATACAGCGACCCACCCCTCTTTGCAACCTTTGGCATATCTGCAATTACAGACAACACTGTAAACGGATATACAAGAAAAGGCTCTGCTCAAATCACACCAAATTGCCTCTTTGTTGCCAACGTGCAAATGTTGTCTTGGGAACAACTAATGCTGTACAAACAATCCAAGACAGAGCTCCAAACATGGACTGAAAACTGTCCTTCATCCAACCCAAGGGGAAAGGAAAATCTTTAAATGTGCAGAACCGACACAGAGTTGAATTTGCAATAGTAGAAACATGTGGTTCTACAAAGTTTTCACTCAGGGATTGTTTTATTCTACAGGTATAACAGGATAGTATCCTACTTTCTGTAGGGGATATGATTGGTGGAATAGTAGTGTGGAGTAAGATCACTGTCAAAAATGTGTATGCACAATAATAATAATATAATATTTATATGTAATAATATTATTTATATGTAGGTAAGAACGTGTAAGATGTTGAAATGTTTTTGAATAAAAAACCTAGTTTATCCTGCCAGTAGCATATGCTTGTCTCAAAGATTAAGACATGCAAGTCTTAGTACACACGGCCGGTACAGTGAAACTGCGAATGGCTCATTAAATCAGTTAAACATACAAACAAACAAAAAGCTGTTGGGGTAAATGTGGTTCAAAAGCACACTGGCAAATCTTTTTTAAAGAAAGGATTTAAGACATGAAACTTCCTCCCACATTTGCAACCTACATGAACTAGGCAAACATAAAGATGGAGCAATCTAAAAAAGTTTATAAATCTCTCTCAGAAAATTACTTAAATAAGAAGTTTATTTCAGCATCTTCCTGCCAGAGAAGTTAAAACTTTGTTTGCCCACAAAGACCCTTTTTGTAAATAAAGGGACCATGGTAATAGGAGAATATATGAAACATTTTTAAGCCAAACACTTCTGAAGGCTGCTTGTGGGTTATGAGGACAGCTCTGTTTAATTGTTTGCTCAGAGGTGGAAATACGTGTACAAAGATAAGGTTGCTGAGAGAAGAGCAAATCAAAGCAGACATAATGTAAAAAACAGTAAGGTAAAACAGTCTTGGTCGTGTTTTATTTCCCCATATTTTTTGTGTTGCTACGTATCTGCTCCACTCCTAAATTATATTTATACATATATAATCTCGGAACTCATCCATTTGAACAGTACCCAGCCAGAGTTGCTACTAAAGCCAGACCTGTACTGGTTCGGTTTGGTTTTTCATACTAAGAGAACTTGGAGATAAGCTTGGAGACATACAATTACATTACTACAGTGCGTCCAGAAATGTTGGTCCATCCCTCTGTGAACGTTTTTTTGATAGATACCACATGTAAAACTAAGAAACAATTAGGTATTCCTTTGCTAATTACTTAGCTGGTGAAAAAGCACATTTTTTTTTATTGTTTACAATGGTACATGATGGGCTTTGCTGAACCAATATGTTAGTTACCTGTTATTTACAGTCTTGTGAGCTCTGGAACAGCATTAGCAACATTAGCTTAGGTAACAAGCATCATCTTACATGTCTGTCTGAGTTCCCAGGTATCTGTGGAAACATTTTATCTATATTAAATCAGCATCATCTAAATGTGGAAGAACAAGCAAAGAGAGACAGTAAAGCAAGTTGTTGTTTTTTTTCTTTGAATATGTACTGAAGAAGAGAAAACACTGCTCTGTTCAGGTAGAATGTTCCTCAGAGATTGAGTGTTCAAATAAAAAGAAGGAAAGGTTGCTGGTATTATGAGTTAAAGTGTATCTGTCCACACGTCACAAATGATGTATTTGATGTTTCAAACCTTGTTATGAGTTGTTTAGAAGATGGATTACCTTATAAACTACACAAAAAACATCAACATGGTAAAAAAAAAAGCAATTACTGAGTAGATGATTTTCTTTTTAACAGAAATGTCAGACCTCCACTTTATTCAACATCCTGCTTCTGTATGACTCTTTTCAGTGTAATTTATCACATAATTTATCCTTGCGCTGTAAAAAACTTGTGAGCAGGTCTTCTTTTCTGGCACAAAAAAGGCAGCAAAGCCTGAATATTAACTCTACAGCTGGTTCTAAACGGGTTCTTCGAATCACCTTTGGGATTCACTATTAGGCAAAGGTCAAACTTGGTGCAACAAATATTATATCACCTTATTACATCACATTATTATTTCACATTTTACGTGAAATTTGTTGGAAACTCTGGCTAAGTAGCGATGATTCAGCCCTTCAATAAAGCTCTTTAATGCTTTACTTTTCAATACACATAGGCAGAAGTGCACTTAACCATTGAACCCCAGCAGTTTATAGACAAGGAACTGGAAACTGGGTTTCTATAGCAACACCACCACAAAACATGTCAACGATGTTTAGCCAGCGCGTCCCTAACGCATCTTCCAAGCTACTTTTCCAACAAGACAAGAATAGAGGATCGAGATGTAAACAGACAGCATCCTGTATCTAATTGTCGAAGATATTCAGACTTATCGAGTCAGACCTTGATCTGTTCATACAGGAAGAAAGAAAGTGTATGCCTCAATGCAGTGTTCAAGGCTGTTTTAAATTATGAAAGATTATAAGAGAGTATCACTTTTCATTTCTTTTAAACTGAGTGTTGCAAAGTAGCAGAACAGAACAGTAGAAGGAAAAAAGTCAAAAGAAGAACTAACTATAAAAAAAAGGTGTGGGCTACTGTCAGAATTATTACATAGTCCCATATAATGAAGGTATGCCTGTAGGTATGGAAGCAAATCGTTACCATAATTCAAATGAAAAAGCATTTTCAGAAATGCTTTTTCATTTTAAGAATGTGGCTGCATTATTTGACTCATAAATAAAATTAGTAATCAATAATCCTGTTTGAATTTCCTTCTTTAAAACTGCTCATTCTTTCACTTAATTGAATTTAAAACGAAAAAGACATTTAAGATTTATTATTAAAAATATGCCCCAGCAAACAGTTACCAAAATTCAATTTGAAATGTAAAATTTGAAAATGAAAATGCATTTTCAGAAACGCTTTTTCATTTTAAGAATGTGGCTGCATTATTTGACTCATAAATAAAATTAGTAATCAAATCATCCTATTTGCATTTGCATTTTTTTCTTCAAGACCGCACATTTTACGCCATAATCAAAAAGAAAAAAAAACGGACATTGCTTTTTCGCTGAAATACACATTTCAGATATCTACAATTAAATTATGACAAGTCAAAAACTAAATTCAAGATATCTTGATTTTAGTTTTGACTAGTCATAATTCAAATAGAAGATATCTCTAATAAGTCCATCATTCAAGATATCTTAAATGTATTTTTGTTTAGGAGAAATGTAGTTTTTACTAGTGGAAATTAAATTATAGCTGTCTTAAAAGTAAATAATGAATAGGTAAAACTACACCAGAGATATATTGAATTGTAATTTTGACTAGTCAAAATAAATGTTAAGATATCTCTAAAAGAATTAGCGATATCTTGAATTATTCAACTTTTCTATTTAAGACATCTTAAATTAACATTCTGACTAGTCAGGATGACATTACCAATATCTTGAATTAGCATTCTGTCTAGTCAAAACGTCACAGACTTACTTAGCATTTTGGAGGACCTGAACTGGCCGGAGCTGCGGAATATTCCCCATTTCCAGCTTGGACATGGGTCAAAAGTTGTGGCAAGCCATTTCAATATAAATTCGGTTTCGTCTGACTATCCGTAATTACATTACGATAGTAGCACTTTCATCTCCCCTAAGCTGTTTTTCAGTGCATGGTGTTTGTCGGCGGGAAGTAAATCAGAAATTCTTCGCATGTTTCTTAAGCATTCTACAAGTACATGTTTTTCACGCTGTCCGCATATCCCATACTGAAGAGCTCTTTCTATATTGTGGCATTTTCTTACAATTTTTCCACAACTGCCAGTGCCATTGAATGTTCAGGCAATTGTTTGGACAGCTCAGTAAAGCCAAATAGGTCGCTTACAGTCTCTTACTTCAGATATCTAAAATTGTAATTCTGACTAGTCATAATTACGTTTGAGATATCTTAAATTATAATTACGGATGTGTGAACTTTCCAGTGATGAATCCGGTGACGTCATTTGAGATATCTTGAAAGGAATTTTGACTAGTCAAAATGTAAATACAGATATCTTAAATTACCATTCCTGGGGCATATTTTGAAAAATAAATCTCAAAAGTCTTTTTCATTTTGCATTTAATTAAGTGAAAGAATGTGCGGTCTTAAAGAAGAAAATTAAAATGCAAACAGGATTTTTGATTAGTAATTTCATTTATGAGTCAAATAATGCAGCCACATTCTTAAAATGAAAAAGCATTTCTGAAAATGCTTATTATTATTTATGGTAACAATTTGCTTCCATATGAAGGTATCATGAGAGTTTATTTTTCAGACTTAAACATATACTAAAACGTGTAAAAATTTCCCACGCACCAGTTATGTAGTAAGTTTTTGTTTACATTTGTTTTTAAGTTGAAACGAAAAATAGCTCTGCTCCTTGTACAATTTCTCAAGACCTACACAAACTCTTTTGCAGATCTAGGAAGTTGGCCATCTTGGATTATACTTGCATCTTTGAGCCCACTTGGGAGGTTTATATCGTCTGGATTTCCTCAAACTCCTTATTGGGTTTTTTATCTATCTAAATTAAATTTGGTCAACTTGCTGAAAAGATGTACTTATAAAGTTGGTGAATGCTGGGTTTTGTAAGGGGCGTGGCTAGACCTCATGTTTATTTCTTCGTGCCAAGATCCATGACATTGTTTTAACTCCTACAAATATAGTCACAGTGACATAAAAAACATTTTTACATAGGTAAAGCCCTTATAGTTTTCAGTTTAAAGACTCCAAAATGACTCCGTATAGACATTAGATAGGAAAAGTCTTCCAAAGAGTTTTACAAAATTAAAGTGAGTGGGATTGGCCAAGCCTCAAAATCTGACTTATTGACCAAAAAGACAAAAGTGTAGTGACATCTAGAGAAAAGATCGGATCTGAACTAAAGTTTCTGCACGTCATTGCAATCCACCCCCCAGCCTAACCACCACGACACCAGAACACCAGAACATTTGCACAACTGCCCTACTTTCAAATAAGGAGTTCTATATATGTAGTATAACGTTCATCTTAGTTATTTAATTACTTAAATTAATCCTAGTTTAGTTAAGTCAACTCTCTACACCTACACTTCACTTATTAAAAGTATCTACAGTATCATAGGCAAGGTTAGGATAGGCCTGCTTTGTCTGTGCCTCTTATTTGTTACTTAGTGTCAGTAATTTCTTGTCTGTATCACCGTGGGATGGTGAGAAACATAATTTCGATTCCTTTGTATGTCTGGACATGTAGAGAAATTGACAATAAAGCTGTCTTTGACTTTGAGCATTTTTATGTGGTCATTTGCTTAATCTATCTAGAACAGGAAGTGATTTGTATCACCAATGGACCCTTTCTACCTCCACTATAAATATTGACTGTTGGATAGACTGTGTGGCCATAGAGGAGGGGCTTAAACCTACATAATTGAAATTTGCTCAATATCTCGCTGCTCACATATGGTTTCTCCTAAATCATCCATTCATGATGTCATTTGCTCAGAAAGTCTTCTCTAATCTACTTAAAGGAACTGGGCACAGCTTTTGATGTAAATATCTAGTTCTTTAGCCAGCCGACTAGTTCAAGAACCTAACAGAATATAGATAAGACTTTAGCCTTTCATTTATAACCATGGCTCCGTTGTCATATAATGCTTACTTATTCCGTGCTTCAAAATAACAAAGTGCCGGGTGTAATTTTCAAGGCAACAAGTTTTACTCACATACAGTGTTTCTTTTTAAAGAACTTCATGGTTGCTTACTGGAAAAAAAAAAAGTATAATGTATTTATAACTGTATTAAAATTAATTGTAAAGTGCCTCAGGATGACTTGTGTTGTTTCTGAAACGTGTCTGGGTGTGTCTAATGGTTTTTAGTTGTCCCGGTGTCGACCCTCTGAAGAGCAGGCAGCCTTCTGCACACAGAGGAAATCAGATTAAACTCCCATTTAAACCACATGCACTGAAAGCACAGAAAACCTGAATTTTCTATAATGTCCTACAGCCTGCTATCAAAGCACTGCAGTGACCCCGTGTGCTTGGTACATAACCACCAAGTCTATATGAATGCAGACTGAGAGAGCTGTCAATGGGATTCACACCAAGCTTCAATATCACACAGTCAGTTCAGCTCAAAGCTCCATCCTAACAAAGGTAATCATTTATCCTCTGTGAATTCACTGAAACAACTCACTTTCTCTCTCTCTCTCTCTCTTTCTCTCACACGCACAAATGTGTAGCCGTCAATTGTGTCTCTCGCATTGTCACCATCATTGATGGAGTGATGAAATGATTTTCTCCTCTAGTGCTTTTCAATTCGCATCAGGAGGAATATCGTGCTCCCCTTTTTTAAAATGGCTGACGGTAAATCAAATCACAGCGGGCCCTCTGAAATCCAACCTTTGTCTCTTTGTCAGTGTGATCTGAAGTGCCCCATATGCGCCATTGCCTACCTTACCTTTTCATAGTGAAGACCACTGTTTTATAACAGTCTAGGTGCAATGGTATTTCAGTGTGAAACCTTGAACGGCAGACATTTTCCAGGGCCCCCTTTTATTGATCTTAGAGCGGTTACCGAATGTAAGCAGCAGACACGAACGCATTAAAAAGTTTTAATGAACGATGGATGTGAGGAGAGAAAACAGGTTTGCCAGCAGCAATACTCATTTTCTTCCTTTTCTTAGAAAAAGTTTGCAGAGCGCCGGTACAACTTTGTTAGCAACAACATATACCCTGAAGACCGAACGCACACATACACAAACTGTGAGAAGCAGAACAAAGCAGCACTTAGAAAATTAACTCTCGATGCCAGCATAATGACATAGGGGAGTTAAATCAGTTTAGAGAGCGGCAGTCAGGTAACTCTGGAAACACGAGCGCACACACTCACACACAGATCTGCAATTCCAATCGACGGCACAAGTTCAAAACATTCTCCCTCTGTTTTTTTCTTTATTTCTCCTCTTCATTGATGTCCTGACAGCTTTTTTAAGTATTTAGGGTAGCAAGCAATTTGTCTCTGCAAACTCAGTTTAAGCCTGGTAAATGGCCCTGAAGTTTACGGTTCACGTCTCAATGAATTCATTACTTTGCTGTTGATTTGTTGTGTTGGTGAGCGGCTATTTATGTGTAATTGCACGATATTTGGGTTTGGGTTTGTTAGAAGAAAAGAAAAACTACAAAGTTAAAATTTGAGAATAAATGTAAGACAACCTCTTTATAATGGAGGATAAATCATTCCTGCCCTAGGTCAGTTTGGATTACCAAAATTGTTTCTATTAACTAAATGTGAAAATAACGCAAGGGGGAATTTTTCTCTCCCTAGAATGCGTATATTACATACAGTACTGTGTGTTAACAATGTTTCAATTTTTTAACTCAAAGTCATGTTGTTTTCTACACTTATGTGGCAAACTGATGAAGTAAAAATTGCAGCAAACTATTGTTAGAAGAAGGATTCTCAGAATAATTTACCAAAGTAAAGCTGTAAGAGAGCAACCGCAGCAACCTTAAAATCTTAGATAAGGTCAGGTAATAACAAAAAAAGTCTTATTTTATATCACTGCAAGAAAAAAGCTGCCTTTTTTTTACAGGTTATGTAAAGTCCAGTTTAAACTGTATTTGAAATAGATGTATTCAAGCTGGAAATAAGGGAGGAAAGAAAAACTCACTTATAGAAAATAGAACCAAGCCAAGCTAAGACACAGAGATTGTCAGCTTTAATTCTCTGCTGAAGGATAACGAGATTGCTACCCTACCCTGATGAGCTGGTTCGGTCTGTTCTGCTTAGTAATGTCACAGCCACAATTACTGGCTATCCACTTAACCGGTGACAGGCTCCCTAAACATGATAAATTACATTGGGGGAACAAAAATAACACTCTAAACTTTTTGTTTAACAAATTTAGTTTCTGTTTGGCTTCATAAAAAGTAAGATAATGACCAAAGTCCCTATGCATTTGGATGTTTATATTAGTTTGAGAGTAATTTAAAGATATATGGGAAAAGTTGACTAAGAAAACAATTTTAACTGTGTTTACAAAAGCAAATAATTGTTTCTGGTTAAGTGGTGCACAAAAGACCAAGTAAGAAAGTAATTAACTAGACATTAATAAACATATCAAAGGACAGAGGCAGAAAGGAATATTTCAAACACTATGCAAGTGTAATCCTTTATAACTAATGCCATACAGAAACACATAAAAATGTGTCCAGTTATAGTTTTAGTTAACTATGCTGTTTGCCATGTGCAGAACTGAAGCCAGCAAAGCCTGACACACTAAACAATGCTTTATCAGCGGTGAGCCAAAGCAGTAAAGTGAAGAAAGTTTAAACAAGCTTTGGCTTCAGTATGCACGTGTGCTGGTGGGCTGGTGGGCACACATCTTTTTCGGTAGTCATCTGTTATTGATGCCACTCCACTCCCCTTTAAACCAAACAATACCAACCAAACGCTGATATCCGAAGAAAAAATACCAATAGATTATGTTCACTTGCTTCTTTACTCCAATTCTGTTGTTATTTTGTGCTGAATTCAATAAACTAGTATAAAATACATAACATAAGATAACATAAGATAACATAAGATAACATATAACATAACATAACATAACATAACATAACATAACATAACATAACATAACATAACATTCCAGAAATGTATGCCTACTAGCTAAAAACCTATAACTGATAAAGAGCTTAATCAGAACCCATATTCTAATATATTGAGTATGACTCTATATGTGTCTGTGTCTATAAGAGCTTTTACAGAAAATCATTTAAGTCGTATGTAATTAATAGATTCATTCCTACCTCCTAGGTGGACAAAGTAGAGTTATCCAGATCCTTCCACTGAGCATCTGTAAGACTTTTGAATCATTATTGCTATTAATGAACTCAACAGTAGTTTACCTCCCTGCTGTCTTTTTGCAGCCTTTCCATTTTTTGTTAGCAGTCTGTATTTGCCACACTGTGGGTAGCATTTTTGTGGCAAATACTATTATTGCGGGGACCGACTGCTGTGGATTCGGTCCCCACTAGGACAAATGATGTTTCTGGGTCAGGGTATAAAAATTCCTGACAAATGAATGGAAGTCAATGCAAAGTCCCTGCAAGGATAGAGAAACACAACACGTGTGTTTGTTGAAAACATACACTTTTACTTACCTTTAAGCTACATGTGGCAAACCCAATATTCCCCTTGTGGGACTAAAAAGGGATATTTTTTGCTGTATTTTTTTCAATTTTATTACATTTTATTCTGCAACCCAACTGTACATCATGCTGAGAGTTTCATTTACACGTTGATAGAAGTGAAGAGTTTGTGTGGCAAAGTGTGAAATAAAAAAAAAAAAAGTGATTTGGTCACTGCTGTGATATTTTAGTCACTGCATTGATTCCGCAACAGTCACACATATGTGCAGTAGTAATATTAAGTCATGGCTGCAGGAGGTCGATGAGGAAGCATTTCATATACTAAGAAGCCTTTGCATCTCATTGAAGGCAAATATCGAAAAGTCTCATGGCTTAGAAGGGAGACCTTGGAAATTACCGCATGAGAAAAAACAATTGGCTAGATGCTAAATCTGGGAGGGACATTTCAGGAAGTGTGTGCAAGAAGAACATCTTGGAAACTTCTTTAAAAACTGGTTTGATTTGTGATTCACCAGTTTTCATTTCAGGATGCTTGTCCAATGCTTTGATAGGTCCAGTACCAAGTGAGAATAAACATCTTATGTGAAAACAGGTTTCTGTCCTGATGGCCTTCAAGAGTGAAATGACCCAAACGGCTTAGATCTTGATTAGAAGCCGCAGTTTACGAGTTGTTTATTAATAGGATAAAATTACAGCAACATTCAATATTAATGCAAGCACTATCCTAGATGATGCTTTAGGCTCTGCAGTCTTAGTAAGTTTTCACATGTTTCAACATAAAACCTTGCTTCTTTTTTTTAAATAAACACAGAAGTTATTTAAAATATATTGTTTGTGGTAGATGTGTTATACATTAGTACAGTAAAAAGAAAAACCCCTTGTGCGGGTTAGAAAACCTTTTTCCAAACTGTGGAGTATTTTTTTTTTAACTAAGCACTTAACTGCTGCAACAGAAATGACCAGAGTTACTTAAACAAAAAACAAACAAACAAAATAAATAATTATTTCTTCTTGTAACATGTTTGCATTTACTTCATTTGCTTGTAAATGCTTGCTCCCTCTCTCCCCTCTTTGGCTCAACCAAACTAAAATCCATCCGCGTTTATTTTTTCGCTGTTCTCCCTCCATCTCATCCTTTTGTGACACAGACAATCACTGACGTCTTCTCCCCTCCCTCCTTCTATCTTTCCCTGGTGCTTCTTCTGCACCTTCACCCGGCTCGCTCCCATCTCATTCTGATGCATGGCTGTATATTTGGCCTTTGTAGAGAAAGCCTCACTCCTAGAGGATTCTCCTGGAATCAATTTACCCCGCCTGTGCCAATCCACTGATCAACAATTTACAGGCCATCAACTGCTGGGGCTTCTGGGAGGCTGTTTAAATGCTATATTATGTGTCTTACAAGAGACAGCATTTAGAGCAGGTATAGTCCAGACTTTCAACATGAAAAGGGAAAACATCAAAAATACCATTATTTGATTTGAGTCTGTTTTTGTTCCAGCCTTATATTAAATACACCAGTATTGTTTAACCTGCAGCTCTGTTTGTTGTTTAAAGACATGATCCTCTTTCAGTACCTGAGTGGATTTCATTCACAGGGTGTGTGAAACACATTTTCTGCAGCAAAACTGAGGTAGTAATGCTAAATAGATTATGTGCATGCAGTTGGTTGTAAATTAGACCCCTCCCTCCCATAACTCCGAACACTATTCATTCAGAAAATGTTAAGGACAGCCAGGGAAATGGAAGAGAGTTTTAGATTAGCATTAATATATTTGCATCATATTTGCATGCAAGAGTGGTTCAAACATGTAAACCACAATCCGGTTCTCTGTGCAAATAGTGTACAGCCAACCGTGCTCCACAGAGCTGTAGCTGCTAAGATTGATCCAATTAAGGAGAAGGCCCATGCGTTCTGTCTTTTTTCTGTGTTTACATGCAAAGAAAGCAAAGCAGAGCATTAGTGCAAAGAATAAAGTGCTTGGAAAAATTGCGCAGGTCAAATGATAGACAGATGGGGAGAGAAGTCACTGTGGTTGCCATGCGACAACTGCATAAAGTGGCATCGGGTTGGGTAATGCTACCTGGCATCGCATTGTTATTTAATCACCTCAGCCGGCCCGCCATAAATCATCAACAAGCCGAGTTACAAGCCTTAGAGGAGGGATCCCAGGAAACAATACATTAGCATCAAACTGAAAATAAATAGACTTGTTGATGTTACTTTTACTGAATTTAAATATTTTGCTATGTAAATTACCTGTGTATGTAGAGCATTTGTTGCCAGGGTTGCCTGCTGGTTCCAGGAATTTATATTTTTGATATAAAAATATGTGATGAAAATCATACATTTTTGATGGGTTTAATGTGATATTTAGTATTTAAATAAATGTGTCTTTTACTGTCCCATCAGTGAAAATTAGGCCTGATTTTAGATCAGTTGATAAAGAAAAGCCTTTCTGTATAGTTAAAAACAACATTAATATATTTTACCAGTCATATTATATCAAAGGACCGAATAAGTCACTTAATTATAATGTGCAATCTATGCACTCAAGGTGGATTTGTCAACAAATAAATTCACTAAATTATCTGGAATTTTAGTTTTTTTCAATCAAATATAGAACAACGTGTCTAATTTGGTTGTTTGTTGATTAGGTCCTAGTTATTGCATTAACATGTGAAGTCAACGACACTTTTCTCAAGTCAGACATCTGCAATAACCTACAGGCAGGCTTCATGGTACGCAAAGAACCAATAAATCAAAGGTACTAACATTGGGTACAATGAGTTTAAGGCAAAAAAAAAAGGGGTATCCAGCTCAGCTATGACTATGTTTACATTGATTCTGGCATTCATGTGGAACTTGAATATTTATGACATATCATCGTATTGCATTACGGTAATACAGCATTATACTGTCATATTAATACTTTAAATATAAATAATGCATCTAGTTTTATAATTAACAATAGAGTTAGCAATGTAATTACAATTAGAAAGTCTCTAAATTAACCAGATAACGTCCTGACTCCTTCTACACTTCATTATTCCACACTTCCTGCTGTCTAGGACATTTTGCATTAGAGAACACAGGCCTTCTAGAGTTTTGTGATAGATTTGCTAACGTCACAAAGGAAAAAAATACATGCAGAGTTAAAAACTGTAATAAAAAATCCAACTCACCAGCCATTTTGATGTCTATCTCGCTGGGTTAAAAGATGAGATTAGCACTTCATTAAATAAACAGACATAGTCGAACATTATAAATGACCTTAAAAAGGCCTTTGCTTTATTTGGAAAGAGAAATACGAAACATCAAAAGCTGCCTTACAGCAAACGTGACAGAAAAACTGCCTTATACAGTTCTAAAGGATATAGTTTTTGATTCCTGTTTTTATTTATTTCACTGGATAATATTCCCACCCAGTCCTTGTCCTTGAAGCAGCGCTGTCCACCCTTCCTTTAAGTCGGCTCGGATGACTCCTGCGTCGACATGGCCACTTTGAAGAAGGCTGACAGCTCACAACAACACATATGCAGGTAGACTTAACCAGAAACCTTATCAGGTTGCTCCAGCTGTGCTGCCAGACGCTAGCCTCCACTCTCCGTCTGTCTGCCAGAGTTAAACTGGGGTTGTTTAAAATTAGATTTAACATCGATCATTTTTCCGGCCTGAATGGGGCCCAGTGTCAGAGGCTGGCAAGGGCAATCCCTCACCCACCATCCGTCTGCCTCGCCTAAACACACCATCAGTCAGGGCTCCGGGAGGCGGAGAAGCAGATAGATGGAGAAGGGAAAACAAGCAAGGGACGAAAGTAATAAAGGGGAGTGCTAAGACGCAAGATGAGAAAGGATGGAAATGAAAGAGGGGACGGAGCAGAGGGTGAAGACTCAAAAGAGGAGGTGAGTGAGATGGTGGATAATTCTACAACCGGGACTAAAATCTTCCAGAAGTAGCAAGTTTCTAAAGAGAAGATTTAGTCTTTCATAAAACCGTATTAAACACATAATTTATTGATTATCTGTTTCTCCCGGACAGATAATTGACATTGAACCATGATGACAATCATCGCTCCTAACAGCTGCATCATTTTACATGACTGATTTGCTTTGGTGGCCGTATATTTTAAGCCTTCGTTTTTTACTTATTAAATTGATTGGAAAGTAATTTAGTAAACCGGAGTTTCCAGAGGTTACATGCTGGGTAGTTGTGTAAATTGCATATTTAAGAGTAATTAAACAGAATGAACTGAAATGGTTTCTGAACCATCTCCCCAATTCAAGTGAAGTTTTAAAGTGAGTTTAGAATATTTATACACTTTCAAATCCTGCCTTTTTTATTTAATGGAAGACGATTCAAATTAAACTACTTTGCTTGAATGTGATTATAATTAGTAGCAGTATGAATAGTATAAATAAAAAGAAATAACTGTATAACTATAAAAGACAGGTACCAGTGAGTGAGAATCCCAAGATGAACTGATATAGACAATAGATGCATTGGTAAGAACAATAATAATCATAAATATAAATATGAATGAATTGAATAAAGATAATTGTGGGGGTCAAAAATCAAGTGGCTTTCATCTCTGGCCCCCGTGTTAATTCATTTTTAGTTTGTCGGGATTATTTTGGCCGACAGCCACTTTTAACAACCTCCCTTGATAGACATAAGCTTCCTTTCCATTTTCACTTTTTTTTTCTATCTCCATCTCTTTATCTTTAACTACAACAGACACATTCCTTTTAGCTGCGTTGATAGGCACCTACAAAGTTACAAGAATGCAGTACAGTCTGACAACAGTGGGCAATCCCTATTTCATGCTACGGCTTTTAGTTAACCCCAGGAATGAGTTTAGGCTCCATAAATCTAGACAATTTCGATAACTTGTTTATTTCCAAAGCCTGCCATGACACATGATCATGCATTAGAATGGTCCAAGTCCAGACGTAAATCTAACTAAGACTTTGTGGCAGGAGTTAGAAATTGCTATTCACAGATGTTTTCTCTCTACTTAGATGAGCTAGTTGGCCCTGGAGTGTATATGTTGCCTTTAATGTTCTATCTATGCACTTTTGTGTCATATACAGGCAAAAAATGTTTTAAATGTAAGGTTTCAATTTAAAAATAACAAAATAATCTTGTGGGGGGGGGGGGGTTGGTAGAAAGTCAAATGATCTTGACAGATGACAAAAAAGAACTGTCTTACTTGTAGGTAGAGTTTAGCACAATTAAATCATTTTTAAGAATGTTTGGTGATTACACTCTGAGTTGTGTTTTAATTGCAAGCAAGAGTTTATTTTGAACAATTAATGGTGAAAAAGTTCTGGGCAGTCCCAGTCAGACCTGTTCTGCACCAGTCCCCTAATCCTCTCCCCGTCAGGCTGCACATCCTTCGATGAAACGGCTCCTAAAACCTCTCCAAGCATGATGTTCTTTCTCTGCTACAATCCATCTGCCACACCGTGATCATGGCCTCGCAGCTATAATGCCAACTCACTGGACTGTGCTAATACCATCAGCATTCTAGTTATGTTTGTGAGGCATGGCCTTGCCAAATGCAGGGAACGTTGATTTTTATATCCCTGCTCCAAGGAAGGTTTGTGCCATCGTTAGGCTGAGTATCCAGCCATTTATCTTTGCAGAGGGCAATATTTTTGTGTGATCAGAGTAATTAAGCAGGTGAATTTTCGTCTGATAGATTTCTTTGACAATGCGGCAAACTGTTTCTCCATCACTGGATAAATATCAGACATAGTTTCTGTTCAGTCAATTTCTGAAATGGTTTTCTTATTACTGTCCTAATGGCTGTTCAATTACAGTTTCCATCAGTTTGAAATGAATGTGAATTAGCCCCACACTATTGACTATGCACTGCAGTCCCCTATTTGTACAAAGGGCCCATTTGTGGCGTGAACATTGGTTTTGCTTCAGGCATGAATACAAAGGGCTTTAACAATAAGGAGAAAGCAGACAGTTTCATCTTCACGGCTGCAGACACAGAGAATAATGAGGTTTACCAACAAAATGCTTTAACACATCTAATTCAGAGAGAACAACTTCTGCGGTGGTCACTACAACCTGTTCACATTTAATGCACTAAAAATCAGACATTTATGAAAAAATGCATTTATAAAAGCAGGACTGTGTTGTTCTTTAGACTGTAATGCAAAAATAAGCTTTGTGTCCATGGACATCCTAAGAAATAGTCAGCTCTTTTTTATCTCCAAAATGAAAAACATTCACTTATGTATTCATTAACCAAAATATTAGTTAGGCCACCTTACCATATAATAGCCAGTGTTCTCGCTTATAAAGAAATAACTATAGTGAGACACATCCACCAGTCTTTGATATTGGTCTGAATAAAGGTTTGCCCCACCCCTCATGTCATGCTTAAGGAGCTCCCTGTGTCTCTGTATTTCACACTTCCAGCTCCAGCTTCTCAGCTGTTATATTGTTAATTTGCTGAAAAGCAGTGTTTAGTTTTGTTCAAACAAAATTCAGATTCATTAATCTACGTTATTCCACAAGTATTATTTGACAACTAATAGTTTATTTAATGTAAGCCTACCGTTTATTTTAAAGATTTACTGTCTCTTTCTGACATCCACGACTTTTCATAGTAATAGTACTAAGAGCCTGTGGTAGGTCCTGTGTGTGTTTTGGATGCTTTTTTAGCATAAGGGGTGTTAGAGTAAACTTGTATAGACACCAAAATCTCTGCATGTTAAAATTTTACTGCAATGGTAAGGTGCAACAGTCACCTTTAGAAATTTGTTAATATCCTAACTTCAGATATTTAAATGTCTGAATTTTAGCCAAAACTTCCTCAGTATGGGCTATAACAATGTTTTCATAAGGTCAGCCTTATAGGATTTGTTTTTCTGAAAAATGTGGAATCTTATATGTTTTCTTTATTTTTTCCTACATAAAAGTTGCTTTAACAAACATTATGAAAAAATGTATTCATATGTTTTGTTTTGATGGGTTATGTGTTATATTTAATACATCAGTATTGTTTAACCTGCAGCTCTGATTGAAAAGCAATAATCCTGTTGCAAGGAATTTTATTGTCTTACATTTTGGTAAAGTTTTCCAATTTGAAAACTAAAATCTTTTTGCTGATCAGCTGTTTAGTACCATGTAAGACACAGAAAAAAGTTTTTATAGGAAAAATATTCACCATCTTGCAGGTGAAATATGTTTTTTAATAATCCGTTGGATATATGTAACTAAAAACTCCTCAGAATTATCACAACTTTAAATTAAATCACCAAATTCACCAGAGCGTCAGCTTGTTGATGCCACCATTAGAACAGTAAGTAAAATGCAGATCACCTGAGTATAGATAAAATTTTGTCCAAATCATTGGAGAATAAAAGCGTATCTGTCTGAGACTTTTAGTGTCTGCTTCTTAAATATTTTAAAGAACACTTAAAACCACAGGAAACTCAGACTACTGCAATCATCCAAAGCAAACCGCTGAAGGAACAGGAATTACTTAAAGGCAACAACATGAACGATTTAGAGAGGCAAAATATAATATCAGACTTGTTGACCTGACAAGACTTGAGCTACAAGAAATCCTGGAGGAATTAATACAGCTTTCAAGTGTATCAACAACATGCAGGCTTGGCAATACATGGGTGAGACATGTAAGGACAGTAGAACCATGTCCAGGTATTTTTTTCAAGCTAAAAATCTACTTACTGACAAGCCCTAGCTACACCGTGTCCTGATGTCAGCTTGGCTGAAACAAACTTCCAGTGGGACCTGACTACATAAAACACACTCTGCTCACCTCCTGTTGGAGATCTTTTCAAAAGTCTTAAAATAAGTTGTTGTTATGGAGACTTGGTGACCCGAGATGCCAGTCTGCTGAAGTTTTCTAACAAGGAATACTGCTGATTTTTCTCTCTCTCTCTTTAACTTCCTTTACCTTAACTTACCTTCCCTCACTCTGTGTGGTAGGAATCTGAAATTGGGTCATAAACTCATATTTTTTTTTTGCCATAGTACGACTTGCTTTAAACGTTATAATTATCGCGCTGACTGGATTTAGAAGCAATGTTGCCAATTTTACCCGACTTGTGAAAGTGAACACAGGTCTGCCTTTCTTGAACAGCAAGTCATGTAGTTTGTCTTATTTTGACAAGATAAGGTTATTACTAATTGTATGTACATTTTAAGTTAAACTTGAAAAGGAAAATACCATTCTATTTAAACATCATAATTTTCTTTTCTTTCAAGTCTTTGCCACAAATATGGAGAAGCTGTGTGTCTAAATGAGCCAGGGTTGATTTGCTCTCCAGATCTGATAAAGTAGCGTGACGGTGTGACTGACTTTCTTAAAACAAGAATGCATCCAGCATTAAAGTAGACAGGCTACATTATCGTATTAGTATTGAGTTCAAGTGTGGTGTAGGGTTTGGCTTTTACTGGTAAGGGTTAGGTTCATGCTGCGATGGACTGGTGACCTGTCAAGGGTGTACCCTCATCTCTCGCCCAATGATTGCTGGACAGAGTCACCAGCGATGCTCCAAATAATAAGTTGTCATGGTTTTCAAGCTTCTGACCCACATAAACAGAGGACTCTCAGGAGTACAATTATAATGAGTTTATTGAAGGGATTGTAGGTGATCTTGAAACTGGAGACAGCGGACACGGCAGGGAACGGAGGGGACTCGGGAAGCGGCAGGAACGACATGGGAAACCGGAAGCTTCTGTAGATGAGGACAGAGCAGGTGAGATGTTGCAGAGGACGGGAAGGTGAGTAATTGTTTGATCTTAATTAGTGAAGATGAATGGTTGACGTCGGGGAGGAGTGAGTGGTTGAGACTTTCTGGAGGAGAATCCAGAGGGAAGGTTGTCCAGGGGGAAGCGCGGCAGGTGGAGTGAGCCAAGAGGAGCGGGAAACCAGAGGATTGTGAATCACCAGAGAATCTTTGATGGAGTCTTGAGAACAGGAGATGATGAGAACTTGGGTTGAGCATAGGAGATGTTAAGGAGGCACGAGGGGAAAACAGGAAAGTAACAAAATAACATGAGACTTCAAAAGCTACAAACAATCACTAAGGCTAGAAAAAAGGCAAACACTGGAGACTAGAAAAATACCAAAACTGAAAATCATGAAACAACACTAGAGACTTGAGAAACTGGCACTGAGAACTAGAATGTTACCGGGAGTAACGAGCAATCAGGTAACGAGTAGCTGGTCCACCTCCTCTTATACAGCTCAAATCATCAGGGTCAACTGGGGACACCTGTGCAGCCTGCACAGGTGTAGGGAGAGGCACTCCAGCCGACAGGAGATCTGGCGACCCCCAGTTGACAACCTAGAAACGTGCTGAAAAGCTCGACCTGACATAAGTGTGTTAGACAATGGATGAATAGATGGGTTAGTTTTAGGCCAGGTGTAAGAATTAGGCTATGGAAACACATAAAAAATAATTAGAAGTCTGCAAACACCCTGTAAAAAAAAGAAAAAGAAACAAATTAACGTGGGTATAAGTGACACGGTGGTGGAAAGCCAAAAAAAATGTATCCAAGCAAAAGACAGTTGAACCCCGCTCCCAAATGCCGCTAAAGCCCCAGGCAGACAGATGAGAGGCATCACTCCAGAGCCGCTATACGCCCCAAACAGAGGTAGGTCATCAGTGAAGCACAGGAGGAGCAGCCTACAGGACCAACGTAGGGTAAAACATGGGGCACATCGTCACCCTGACCCAGCCACTCTGGCATCTTTCACTGAAGACCAAGCCCTGTGCTCAGTACACCCTACGGCACACAGCCCCTACCGACCCCCAGCCAGAGGACCGCTCAGCACCAGGCACGGCTATTCCCGGAGCCCTCAACAAACTGGTAATTTACAAACCCACCTTAGAAATTCAGATCACCCACCTAGAGAGCCAGGGAGATCATGAGGAAAGGATGCCCACCAGAGACCAGGAAAGTCCATGCAGCCATTCATCGGTCCAACTAAGACCTTTAGACAGGAGCTAAGTCCTACGTCATCAAATACCCCCAGGCCACCCCCACACCTTCAGTCTCAGTGAAACTAGCACAGGTGTCAGGGAAGGAATAACATTTCTGCATATTTCCTATCACACTTTTTATTTTCCATGACTCTGGCAGAAATCGTTGATCTAAATGTAATATCAGCCTTTTTAAGCCAATTATTAGTTGAGTTGTGGTTATTTATTTTTATTTTTTTAATTTCTTGATGTTACGGACCTTAATATGTAACTTTTTACAGCTTCAAACCTTAAACTGAAATAGAAAGGTTTTGAAAGTGATGAGATTTGCCCTTTAGCCTGCACTGTTCAACTGCAAACCTTTCACCACATTTGTCCTTTAACTCCAAGCAAATTATGATCGTTTTTGTTTTACAAAAAAAAAAAAAACCTCTGTCTTATTCCTCCTCGACCATACTGTGATATCCATCAACTGTGAGACGCACTCATTTCACAGGTCAATTAATTTTAATCAGACTGTGTCAACTTAATCTGACTGCAAACCACTAGACGGACACTTTGTGAAAATCTCATTAACCTTCCCTCTTCCAATCTGGTCATGACATCCGCTGGGCACAGCAATATCTCAGTCACTTCAACGCCCCCCAACCCCAGCCTTTCTTTTTTGTCAGCAAACAAACTCTTAGATTTTGATAATGTCACGGGGAATAAGCTGTGTGGGAGACAAAACCTGCAAGAACCTCTCACAGCTAAACTCCATTTACTCTCTGTTACCAGTTTATTTTTCAATAACAGCATCAGTGATAATAAAATCACTGTGATCTTGAGATAACGTCTGTGACTCTGATGGATGACAGGATCATCAATACAAAAATAATGAAACATCATTTAGATTTGTACAAATGATTACACTAAAGGTATACAGTGCACTGAAAAAGATTTTTAATGGTAATTTCAATATCAGACAGAGAGAACATGTGCAGTTGTGAAATACCGTTTTCATAAAACAATAAAATTTATTAAAGAACAAAAGATTTAAACAACAGCTTACACCACAACATCTCATTAAAACACCATGCCTGACTTGGACTAAACCACTGCATCTCCTGCTGCATAATCTAATTGTTCTTAATCTGAAGGTCATGATCCGATGAACAGGCTTTTACGTTCAGTTTTTCTAGAGAGCCGAATGCTTCATAAGTTATAGAATACTTGTAGTGAGTACAGTTCTTAACAATAATGAAGATTTTTGTTTTATTTTATTGTAAGATCAGATACAAGAGTTTTAGTTCTCTTTGGTTCGGAGATGTTCTAAAGTGCTCCCATGGAGTTTTTACCCATAATCTTTCTAACTGTTGAAACTATGACAGGATATTAAATAAGGCATGAATAAAATAAGTAATAATAGTAATAAGTAAAACAACACTAAGTAACTTTTCAACCTTCATAAAATATATTCATAACTTATGTGATTATACATCAACTTACACCTCATTGAATGACACCTCTGTCATGACCCAAGGGGGTCCGAATCACTTTGACTGGCACTAAGAAACTTTGAGGAGGGTGGCAGGAACCCTGCCTCACAAAACAACTAAGATGTGCTGACGGCTTTACGGCATGCATCACTTCCTCCATTTCTGGTTCTGGTTGACTGGACACTTTTTTATGCATTCTTTGTTAGTAGCTAATTGCTTAAATAAAGCAGAAGAGCATTACAAATGTTTAAGACTGATGGAGGGTGTGCTGTGGATGCGTAGGGGATAGCGTGACCCAAGTCTGGAGGCCTTGATTCCTTCGATTCCCGATGATATTCCCCCTTTCCTGTCAGCCTACTTTCATATAAGGGACACTAGAGCCAACAAAAGATCCCTTGGAAGGAGAAAAAAAATCCCCTGATGGAGTTCATTTACGTTTTTTTTGTCTGTTCTTCTTTACATACCATTGTGTGTTGCTTTCTGAAGTCTTTCAGGCTTGTCAGGCTGTTATGATCCTGGCAGCTAGTCTGGTTTTCAGCCATGATTCCGTTTGCAAGTCCTGTCCCTCGACCCACGAGTTTGGCTCTCCCCTCATGGATCTCAAAGCTCCAGCAAGTAAGCACTTTCTGCCTCTGGTGTTCTTAATTGCCCTCAAAACGATCTCCACCTGCAGTGATGTCACTGGCAAACCTAGTTCCAACCTGAGCGCAACAAAGCAACCACAAATCAGTTTCCCGCACTCTCTCATTGGTTCCTGCTGCGGACGAGTTTCCTGAGATCTCTAAATAAAATTGTTAAATTTCTCCCATTGTGTGTGGCTAAATATTTGGTCCTCTCTCTGCTTTATCACACGGTCCAGTTCTATGTAGGTGATTTCATGATTCTGTGGGTATGAATGTAAGGCCTGGTTGTAGCTACCTACAGAAATTAAATCTCAAAGTGGGATTACAAAATAACCATGATTTAAGAAGGGGCAATTACCATTTACCAGGTTTGAAATGTTACTTTTATGTTTTTATATTTAATAAATACTTTGAGAAATACTTTATGTATTTACTCACATTGTCTTTGCCTGAAATTAAACCTGTGTATTGTATAAAACCTGTCAGTTTGACTAAAACAGAAAAATCAAAGAATATGGGGATGACGCCTGTCACAGCATTGCACAGGTTTTTATGGGAGAAGAAAAAGGCTCACAGAATAAAGTTTTAAATATTTGTTTGTAAAATATTTTTCAATTTATCTGTTAATTGTCTCATTGTCTCAGAACCACCTGTTGTCAATACTATTTTTGCATCACTTTCGTTGTTTTTGTAATTAATAAATTTGCTAAGCATTGATTTTCTAATAGCATTTGCTGGGTTGTACACACACTAGATTATAATAACTCTGTGAGGGCACTGGTGTTTTCATGAGATGGATCAAAAGTGTTCATTTTCTAAAGTTAAGTATTTTTAGATGATTTGTCAGATCAGTTTTTCATGAACTTTATTGCAATCTAGTATTTAAAGTGCATACTTTAGAAATTCACAATCTCTTTCTTCACTTTCAGTCATTTTTGTCTTTTTGTTAATGTTTCTTTGCAGCTTTGTGGTGAACCTAATGCAGAATGCAAAACAAAAAAGATATGAGCCAAGAAATATATTGCTGCCTTGCAACAAGGATACGTAGGTATAGAAGATACATGTATAAATGAATGATGGATGGATGGATGGAAAAAAGTTGCTGCGCAATATTTTAAGACTTTTTAAAATCTATTCTTAATATATTTAGGCCAAGCACAGAACTGCTTTTACAGTAGGCCCTGGAAAATGGGTGGTAACTCTCACAACAAGCAACAAGCCCTCTGCAAGCTCAGAATTTTTATAGTGTGAAACTGAAAGCCTGCATGCATTCCAAAAACATAACGGGCTTATTGTGCACATGCATCTCTCTCTTTCCTATAAAGCATTCATGGGCCTCTTTAGTATTCCGATGTGGTTCATGATTTTCCGTCAACATCCGACTTCGCAGCCAGCGGGATCAGACTTGTACAGAGAGAGGCCAATCGCCTGTGGCTCACCGCTGCAGAGATCACGCTCAGAGGCCGAGTGACATGCAGACAGATACCGGTTACGCATCAGGTGCAGCGGCATTTAACCTTGTTTGATTCGGATGATCAGCTACGAACCTCGATGGGGTTTCATGGTAAAACTGCAGCACAAGATATGCTGTTCAACCTCCTGTTGCCCGTGGCGACAGTGGCTTTACAGACAACAAGCTAGGGTTGTCACAGAGCAGATGATTAAGGCTGCTAATTGCAAGGTGGGTCTTTCTCACAGCCCTAAAGTCGGAACCCAACCACTTTGTGTTGTGAAGGTTACAAAAGCTGCCCCTAAAGGCTCTTTTTTCCATCTCACAACCATTTTGCTTCTGGATATGATTCAGCAGGAGCACATTTACAGCTGACATTAAAACGCGACGGCAGCATACTCAGTGAAATTGGATTTCTCTTTCCATCAACTTAAATGGAGATTCTGGCCTTTGCATCCTTCAGAATGTATAGTAAACATCTCATTTTATGAACTCACCGAGATACATACTTTTTTTAATACTGATGTTGTGTTTTGAACATTCGCTTTGGTACCTGGATGCGGCATCATTGTCAAATGTTGGCCAGAGATTTTGTTTGTCAGCCCATAAGGCATGAGGATAGGGATCACCAGGGCCGGCCCAAGCCTTAATGGGGCCCTAAGCACAATTGGATTTTCCCTCTATTTCAGTCAATGTTGCTTGTTGATCATTCACACACCTACAATAAACTCAATGCAGCTGTAGCAGTGTTGTTTACCTTTAATTGACAGCCTTTACACACATATGTGTTACATATTGAAATTATGCCATTGCTTAATCTCTAAAGGTAAAATAATCAGAAACATAAGTAATACCAATGCAATAATATTATGAATAATATTAATGAATAGATGATGAATCATGTCCAGGGTGCCACACGTGGTTTTTAATCTTAAAGGGTAACATCTAGCTACAGAAGTGGCCTAGGTTTAATTTACAGATAATTCCAACATTTTGATATTTTTTTAAAAGTGCAACAGCAATGTGCAGTACAAGAACAACAGAAACATGCAACACTTAGACATACAAAAATAAAAAATTCGATTGTACAAAAACAGAAAGAATTAAATAAACAATAAATATCACCCATGATATAAATAAAGTTAGCTGAAACAAGGTAACACAAATGGTTTAATAAAATAAATAAATATGAATCCACATGAACTCACGCAACCCAAGCTAAATTTCTTCCATTTCACCAACTTACTGCAAGGATCTTGAGAATTTTCATGCTGTTTGAGAAGTGCACCTACGTTTACCCGCTGTCCATCAGTTGTAAGTTTTGAGGACATCTTAGAAAATAGTTTGTAGCAAAAGCAGTAGACTGCATCTTTACTTCTTGAATAAGTCAGCCACACATGATGGGGGTGTGAGCTCTGGAAAGGATGGAGATGGACCTAAGATAAACAACAACAACATACACACATATTGGTGAGGTACCTTGACTAACAAATTTCGCTTTGGATGTAATTCTTATACTTGGAAATTATATATACTGTATGGAGACTCTTTCCCTCCCCTGATGGATTGCCCACAGTTACGTCTGAGGACTGGCACTGGGCTGATTCTGTGCCTCCAAAGTACTTTAGCAGTGCTCCTGCGAGGTTTCACAGAACCTATAAGTTGATGTAAACAACATCTAGACCACCAATTTAACATCTTTGCCGCGAACCCAAGTACCCCCCCCCCCATTTCGCGTCGACATTAACGTTTGCTATCAAACATTAACAAAAAAAGAAAGAAAAATACACAGAGCTCACCAGAGAAGCAACTCAAAAAAAGAAAAAGATACACAAATACCAACCTGTTAATGTGATTTCATTCAAAATTAAATGAGTAAATATTGCATGAAATAAATGCATATCCCCATGAAATAAAATGAAATTGACATTTAAAGGAAATTACATTTTTTTAATTTCAATTTTTCCACAATATTTATTACATTTTATTTCACAGGTATATTAATTTATTTCATGAAATATTTATTTATTTAATTTTGAATGAAACGGCTTTCCATACAAGGGGCCCTCAATATTAATGTTAGGGTCCACTGGCATCTGTGGACCGCTAAAATTCCCTGATACTTGAGACTCCCCGTAGAAAGACCTATAGTTGCCTATTATAATTGTTAGACATCATATATACCTTCACGTAGAATAATACATGGTGGAAGCTAATATATTATAATACTCCTTCTTATATCCCTGCACAAGTGGCATTGTGCCAAGGCATTTTAGCTTCTGAAGGTGCATTTGTTTAAAATAGATCTGCTGAATGAAAAAAATCACAAGATATTCTGTGTTTAAGTTTAAGATACATATAACAGAAGAATCCATGAACAGACCATCCATTTGAAGATCCTTATGAAGGAAAATCTTTACAGCTGTAAAATCATTTAATACTTCAATGCGACGCTATAATGCGAAAAGAAACATTTTACATAATAATAAAACAAAAAGATTTTATTTGGTAATGTCAGCAACAGAGATGTTCTTCTGTTTAAAGTTTTTATGTCAATACCTACAAATTTGATATTTTCAAATGAATGTTATCGTGACAGTGTTGTGCCTTTAATGGTTAAACCATGCCATGTCGACTGTCTTAAAGTTTTATACAGACGTTCAGATGCTTGGTAAGCTTTTGTTCAACACCTTTGTGTCAGGTTGAGTCATTCTGTGCTGTTTCCTAGGTGGCCACGGGGGTCGCTGTGGCGGGGCTCCAGGATGGAGTCCCGTGGTTCCCAGGTGTTTCGGGTTGGCACTGATGAGCAGAGCAGTATAAGAGGAGTGTGGATCCACTATTCGGCGCCTGAGTGTTGCCCTTGTTTGGTAACGCTTGACCTCAGTGCCAGTT
>JAVLVB010001056.1:1780165-1806680 GCA_032876305.1 Orestias chungarensis | reverse complement strand
ATGTGATTATGTGTGTGTAAACGTGTGTTGGGGAAAGATAAAGAGAATCTCTTTGGGAGACGCGCATGGCTACTGTACTCGTCTCTGCCATCACAGGGATTGATTCGGTGAATAATGGATAGAAACATCAGATAAGAAATAACCTAAAAATAATTTCTGTTTAAAAGTTCAAAGGTTGAGCGAATACAATCATTTGAAAAATAATAAGTAATAAAGCTTATGTTTAATGAGGAATTTGTGTAGGAATCCCAATCAGAAGCTGTCAGTCGTTAAGAATAAGAGACGACTCATTCATTGATTTCAACCGTGTTTCATTTTTACTGCTCCTAATGTTATTCTTTTAATTTTTTTCTGCTGTCATGCTGATGTAATCCCGGCTTTCCTCAAAAGGCTTCACTGAAATCCAGCTCTTCTCTCACGCTGAGTAAAACATAACTGTAAATCTGTTGATCATCTCATGTTAAAACCACCTGCTGTCATGGGGGAAACCCAGACTATTTATTTATTTTTATCAGTTTTATGTTTTTTTTTACTCATACAGTTGATATACTTGCTTCAAAATGTTTTGTGTTGCAGAGGTCTATTTCTATGCCACACTAAGCACACATCCAGTTGAGAATTAGGCTAATCTAAATACTTTAAGACTGGAAGAAATCACAGAACCTGAGCAAGGAATAGAAATCTGCACAGGTAAGTTCCAGTTAGTTGAATGTTAGATATCCTCCTGATTACTGGACGAATATAAAAGTGTGAAAAAAGTATTTCCCTCTTTATACATCGCTTCTGTGAGAAAAGCCTTCTGAACTTAAAGATGAGTTATTTCACTATTAGGGACAACAACTGTTATCAAGCTGCTTTAGAAAATTAATTTGAGCCTTTTAGGGGTGAACTTGTTAAAATGTTGTTCTTACTGCATAAAGTATAGTTAGGTTTAAAATAGTTACTCCATCATTTATAGCATTAAAGTCCTAAAGCAGCAAAGCTAACCCATACCATCATACTATCCTCACCACGTCTGACTATGAGGAAAATGTTCTTCTGAAATGCTATTTAGTAATTTCAGATGTAACATGAAGCATACCATTAAAACGTTCAGCTTGTCTGCGCTCAGTTTTTGTAACAAAGATAATTTTTTTGGTAAATGTTAAGATGGATATTTGTCAGCTTTGGTCAGTAGTGGTGTTGTTTTTTTGTTTTTGTTTTTTACAACTCCTTTATGGTTTCTTGTCAGAATGAGCTCAGCTGGCCATGTTTGTGAACACAAACAAAGAATTTGACTTAGGTCATCCTTACACTTTACAGACATTAAATATACATATCAAAGTAATTTAGAGGAGATTTAAAAAAAATAAAAGGATCAATTATTTAGATTAATGAAACTGCAGGGTTTTAGATATTGTTTTAGGACATTTAGTCTTAGATATAAATTCACAATCTTTTCCTGGCTGACACATGTCAGAGATTTTGCTTCTCGCGTTTTCATCTTGAAAAATGTTATATCAGGACATCATTGCTTTTTCAGATCTTTAAGTCTACTTCATGTCGTCAGACAGGTTCTGTTTAAGGACATGGTGCATCCATGTTCTGAAAAAGACTGTAAATATGATGCACATTAGGATATGTGTACTCGACAACAGCATACATTTTTACGTAACTCATTACTAGATATTGAAGTTGTACTGTGAGAATTAAACAACAAACAATAAATCTTGTGAACAGAACATCAGTTGTACAAGTAAAAATTTAATTTCCAAGCAAAACATTTTTATACAGTACTAGCACCTAAAAATCATCCTAACGTTTACTTTATTCGATACGACATAACTGGTCTGTGGACCATTCACACTTTGTTTTATTTTAAAAGGCAAACGTACAAAGTTGGTTGCTCACCTCTAAAATCTTAAACAAGCCTTGCAAAAACAAAACCTACAATTTATGGACACAAATTCAAATCATCAATATTCCAGAATCAACCCAGTCACACTGAAGTGTAAAAAAATAACTTTTGGCCGTTTTGTTTTTCTGATCCACAGCATTACGGGCTCCCAAGGTATCTGGACACATTCATTACTCCACTCCTTATTTCATATTCGGAAAATCTTGAACAACAGTGTGTTAAAAAGCTAAAACACTTAAAAGCTACAATAGAGAGGCTCCCTGTGGTTTGTGCTTCTGTGCCCTTAAATAAGGATTGTACTTCCCACACACAGGGGAGTGTAGATTAATTAATTTAAATAATCTTGTGCCTCTGAGGAGCTGCTAATCCAACTAAAGCATTTTCATCGCTATCAGCTTTTTCGGTAGAGTTTTTGTGTCACGTCTTGTTTGAAATTCTATTTCGAAGGCTTTAGCGACAGTAAAGACCACTGACTTAGTGCTGTTGGGTTTGTGAGTGTGTCTCATTCGACATGCACAGACCTCTCCGCCTCGCTTCCCCCAATTTTGCTATCACCAAAAGGCACGGGCCACCACCACAGCGCCCAGAACCATCGTATTCGTGATAGAGATAAAATTAAATTTCTTCCCTATCCACACTCTCTGCCTACCTCCCCATATCTCCTGCCTTCCATTTCCTCCTCCTTCTCTCCATTTTTTTACTGCACACTGCACCCACAGACATTTTCCAGCATCATTTATTTATTCTTCTCCTGTTTTTCTTTCAGTATTCAATGTGTCGATTCCATGAACAACCAGCGATCAAATCAAATTTGCTATCGTTTAGATTCTGTCGATGCTCTTGCTTCTCTGATATTTCTAATTAACTAGGTGCAGCCGTGTTGAGATCATTCAGAAGTGGCTTCTTACGTTTAAAATGTCTATTCTCTAATCTGCTCCATGCCCCTGGCAACAAGTAATCCCCCTCAATGAAGCTAACCAGGTAATGGCAATTTAAACGAAATATCTAACATGCTTCTGATCCTTTAATATGACTCGGATTAAAGGTCTAACTGAAACCTGTGAAAAGACACAATATATTATTTCTTTATGTCAGTTAGTACCTATACAGTTATGTATATTTACAAAGTACCCGTATAAAGACACTTCTGAAACCTTCAGGGGCAATCTGTTAATTTGAAATTTTTGTATATCACTCCAGGTTGGTTTGCTGTAATTTTGGAACATTTCTCCTGACAGAACTAGAGTTTGTAGACTTTCTTGTTCAGAAACAACTTTTCAGCTCAGCCCACAATTTTCTTTGAGGAACCTGGCTTTTGTGTAGGCCTCTCAAAAACACGGACTTTGGTGTCCATAGAATCGTTTTACTTTGGAAGACCCGTGTATGTCCAAGATTTCACTTTCTTCGACTAAAGTTTTAAGGTCTTACTTCGACGTTTCCACATAAAGTTCCTCCTTAAAAAAGTTAGTAATTTGTTATGAAATACAAACGCTGAACAGTGTAATGGCTGACCTGTCGTTGGTGTTCTTACACAAACATAGTTGTTTGAGAAGTTGAAAGCTGGAACCTTTTATCAAAAAGTGACATGTCAAGGTTCACAGTTATGTAGCTGATGTGGGGTTAAGTAAATATATATTTTTCTCCCAATAATATCCAACAAAGAGGCAGTGAGCTGCCTTAAAGCTGCTATACTTCGAATCAATTTAAATGAGAAGGAACCTATCAGAAGCTTACAAAGCCACGACCAGAGGTCTCAAGTAATGAGGTAAAAATACTTTGTTTCCTCACTTAAGTAGAAATTTTGAGTATCTATACTTGTTTTTATTGTTTTTCAGCCGACTTTTTAGTTATACTCCTTACATTTTCATGCAATTATCTGTACTTTCTTCTTCTTACATTTTAAAAATAGCCCTGTTACTCTATTTAATTTCTTTTTGCTTTCATTACGCTTGTCATCGTTAAAAAAACCCCCATCAGTATAAATTGCTCCACCCATAAAGAGCGAATTCGAATGTGGTTGGATGAGAAGTTTTTTTTCTTTTGCACATCACTTATAGGCAACCAGTCCTCACATCTTCCTCTCCATGAAACATGTTAATGCTCAGTAGTACACATGTTGTTTTTATGTATTTGCATTGAACTAACATGCATTCATGTTCAATGTACATAAATGCATCAGAAACAACAGCATTCCAAATTTTTCCACCATTTAATACAACATAACTCATTGTGGCCTTTTGAAATATTTTGTTTTTGGTGGAGGTGGGTAGTGCACTATAGGCCCCTGTGGCCTGTTCTAAGTTATTGTCCTTAATGGCATTTTTGCCTCAATTACTTATACTTTAAGTAGTTTTGAAACTAGTACTTAACACTTTTTACACAAGTAAAAAGCTTGAGTTGGTACCCGAACTTCTACAAAAGTATTTTTAAACCCTTATATCCACTTGAGTAATGCATGTGAATATTTTTGACACCCCTGGCCATGGCATCATAAATTTGGTTTTCAAATTTAAAAACAAATTCTAATCATAATGCACTTAATGTACCTTCAAACAAATTAATAGAGGTGAATTTCTTAGCCTTCTGAATTTAAGAAACCCAAGACGATTTTTGTTATCTTAATTTATCTTAAACAGAAATGTAATATAAAAACAACACATTTTCCTTTAGCCAATATATTAAAAATTAGGTAGTGTCATTTAGGGGTGACTAATTTTTGCACTGTGTCTTAATTAAGACATGCACCCCCCCCTCCCTTAATCTTAAAAACTAACTGCATGTCATAAGTTTATTATACTTATGTAAATCTGAAGTTGTGAATCAGAGAAGAGTTAGTTTGGAGAGACAGAAATTATTTGTTTGGGCAGTTTGACTTGTTGAGGAAGAAAATAACAAGAGTTTCCTATTTTATTTTTTAAAAGCTTTTGCAGCTATTCAGTTATTTATTATTTATTCTGGTGGCATTATACTGGAATCATGAAAAAGAAAACACAAAAATACAAGGAACATTTGTGTTATCCACAGATCTGTCATTTAAATATACTAAATGTGTTTCTTTGGGTTACCTCTTTTACTTTCAATATACAGTTAAAATCAGTAATATTCCTTCCCAGAGTGATGCAGAAACACCAGCGCATGAAATTGCTACTACTGCTACAACTATTACTATTACCACCACCACTGTGATTTTATTTTTTTATCATCAGGAAGTCCATAAAAAGCTGTGAAGACATTAGGTTTGCCTAAAAGCAATCCTGATGTGTAAATGTACGCTTTTATGAAACAACTTTTATGTAAAGTGAATAGAAAAAAATTGAGTAGGACTTGGTTTTTGAATTAGCATTTACTCTTTTTCCCCAAGCATTTAAACTTTTGTTTCTTAAATCTCTTTTTGGAATAACCTAGAATTTTTTTGGGGAGTTTTGGCATTATATCTTATTTGCCAAAAGGGTTGATAAAACTCCTTCAGGTATAGTTTTGCTGCTCTTAGAATGCTGTTAATCTATTGCTTGCATTCGCTTTCACACTCTCTGTTTCCCATAATGGGGAGCTTCTCCCCTTGTGTGTTCGGACGTCAAGCTTC
Source organism: Orestias chungarensis (assembly GCA_032876305.1). Taxonomy (NCBI): domain Eukaryota; kingdom Metazoa; phylum Chordata; class Actinopteri; order Cyprinodontiformes; family Cyprinodontidae; genus Orestias; species Orestias chungarensis. The sequence continues at coordinate 1,801,200 of JAVLVB010001056.1, read as the reverse complement.
GGTGCGTGCCAACGGCCTTCCTATTGAATGTTGTCTCTATTGCTGTACTGTCATAGATCACTGGCCAGTGAATAGAGTGGCAACAGAGGAGACTCCTCTCATACATTTCCTGATGATGCTCATTGAAAGGGTGATTTTCTGCTTGTCTGGAACAGCAAGACATCTGGGTACTGTATATAAATTTCTACTGTTATGAATCGAGCGAAATTGAACCCATTGGACCAACATTTAATGCCTGTTGCCATAATTGTTGGGCTAGCTCACTTCAGTATGTATGAGAGTTCCAAAAGACTTATGATTATTAAAGGAGCAAATCAGTCGTTATACATGCTTTTTTTGAACTACATGAACAAGTGCAATTATAAGAATATGAGTTGATTTTAGACTAAAATCAATACATAGTTCTTATGCATGCATATCTTAACAAGTTAAACACTTTGGACTCTGGTATTTTTGTCTCATTCTGAGAAAAATCAGAGAGAATTTTCTATGTACGCCTACTAGATAACACAGTATGCAGTAAATAGCAATTATCGCTTCATCACAACCCCTGGTAGTTGGTAGAATATCTTACGCAAAATTGTTTCACCAGAGTTTATGTGTTTAAATCCTGAAAAATTCTGACATGTTGGAATTTAAGCTTCTTGGCCATATCTACTCTCAAACTGCAGCTCTTTGGTGTTGTTCCTGGTCTAAAGTGTTTACCATCTGCTAAAAGAGGTGCAAGCTTGTAACACTGGTCACCTGGCGACATGGTCATGGTTGCATGTAGAAAAACGAACTCTAGATCCAACAGACGTACTACTCTAACTCCATTCCTCAAAAAGTCAAAGCAGACAGAGATAGCAAGACATCAGAATACCCAAGAAATCAGTTTGTAGCTATCTATCTGGTTGTTGCTTTGACATGTACAGAACATGTAGGAATTGTTGCAGATCATGTTTACACATTAACAGAAAGACTGTTTCGAACAGGTGCAATCTGCGAGCAGGAATGGTTTGAAAAACACAACGTGTTCGAGTCGTGGACTTGAAATCCAAATTTTTCCACATCTCAATCAAATAAAGTATCTTTATACTGGGCTGGACAAAAAATCATCTAGTGGATGGAGACTAATAAAGACAGCTGCATTCCAGTTTACAGGAAAGCTGGTAAAATTCCAGTATCAGAAATCAATCCATCTTCAGGAAGTTCAAGGAATCCATGCCTTAAAGAGTCAGAGCTGGTTTCACTTTACAGTTGGAGCATCATACCATTAGGCTGGAAAATACAACATTTTGCCTTATTAGTTCATTTAGAAACCTAATTTAAATCATGCGTGCTACAGAACGGCTTCAATTTAAAAACACGTCATAATCTGAAAATAAACTATCTCTAATCACAGACTTTGGCTTAGCGAAAGTAGGCATAATTTAATTTGACACCAGATTGGACTAATTTAGATGGGAGTTTGAAATAGAGCAGATCTTAAGTGATGCTGAAAATGAGTAAGTAAATGCATAAATTAATAAACAAGAAATATATATATATTTAAGGAACCACATAGCACAAACTGCCCTTTTGATCGTGGTGTATTTAGTGAAGAAGAGTTTAATTTGAAACTTATTCTGAATAGGAGGTCATTTGTGTTAAATAGAACTAACATTCACTTTGCCACAGTTTGGGAATTTAAGTTTAAACTCAACACTATAATTACACAATATAGATTTACAGAATTCCAGCAATATCATGTCTTGATCAACAAAAACAGTCTCACAGGAAAGCTTGACATGGGGAAACTGCTCTTTACCAAAAACCAACAACAACAACAACACCAAACAAACCAGGAGGTTCGTTCGTAGCGTTTTACGACAGATAAAGCCGTTTACCACAACCCGTAAAGGCAGAGGCGTTTTACGGCAGGCATGTTTCATTCGCTAGCTTGTTGTTAGCAGAAAAGCGAGTCGTGCTGAATTTAAAGTTGAAACGCAGTTGATTTACAGAAGACACCGGGAAGCAGGAGCCATGGATGTAGGAGAGCTTCTAAACTACCAGGTGCGTGTTCAGCTCTGTTAGCTTAGCTTAGGGAAGGCTTTCCTCTGAGTTTTAGCCTCGATATATATGAACGCTTCTATGGCATTGACCTATATTTAATATTTCTGCTTCTACACTATGTATCAATCGTTACTCTGTGCATACAAAGGGAGCTTGAGGGAGCAGACTGCTCTTAGGAGTCCGTATTTACTATTTAGCTTTGTTTACATGTCTAATTTACAAGCTAACCCCGTTTACATGTCTAATTTACAAGCTAACCCCGTTTACATGTCTAATTTACAAGCTAACCCCGGTTACATGTCTAATTTACAAGCTAACCCCGGTTACATGTCTAATTTACAAGCTAACCCCGGTTACATGTCTAATTTACAAGCTAACCCCGTTTACATGTCTAATTTACAAGCTAACCCCGGTTACATGTCTAATTTACAAGCTAACCCCGGTTACATGTCTAATTTACAAGCTAACCCCGGTTACATGTCCAATTTACAAGCTAACCCCGTTTACATGTCCAATTTACAAGCTAACCCCGGTTACATGTCTAATTTACAAGCTAACCCCGTTTACATGTCTAATTTACAAGCTAACCCCGTTTACATGTCTAATTTACAAGCTAACCCCGTTTACATGTCTAATTTACAAGCTAACCCCGGTTACATGTCTAATTTACAAGCTAACCCCGTTTACATGTCTAATTTACAAGCTAACCCCGTTTACATGTCTAATTTACAAGCTAACCCCGGTTACATGTCTAATTTACAAGCTAACCCCGGTTACAGATCAGTTGAATTACATGTAAACACGAACGTACAGTTGTTGTTAGCTTGAAAACCTCGCAGGAGAACCAGATGTTCTTATTGTAATTGTAAACACACGAGTTAGCCTAATTTGCCAAAGCAGTATATTTGTTTTTATTATTTTGTTTCTTTCCTTTACAGCATTTTATTTTATATGAACACATTCTGCTTTTTTTCCTTTTCCATGGTCAATGCAGACTTCTCTCGCGAGATTGTAAAGCTAGTCCGTTCTCTCGCGAGATTGTAAAGCTAGTCCGTTCTCTCGCGAGATTGTAAAGCTAGTCCGTTCTCTCGCGAGACTTTAAAGCTAGTCAATTTTCTCCCATCTGTGACAAATAAAACTAGAAACAACCAAAGAGAAAATCTGTTTGTCCACTTGACTCTTCTGTAAGCCTTTTCTTTTTTTTGCTTCATTTCAACATTCATACCAACCTTTAAGAAAATCTGATACTAATGTGATTTAAAAAAACATTGGTTAATGCTGATGTATTTCAACATCCTGCTTTAAATTAAAATGAAACTGTTGCAAGATTGAATAAGTTATATGCAGGATATATATATATATATATACATACATACATACATATATACACTGTGTTCCAAAGTATTATGCAAATAATAATATTTTCTCAGATTTTCCAAAATTACCTATATGAATTCCAGTCATCGACTATTGGAGTACAATTAAAAACGTTTTTGAACAAACTGCCAATGATAACAGTATATTTAAAAAAACATTAAACAATCAAAATGCATGTTTCAAATGATTATGCACAGCAGAGTTTTCAACCTTTTCATTTTTATAAAGAACAAAAAATTGTCATTTGTGAAATTATAAGCATTAGCAGGTTATTACAAACTGAAATCAAACAGTTTTCAAGTCAAAACTTTATTCTAGGTGATGTTACATTTGCACATAGGACCCCTTGTTCAAAAGGAGCTTCTGAACTCTCTCCTCCATTGAATTTATCAGGTTTTGGATGGTATCTGCTTCAATTGTTTGCATGAGGACAGAATACCCTCCCGGAGCTGTTGCTTAGATGTGAACTGCCTCCCGCCATCATAGACACTCTTTTTGATGATGCTCCAGAGGTTCTCAATGGGGTTGAGGACAGGGGAGCATGGGGGCCACACCATAAGTTTGTCCCCTTTTACGTCCATAGCAGCCAGAGATGCAGATGTGTTCTTTGCAGCATGAGACGGTGCATTATCATGCATGAAAATGATCTTGCTGCGGAATGCACGGTTCTTCTTCTTGAACCATGGCAGGAAGTGCTGTTTGAGAAATTCCACATACATTATGGAGGTCATCTTTACCCCTTCAGGGATCCTAAAGGGGCCGACAATCTCTCTCCCCATGATTCCAGCCCAAAACATTACTCCGCCTCCTCCTTGTTGGCGCCGTAGCCTTGTTTGGATGGGGTGTCCATCAACCAGCCACCCTCCACTCCATCCATCTGGACCATCGAGCGTTGCACGGCACTCATCGTTGAACAAAACAGTTTTGAAATCAGTCTTCATGTATTGTTTGGCCCACTGGAGCCGTTTCTGCTTGTGTGCAGTGGATAGAGGAGGTCGACAGGATGGCTTACGCACAGCTGCAAACCTCTGAAGGACCCTGCATCTTGTTGTTCGGGGGACGTTGGAGGCATGTATGCAGCTCTTTTAACCTGACGTAATTGCTTGTTGGAAAGAGTCCTCAATTTTCCCTTATCAGCACGCACACGTGTGTGCTCTGAATCAGCGACATACTTCTTGATTGTGCGATGATCACGATGAAGTGTCTTGGCAATGTTGATTGTAGTCATGCCTTGACCTAAACACTCCACAATTTGTTGCTTCTCAGCAGCCGACACATCTTTGTTCTTTCCCATTTTGGCTGAAAATGTAGGGTGCTTAATAATGTGGGACAGCCTTCTTAAGTAGTCTTGCCTTTAATTGGACTTACCTGCCAAACTAATTAGCAAAGGTATCTGCAATTGCTTTCAGTGATATAAAGAGCCCTGACACACATCACCATCAATGAGTTTAACTGACAAGCAAAACAATTCTTAACTTATCACTCCTAAACACTTTTTGCATAATAATTTGGAACACAGTGTATATATATATATATATATATATATATATATATATATATATTTATATATAACAGGTGGTCCAAGATAGAAAAACGTTGGGAGAAAATCAGAAATCATCACATAGGAATGTTTTTTGTAACTAAATAACTGCTATTTTATGTTTTGGTTGTGTGGTCTACAGATGGTTTAGTCTTTAACTTGTGTGGTTGATTTAATTTTATTCTTTATTATGAATTACTTGAAGTCCATATGATTATCGATTTTTTTTTTATTTTTACCTCTTCCATAATCAGTTAATCTTTCGAATATTTTGACAATTACTCGATTAATCGATTTTGATTATTAATTTTATTTAGCCTTTACTCTCCCGTATAAGCTATTAACAATGTATTTTCATTAGGGAATGGAAAATCACTAGAGAATTGTGCCATTCACAGCTGTTTATTTAACTTTGTTTAAAGGAACAAATGAGCTCAACAGTGTAAAATATTTCTACATTTTTAGGTGTGAAATACAAAAATGCGGTAGAATTCCATAAAACTTGTTGAGTGTTCAGCATATTAAATAAAAAATCTCAGCCCTTATTTAGCTGTACATTTAAATTCACATTTTACTTTATTTTGAATGTTCAGCAGGAGGCTGACTTAGTTGGACATTATTTTTTATAATTAATATGAACAACTGTCTCCACCAGTTTAGAACATAGTTTGTAAGTGGTTTACATAGCTGGGGGTGAGCTTCCTGTTCAACATGTATTCGTATATTGTAGCTTGTTTATTTTGGCAGAAGAAAAACGAATTGACAAAATAAATACAGACGGAAACTAATGAAGCTGCACACACACCTGCAACATTATATTAATATCGACCTAATTAACAGTTTTTAGCGCGTTTATTTTCTTATTGGCTATCTGTTATTTTACCGCGCTGTTTCGTCGTCTCCCGCTTCAACTCCGACATGTTTTCGTCTCAGACATTCACTTTGAAAAGTCTTTCCTGCTTCGCCATCTTGCCGAGGGCAAATCTGTTTGTGCCGCCATGCGTGTGGTGCAAAACAAGGCAAACGATTGGTTGATTTCTTCTTCTACTGCTCCAACTGTAGATCACAGTGTCAGGTAGCTCATTACTGCCACATATTTACTCCAGACATAACAGATTGTGTTAAAAAATAGATAGTTTACAGTAAAACGGGATTATAAAGGAAATAACCAATGACTAAATTAGTTGTCAACTATTTTAATAATCCCTTTCTTTCAATTAAATCGATTAGTTTCAGCTCTATCCACATGTCAAACACTTTAATCTGACGGAAGATCTGTGTGCGGGTGCAACTAAAGATGAGGGTGATGGTATGGCGACGTTACAGTTTTAAAGTAATGAAACCTCATCACAACAGATAGATGGTCAGGAATACCAGGAGAGACATGCAAATGAAAAACAATTTATATTTGTATTAATCCCGTAATAACTGTTAATCTTGTTCTCCTTCAGCCTGACAGAGGAGCCAAGCGACCGAGGGGAGGCAATGGAGGAGCTGCAGGGGGAGATGAGAACTCCAGAGGAGGAAAGCAGCAGAAAGGTTTGGTATCTAGGGAGGCGGCCAGATACCGGGAGATGGAAGGAGGTGTAGAAGTGAAAGAAAGAGAGGATGAGGCGACCGGAGACAAAAACATAATCCTGGAGAAACTGATGGATCATGATGGAGAAGAGCCTGAGGTGAGGAGAAAATTACTGTTTTATTATTTGGTTGATAATAATATATTTTTACATACAGCTTATTGCAAAGCATCTGTTACAGTAGTTCTTCAATTCCTCTTGATTCATTCGTTTAACCCTACCTGTCCAAACCTAATGATCAGTATGTTAACAGTACTTCGGTCAGTCAATTAAACCCTCCTTTAAATTTGCAGTGTGTGTTGTCAAGGAATAAAAATTGGTTTGCTTTTAGGCTAAGTAATAATTGCAATCCAGCATAAAACTGCAGCTTTGAAGTATAGCTGACTTTTCTGATAATGTAAACGTTGACAGGCTGAGCATCTATAAGAACTTCTCAGCATCAGGCCAGTTGCAGATCAGCGTTTTAAGACACAAACCCACCGGCCTGATTCATGCTGCCCTCCGATGCTTTAGAGATTTTCAAAGTATTCGATATCTCGATGTAATTGATATTAGACAATTCAAAGCAAAAAAAAAAAAAAAAAACTAAATCAAAATACACTTACCTGTTTAGATTTGTCTTCTTGTAGTGTTCTTCTCAGCCTTTGAACTGCTGAGAAGTTCCCAGTCAAGCAAACACTTCGTCCTACTTTGGTACAAGTTAATGCAGGATTATGTTATTTAGCTGATGGCTTATCCTGTTTATAGCTAACAATTAGCGATGAGTTGGAGCGATGTCGGCAGTGTGGCACAGTTTCCTAATTGGAACAAAACTGGGGATGTTTAATACAACCAATTAGTCATCTACATGTCCCAATAAGTGAAGTATTCAACAAACAAAGGGTTCAAAACACAAATGAGAACACACAATTAAAAAGAGCTCGATGTCCTGAAACTTTAGGAGGCGTTGCTGGTCCAACACACCTGAATAAGACGGCTGAGTCACCTCACCAGTTTGCAGTCTGGTTCTCCGTACTAATGAGAATGGCCTGATTATTTGACTCAGGCGTGTTGAAGCAGAGAGATATCGAACAATTTCAGGACGTCAGCCCTGAAGAACTGGCATTGCTCACCGCGTCTCTAAAAGAGCAAACAGCGGTCAAAAATTACAAATCAGCCAGTTTTTAGGGTTTTAAAACATCCTTAACCTTAATTTATAAGATGCTTTTAATGGTTAAATCACAATTCCTATCCTGACAAGGAAATCTATCACAACAATGATAACCGTAGCCATCATACGATCATTTGGTTAGGTGCCCAATCCTCAATTTCAAACCTGTTTAATGCTTATATCCTGATTTAAAACCAACAACAGGGTCTTACCATTGTTTAATTTATCCTTTTTTAGTATTTTTATTTAAAAAATATTTGGCTGCAAGAAGCCATGAACGGTATCAGGAATTTTATATTTATTCTCAATTCCAAACATTTGTAGCTTTTATACATTTTTAATGTAGCTTGTTTTTTGACATAAAGTAAGAAAAAAAACCTGCAAGGTAAGAGTTATGCCTGAAGGATTTCTGTTATCACCGATGCCATCATGTGCAGGACATTTGGAACCTGCACCTCTGTAATTAGGTTCAGATAATCACACTTTGCAGCCTTTTCAAAGGTTCGCTCTGTCAAGAGGTACTCAGAGCGAAGAGCTGCATTGTTCCGTAATGTCAGGCGGTTGAAATGTCCTAACTGGTCATTATGTGCCCAGCAATTTATGACTTTTAAGCCATCGAGAGGTTAAATTGATTCCCTTTTCAGTGAAATATCCCTAAGTTGGAAAAGGAAAGAAAGCTGCATGTGCTCCTCTCACATAATTAAGGTCACCCTGATAGTTCCTTTGCTTTCGCAACAGCTGCTTCTATAAAAGTGCTGTTTTTTTTCTTTTCTTATACTTTTCACTTTCTCCCCCATTATCTTTTTCCACCTGTTCTCTCTCACTCCTTCGCTTCTGCGCTAATCAAACAGGCAGAACTGGTTGACGAGACCTCGGTGAAGAAAATGATCCTGACCTTTGAGAAAAGGTCGTACAAAAACCAAGAGCTGAGGATAAAGTTTCCAGACAATCCAGAGAAGTAAGACTAACTCTACCTCACTTGAATAGAATAGATGTAAATGTATTTCATGTACAGGTAATATCCATTTTGACAAAAATTAACATGTCTGCTAACATATTTTTCTTAATTTTTTGGTTTTCCATCAGGTTTATGGAGTCAGAGCTAGACCTGAATGACATCATCCAAGAAATGCATGTCATTGCCACGATGCCGGATCTCTACCACCTGCTGGTGGAGCTTAATGCTGTCCACTCACTGCTGGGCCTTCTTAGTCATGAAAACACTGATATCCTTTTGAATAGTTATTAAAAGAGTACATTTTTTTCTTCTTCTTCTGGGTTCCTGAAGAAAACGTTTTTACAAATCAGAATATTAGAGAATTGAAGCAGCCATTATTTAGAGACATTTGTCACATCATCATAACATATAACTATTTTGGTTGTATGTGCTGATGGTTTGTAAAACAGAAAAACCACTTGTGAACAGAAGTGTCTGACTTTCAGTTTGATGAAAAAAAGATCCAATTATAGATATTTTTAGTACTAGTGATATTTTTTAAAGATGACAAAAGAGCAAGGATAGACATGTAAAAAGTTATTGATCAGGATTCTCTATTGTGAATCACACGTTTGCGGTTCATCAACCTGAATAGACATGGAGAGAGATGGGAAACCTTTAAAAATCCTGGATTTGGAAATATTGGCAGTTTTCCTTAGAAATCCCTGTTATTATACAGCTCTATATCATTAAAAAATACACCTGGCGCCTGCTGTTTTTGGATTGTCTGCCACTGTGAGTTAGATAACTGCTAAACTAATATACGCGTTGTGTCGTGATGACAGTTGCAAGGATAAAAAACAAATTTTTGTTCATTTCGAATTTTGGCTTCTTAGGTGAGGTGAAATCAATATATGTCTAATATTATGCTGTCATCAAATGTCTTTTGGAATCGTCCAAAAACACAATTGAAGCATTTCCAGGACAAACGTTCTTCACATTTGCGACGCTGGATTGGAATAAAACTGCTCCACTGTCAATAAACAAAATTAAAACCAGAATGCAGTACAGGTGCGGACTCCTCATACCAACTGTAAAGGAAAGACATAAAGGCGTGATGCACCCACCAAGCCTTAGCACCATACTGCTGAACCTTAGGTTATCGTTATGTGGGACCATCCAATCGACACCCAAAGCCAGGTTCTAATAAGGTTTGGAAACACAATGATGAGCACAAGTGAGTGGTTGGAAAGTTGCTATTGTGGATCAGTGAGGTTAAGCACTACGGTCAAGGGGATGATGGGGTTAAAAAGTTTTTTCAAATTAGAAAGAATGAAAGTCCTTGACAAACAGCTATATCTAGTTTTGTAAACTGAATATAATATTAGTCTTAGGAGATATGAGTCTTACTTGAATTTTTAACCACGATACTATTGGTAATCTTTATTTAAGTATTGTAAATTTGTCATTACCAGTTAGTAACTTCACCCAGAAGGACCAAAACATAGAAACTGTAGCATAAACGCTGGTTAGAAGTGTTATGGAGCCACACGGCGCATTCGTCAACCTTTGACTCCTCTAACCAAACATCCGCAAAACACTTATATCACATTGAGCTGAAATGGGGGCTATAGACCCTAACGTAGAGTTGTTGTACCAACCAATATTTTGGAGCATCCTCTCTTTCTCTCTCTGTTCTAACAGGTTAACAAGAGTTTACCATTCTCTATCTAATGAATCCCAACAAAGACCGATTTGATGAGCTCTGTATGGTGCAGCAGGAGCAAGAGCCTCAGAGAAAGGGAAGTTGCAAACGACATAGAAAGATGGAGAAGTAGGACTTAAAGAAGAATCCAAGTCAAATGTGTCAATTTGGATGCGCTTTAGTAAAATACTAATGTTTCCTTTAACTTCCCCAGCAGTGTTTTGTTTTGTTCACCAGCTAATGCTTCAATTAAAGCAGAAGCAAGCTTGGTTTAGCTTGATGCATTCATTTTATTGCTGACAAGATAAAACCATTCAGTAACACAGCCTTACTTTTCTGAACGTCAAGCACATGTTGCCATAGCAGTGGTGGACCTGCTGCAGGAGCTGACGGATATCGACACGCTCCAGGAGAGCGAGGAGGGAGCTGAGGTCCTCATTGATGCTCTGGTGAGTTCAAAATTGACATCCGTCTTTGTTATTGATCATGCAGCTCTTGGTTGATCAATACTTAAGTTTCTGGGCTTCTGGATCTGAACTAAGCAGGGTGAAATGGATTACTTGGTCATTGTTAATGAATACGAAGCAGGACGTCTGTTGGCGGTTATTGGCATGCCAACATTTACATTTTTATAGGTTGATCTTATTGGCTGAAGTCTTGTAAGGCCAGTTTAATTCATAACCTTGTGTGATATGTTCATTCTGTATAACCTGCACTTAGTATGCTGTGGTGTCGTGCGTCTCAGGTTTTGTTAAGCCTTTTGAAATCAATTGTACATCCATTCACAAGTGCAACAAATAAGCATAGCAAAAAAATATAAATAAAATCCATATGTCTGTGTTCATACTCATGCATTCACACGCAGGGGGAGATTAGAATCAGCTTTACTGCCAAGTACTAAGCAGGGTATAGTTTGAGATTGCAAAAAACGTAGACAAAAATAGATATGTGTATCATAACTGGTATTTAACTTTCCATACGTCTGTTCAGTATCCATGTACAACTTTTTAGAGGCAAGTAATGTGGCACATTTTTCCTTGGGCATCTACACTACTCGCAAAAAGTTAGGGATATTTGGCTTTCGGTTGGCTGATGCCTAGCGCTCTCCTTGACGTCTCCAACATCGTTGGCGGCCATCATTTCTGCTCAACGTGAATCGACTTTCATCAGAGAACAGCACTGAGGCCCACTGGTCCCTCGTCCAGCGTATGCTCCCTGGCCCATGCAAGACGATGACGCCTGTGCCTGCTGGTATGGTCGGGTAGCCTTGCAGGTCGTCTAGTACGCAGACCAGGCTAATGTAAACGGTTTTGAATGTTCTGACGTGACACTTGTGTGCCTCTCACCTCCCTTAAACATGCCTGGAGTTGAGTGACATTCATCATCCGGTTTCTCTGGGCATTGTTCACAATGTAGCTGTCATCAGCATGGGATGTGGCCAAAGGACGTCCACTTCTACGCCTTTCTGTAACTCTTCCAGTCTCTCGGTATCTCTGTTGCAACCTGCTGATGACACTCTGAGCTCAGTGGCCACGTCCGTCTGAGAACATCCCGTTTGAAACATTGCAATGGCCAGGTACTGTTGATCCATTGTTAGGTGTCGTCTTGGTCTCATGATGTCACAATGCGAGCAGCCTGAAGAGGACGACTGTTTAAACACCAGGTGTAGTTGAACCAGGACATTTACGTTTGTACGCTTTAAGATACTGAAGTGTAACTGTAGTTTTGTGTGGTGCTGGAGGTTGGCAGCACTGCTGCTTTGCAGCAAGAAGTTCCTAGGTTGCATGCAGTTAGCATATTATCCTTGTGTATGTGTAGGTTCCCTCTGGGTTCTCTGGCTTCCCCAGACACTCCGAACCTTTCTTTGGTGGATCAGTTGGTCTCCAAATTGTTCTTAGGTGTTGAAAAATAGATAACTATCGACCTGGGATGTGCTCGCTGTTTTTCCACCTTAGGGCCGACCTCTGTTAACTTCTTATCAGCTAGCAGTGAGTCTAGAAACTGTAGCACTAATGACCGCTTTGTTCCTGAAGGCACACCATAGATCACCATGGATAGGTATTTCGGGTCATCCTTGAGTCTGTATGGCTTATCCTACCTACCAGTGTCTTTGATCTCTTGTTAAAGTTTGGCATTAAGGTATTTACTTATCTGTTGTTGTAAGTATGATTAGCTCGACCTTCGTATCTGGCTTTGAATGATTTCGATTTAAAGCTCATGTTTCTCAAACTTGAGTCAAGGTCCTATTTGACTTGTTTTCCCCTCTCGCATAAGTATTGCACGTGCTTTTGTTGGTACCTATTTATTGTTTATTTTTCTGGCAACCTTTTGTTCCTCTGATATTTCAAGCGTGATTGCATAAGTGTTCCATTTCAGATGCATTTGAGTGGTTAATTCATCAAAAGCACAGAGCACTCACTTCAGCTGTCCTTCTTCCTCCGTTGCCAGCCTCAAGTCCCCCATGGTTTGTTTATTCATAATAAATATCCTCCATAATTGTAATTGGCTTCCTTTCCTTCTTTTCGTTTTACTGTCTGTGAACCGAGGAGACACCCACTCAGAGAGTAATTGATATTGTTGACAGCCCATTCTGTTTTCTGACATTCACAGTGACGCGCACAGAGGTCAAAGCGCATAATGTGCAGGTGTACCTCTAAACAGAGGACGGCCTGAGTGGTCTACTTCTTCACTGCAGCTTTTCATCAGAGATTTTCTGACTTCAGTGTCGTATTTGCTACCAGTTCCCACACTCACCTTCACACTGAACTAGCTATAATTCTGTCTGTTGTGTTTAACTGTAACTGTGTTTAAATGCCAGTCATGCAGAAAGTATCTGACTTAAGATTTACTTGGTGCTTTCTTTTAAATCAGGTTTCACTTTTTTTTTTTTTTGCAGTGTCTCAGCCTTAAATATAACATGTGAAATTCGCATTGTGATGGGATTTGTATGTACGCAGGTTTAGATACTAATGCCTATGCTCTCCGGTTCTGAATTTGCCTTGTGATCAAATTTCTTTACCGTTTAGATTGTAGCATTCGCAACATGATTTTCTAGCTGAACGATACGTTGACAGATTTTGTATTTGTGTATTTATTTATTTTTGTTGCATTTAAAAATAAAAACTGGAGGTTACAAACTGCACGATGCCACATGCAGTATACGGCGCATTTGGTGCCGTGGAAAAGGATTTTGCTTCTTGACAGATTTTTTTTGGTTTCGCTTTTGCCAAATATATTCAAAGTTAATACAAAAAGTGGATTTCAAACGTTGACATCGCTCAGGCGGAAGACCTTCAACCTGAATGCGTGATGCTGGACTAAAATGTGTTGCAGTTCAGGCAATTCTCAGTGATGCTGCATATTTTATACAGTTTTATTTCAGTGATAAAATAAGGCCAGGGTATGAAGATTTTTTAACATTTTTATTACGTGAATAAAGTCGTAATATTACAAGAATAAATTAGCAATTTCCTAGATAAAAAAATTCAATAATAAAAGAATAAAGTTGTAATTTAATGAGAATAAAGTCTTAATGAAAGGTGACTGCAGTGATTTTATGGGAGCTCGCACACGAAACATCAGTCCTTCCACTGCGATACAATAAAGAATGACGAGCATCTTTTAAAGTTATACTTTGGTATCACTTTTGCAAGTGACAAAATAATTATCGTATATCTTTATGCTAAAACCTGATATCACTTAACAAAATAGGCATGAAATTGTTATCAGTAGCAGGATATTAAAACGATTCCCAAGAAAGCACCAGACAGACTTGCTCGGCTGCTCACATCAGATTTGGATAACCATCAAATCTTTAATTTCTCATTAAAAATGACTTCACGTAATATTATCACTCTATTCTCAATAATTACAAAATGTTAAAAAAAAGTCCTGTAGAGTTCGGGAACTGGAGGAGTCTTTGTTCCAGGAAATCCAAGCGGTGAATCGGCAGCAATAAAGTCATGACTTTATGATGAAGTGGAAATAATCCGACCACCAAGTATATCTGAAGGGCAAAATGATTGGTCTTCAATGTCCTTAAATAGCCTTGTCAACCCGAATCATTTGAAATGTTCTATGGGGACCTTCAAACAGGCTGTTAATGCTCGTATTTCCTCTAGTTTGGCTAAATGAAAACAATTCAGTTAAGAACAGAGGAATGAAGTCTCTCCACCCGACATTAAAATCACTGTGATCGGAAATCATTAACGACGCGTCTTTGAACCTTTGCTTAAACCTTGATTTGATTCGATTTTTTTTTTTGCAATAACATTTGAACCTTGACGAAGGCGCTGGGTGTGCGTTTTAATCGTATATGTATGGTTTGATCTGTGTTTTCCGTGGCCTGTCACTTAACAATAATAATCAGACAGTAGATCAAATGGGTGAGGGATACTTGCATGACATATTGTAACTGAGATGTTTTCTGACCTGCCTTTGAGGAGGTAGCAGTCCAGCTCCCCTTTTTGCCAAGCTCTCCAGGTAGAAGCATAAAATGAATGCAATTCATTTACCACCCAATGGAGCGCCCCATAACCTCACTGTTCTTTACAGTGTCTTCGAACGGGATGCGGTTCGAGGGCAGCAGGGTTGCTTGGTCGGTTCTATTTGTCTCCCCCGTGTTGCCGTGACGCTGGCAGCTCCGGCGTCCTTGCTGCCAGAAGGCCAGGTGTTATCCTCGATAAGATAAATCAAAATGATTCAGGGCGGTCGCCGTGGCGTGGAAATCTGCTTCGGCTGTCCATCTTCTTTCATCTGTAATAGTACTTTCATGCAACCCGCTGGCAACCCGCAATCTTTGTTCGGCTATACGTCTCCAATCTCCACTTGACTGATAACACGCGCATCCTGTTAGAGCATCTCTGAGAACGTCCAAATGTCCTCTGCCAACGCTGCGACCCTCAAAGTTATTCCTGGCTTGTTTTTGCTAAAAGAGCTTTCTTTACAGAGAATGTCATCGGAAATTTTTTTTAAATAATCCACGAAGGCATTTAAAGAAACCATACGAAATGGCTATTTATGGGATAAATTCTATTTAATTTGATATAACTTTTGTACTGCTGAAATATTTTTTTCTTGTTTAAAAAAAAAAAAAAAAAAAAGACCCTGATTTAAAACATATATTTAGATATTTTTTTTTAAATTTCAATATAAACAAATGTAATAATGAGGAAAGTAGTGTGTGTTAATAAAAAAAATAAAAATACGAACAGGGCTTCATGTTGTCGCTTTTAGACTTACGGACATGTAATGTTGATGGCAGAATAAGACTTCTTTAAGGTCAAAGTGCGAGCTGAGGTCAAAGAACCAGTGAGCATTAGTGGGCGGGGCCGATTCATTAGCAGAATGTTGCCTTCCGGTATTGGAATGACAAAAGTAAATGCACAAAGCTTCTTGTAACTGGATTGGAAATTAACCCTGGTTACATTTTTAGAGAAATGCGCTGTTGTGATTTAGTATCTTTCAGCTCAAGGAAGCTGATTATGTTGCTGTTGCGCTGTAAAAATGTCCTTGATATGTTCTTCATATGCAGCTGGAGGGTCAGGTGGTGGCTTTGCTCGTGCAGAACATGGAGCGGCTGGACGAACAAGTGAAGGAAGAGGCGGACGGCATCTACAACACGCTTGGTGAGTGAATGTTCCTCCTATTTCTACTTCACAACAAGTTGCGTGACGCTGGTCATCTTATGCTGGATTTATAACACAGAAACCAATTTTCACGTCGCTAAAATTAGATTATTTAAAAGTATTTTTTTAAATGCTCCAAAAATATTCAGTCTGTTTTTGACTATGTTGGATTCCAGCTTCCCCCTGTTACATTTCAATCCCATCAAGTTGTCTACCGAAGTGCTTTTGTGCGTATAAATGGGTGAACGTGTCTATATTTTAAAGTGCTTTTGGGTGGTTAGTAGGATTGAAAAGCTTTATGTAAAATCAGCCCATTCTATGGACAGAAAGCAACACGGCAACTCCTCAGCAACTCTATCCAGTACTGGGTCTGTTTCTTACCAGGGTTGTTGCATGATGATGGTTTTTATGTCTTTTTTTTTTGTGCTATCTGAAGTTTTCTTTGTTGCAGCACACTCTGTACTTTTTTGTAAAGATAATACCCCTTTATGTTTAAAGTAAAGGCTTTTGTCAGCCATACCTTTCCGTATGGGTACAGCACTTTGTTGAAATTGGCCCTCACTTATCAAGCGTTTATCCTAGGATGCAATCAAGCCGTGTTGTGGCTGCATGTGTACCCATAGTTACATCAGTGTGGAGCTGAAGTTTTACTGGAGAGCTGTTTGTGCAAAATAATATTTCACGGCACCAGATTTTAGGAAACCTCTTCATTTTGGGTTATATTTATTACAGACCCCCCCCCACCCCACCCCCTCCACACATGCTAAGATTTTCTAAGTGAACTCCAGGCTGCGAAATGTAGCTACTTTTAACAGAGCTTGTCCAGTTGCTGCAGTGATTCTGATTTATTCATTGTTCCATGTTTTATTTACATTGTAGACATTTCTCTGTTCAGCTCAGAATCTGTTTTGCACAGCGCTGAGGGGCTGCAATCTCTCTGCACAAACCTTCGTGCATGTTTGCTGGCCGTTCTGTCTCCATGGAGATTCCGCGTTGCCTTTTCGGGGTTTTACCACAGCTCTCCATCCTGCCGCTGGGTTTCCCTGTGAAAAACTTTTAAAGCAAAGTCAAGGCTGACATGCATAAATTTGAAACAATTGATAGAACCTTGCATTTAATTTGAGCCATTGAGAGCATGAATGTTCTGCACTTACTCCAGTCTTTACTGCATAATGGGCAAAAATAGCTCGCTTGAGTTCTCTGAACAACTGATAGTTCTGACCTTGTTTAATACAGAAGCATAACAAGCAGTTGCAGACAAAGTCGCGTCTTCCAGCAGCGCACAAGACACTGTTTGAGGCCTGGAGAAGAGGAATGACGGGAAGTCCTTGTGGATTTCCCTGTTTACCGTCATACAGCGGCATTAGATTTTTTATTCTTGGCATGCAGCTAAACCTTCAACCGAAACGTGTAAGCTTTCCTGCTGCTAACAGTTTTAACATGTTTCCATTGCTAAAAAATGCAAAATATAAAAAACAAACTTATACCTCATTTTTCATTGTTTCAAATGAATGTTTGAAACACAGGATTAATACATTTTCTTACTGCTTACAGTCCTAAAGCTGACATACTTCAGGCTTGGCAGTGCAAGAGGGCCTAAGGAACAAGGCCTAAGGCTTAAGTAGCAAAAGTGCAGCCCAAGGGCCGTTTGTGGCCCTCAGGTTGATTTGTGCAGTCCAAGCACAATCCAGAAATGGTTGAAATTTGACCCATGAGCAGAGATAGCAAAGGCTGGTAGAGAATTTTTTCTGCTCTAATTTGTGTGCAAAATATGGAGGGTGAGTTCCCTTTATTCATTAGGACTTTAACAAGAAAAATGGCAGGGAGAGGTAGACATGGCCGGATCGTCAGGAGGGTTATCTTTCAGGGTTATAGCCTTCAGATATGTTGCACCATGTCTACGACTGGGGTAAGTGATACGCCAACAATGCGATTTTAGCCGAGGACCTTTCCAAAGCAAGGCAGACAAATTCAGATTTAGCAAAAATGGGAAATGGTTTGTGTGTTTTGTCATTATCACCTGTTAAAATGACCTAAAATTTGATGGACCGTTTACCAGGCTTCAGGAGAACTCCTGACGACCTTAATACAGAAAAATAACAAGTACTTGAAGAAAGTCCAGCTTTGTGACAAAAACCAAGACACAACACCGCTGACCAGTAGGGGCAGCGTAGACACGTGGTCAAACGATCTGCTGTTTACTTTGACATCTGAATTACGTCTGCAGTCGGCCTTTCGGCCTTGGTTTCAACGTCAGAAAAGCTCTAGACGAATTTAATATGATTAGAAAAGTGCTCCCTGTTGCACACCCAACAAAGCTTGCTTCTGTAACCCTGAGAAAAAGGTGTTAGCTGTTATAAGTTGGAAGGCTTAGTTTTGGCATTTATAAATTGGGTCAAAGAGGGGTTTAAAAACAGAAAAACGCTTTTGGAAAAACAAGTTAATGTAAAGGGCCTGGTTGAGCTGACGGACACAGGAACAACTCTGCGCTGTGGGTGGGCGCGGGCCAGAAAGTCTTGGCCTCCTTCGGATTAATCCTAAGCGGGAATAAGAGTTTCTGCCCCTCAGGTTTTAGCCGTTTGTTCAAAGAGTCCGCCGAGATGGTTTCTCTTTCTCTTTTGCCAAATTGAGGCCGTGTGTCAGGGGGGCTGTTTAGGCGTGTGTATATTTGGTCCTGTGTATGAGGCTTTCATCGTGGGGACAGTACTTGTGCGTCGCCTGACGTTCTCTGTGTGTGTGTAAGAGAGAGAGAAAGAGTTATCAAGGGAGCTCTCCAAGCTTGAATAAGCCTTTTGTCTGCCTTGGCTGCTTTCTGTTCTGGGCCTGCTTGTCTCCAGGATGCTGCCTGCTCCGTTTGAATCCCTGATAAAGGGCCTCGGTCTTTCTCCCTCAGCGCCCTTCCACTCTATCTTCTCCTCTGTTGTGTTTCTCTATCATCTGCAGCCCATCTTTCCAGATGTTGCCTTATTTTTTGTTCTTTCCATATTGCCAAGCTTCTCCTCATTCATTACTAGATTCCCTCATTCTCTCTGTTTCTCATCCCTCATCTTTGACTTGTCCACCGCCCTGTTCCCCACCCATTTGCCGCTCTTCTCTGCTCATTTCTTTCTCTTTTTTGCTGCTTTTCTCCCTCACTTCTTCCTTCCATCACCATCTCACAATCTCTCTCTCAACCTTCCCCTGCTTCTATTTGCTCTAATGGAGGCATGAATTACAGAGATAGACCTTTGGAAGCAAAGAATTGAAAGATAAGTTGAAGGGGGGAAAAAAAGCACTGAGGGAAAAATCTGATTTGATGTAGATTAGTCACGCCCGACTGATACTTGATCCGCTTAATAAGATCAGTTTTGATCTGGAAATTCAGATTGCCGTTTCCATCCATCCGTTCTCTGTAAGCCCTTTTTGTTGTTAACAGGCAGAAGCCGATACTTTGGATGTTGGACAAAACATACGTCGCATAGCTCACGACTTGCAAAACCCATGTACTGTTCCATTTACAAATAGGTCTAGTCAAAGTTTTTGAATTCAAGTCCAACTCTCACGGTTTCCATATACAAAGCAAAGTTTACATTTTAAGGCCAGAAATATTCACTCACTTTCAGAACATGAAATGTATCCGTATCATTCACATCCGCAGCCACACGTGTACAAAATCCAGGATTCGTTTACCCACACTGCTTCTACACATATTTTTAAAGATCATTTCCAGCTTGGTACCTTGAAAGGATCAGGTACTCTGCACCGTCGAGCTCAACCAAGTGTCACGTTTTCTTTTTAGTGGCTTGTTGTCTGCACCGTATTTTCACAAATTCCAATTTGTTTTGCTGTTTTACATGAAAAAAAAAAAAAAACGTGATTGGTCAGACGTATTGTGAGCGAGGAAGTATCCACACGACTCTGAAAGTAGATAGAGTGCTTGTCATCCTCGGTGCGCCTGCATCTGTTGGATCAAAACACTGAAATCCCTCTGCCCGGTTCTGGTTGAGTGCAGCGGACGAACGCCCCACCATCACATTGTGCTCTGTTATTTATGTATTTGAATCACAATAACTGAAAAGAAAGTAAGACTTCACAGCTTATTGATCATTATTCTCTCAGACGTCTTAGTAGACGTATATCTCTGTCATGATCATTGTGTTGGTAACTTCATCTATGTGTGTTAACCCAACATGATGTATAGCAGCAGGATGGAATACCACCTTTCTGTAGCTTCACTCCCACCTGGAAAATAAATCTACCACATGTAGTTTGACGGTCTAGACCGCCAAACTACACGAGGCCTCAACTACAGAGCTAATGAGGAGTTTCCAATAATGAGGAGCAGAATCTAAGATAGTGGACAGAGGTTTTCTGGACTGATGAATTATCATCGTTTGTCCAGATATCCGAAGAACGGGTCTGGATTGGGTTCGGTAGTATGAGCATGCCCTCACCTGAAGACCTTGACATATAAGTTTCAGTGAAAGACGCTCCTAATGCTTCAACATGCCGACACATTTGGGATTTTTCACTTTTTGTGTGGCCACTTCCTGCTCGGGACTCAAAATTGGTGCACAAAACAAAGTCTGTTCGGACATGGATGATCAACCAGCAGTCACCATAAACTCTGCCACCGCCCCTTTGCCGTTGTGGATCTTTGTAGATTGAAGTATAATGCATCAATCCATTGGTTGTATCTAACCAGTCTTTTGTAATTTTCTTACTGGGGCCGTTTTTTTACCTGCCTTCAGGAGCAAAGATTGAAATAATTGAAAATAAAAAAAGTTCTATATCTTGTTCGTGTCTACTATGTTTGGTGTGTTCGGCTAACGCACTTAAGAAACCTTCTCTTGATCAAGAAAACTTAATAAATTACAGACCCATATCTAATCTTCCTTTTTTATCTAAAATCCTTGAAAAAATTGTTGCTAATCAACTGAGAGACCATTTGATGAATAATGACCTATTTGAAGAATTTCAGTCAGGTTTCAGAGCTCATCATAGCACTGAGACAGCTCTCCTTAAAGTTACTAATGATATTCTCATGGCCTCAGACAATGGGCTTGTGTCTATTCTAGTTTTGTTAGATCTCAGTGCTGCTTTTGACAC
>JAVLVB010001056.1:1716745-1773521 GCA_032876305.1 Orestias chungarensis | reverse complement strand
AAAAAAAAAAAGATGTTTAATCTGTTTTCTTTTTAGGTAACGCTAGTTTAGCAGCTTTTACACATTAAGGTTTGAGATGTTTTTGGTTTACAAAATGAAAAGACTCGTAAAAAATAGATTCTTTTTTTAAGCTGGAAAACTGTCAAATTGTGATTAGTGGTCGATATATTCGAGTGATGGTTAAATGTTGTCTTTAGCAGTCAGAGCCATAAGATTTAGCACCGCAGTCACAAAACACTTCATCAATTTATATCTAAACAAAATTTGTGCTGGTTGCTCATTTTTATAGTTGCACTTGTTTAATGTCCTGCTTACACAACCAGAGAATCAAATGATCTCAAATCAATAAACAGGTGGATTTATTTTTTTTCTTCTACACGTGGTTTAGAAGTTTAAACCAAGCCTTAGAAAGCTGGCTGTTGCTGAAAGATGGGTCTGTCTGTGATATTTCACAAACTGCTGATCTGCTGGGGTTTGGAGTGTCCGAGCTCAGAAGGGAATGGACAGATTAGGGATGAAGCATTTATAAGGAAAATATCCCAGGGTTAAAAATACTGTTGTCAAAATGAAATCACCTCTAAAACTGTAAATTAAAAGCTCCCAGGTTTGAGTGTCGGTTCTCAGGACAGTTGTGGTTAATATTAACTTTGCTTTTGTTGTTTAAAACTTAATACACGTGTTTATACTGTACTAAACACTTTCTACTGGTTTATTACTGATATTTTATTGGTTCTCTGCCTTTTTCTTTTCATTGGTAAAAAAGTCTACCAGATGTTGTGAAGAAAACCACAAAAAACTGAAATATGCTTGATGACTTGGAATAAATTATAGTTTACCAACTATCTAAAATATAAAACGTAAAGTTAGGTTATTTAGGTGGCCATGGTTATGCAGTTAGAATTATTTAATTGCGTCTTAACTTTTGTTCGGCTACATTCAAGCCTAAAACACCTCCCTCCTTTTTTTTCTCGTGTTAATTAAGTTTCAAACGTCTGGCGAGGTTTCTCAGTTCCACAGCGGAAAGCAAATCGTCTGCCTTTGTGTCACGTATTACCCAGAGACTCAACGAATTAACCTCTGAACCTGCTAAGCAGCAAGAGGAACAGTATGTGAGATAACCCCGCCTGGCGGTAAAATCCGCTTGCACCCCTGGTGTCTGAGCTGAAGGCTCCGCCAAAGCAGCTGTTGGCAGGCAGGAGGAGGGAGGCTTGGAAATCTGCCGATGGTAAAGCTGACGCATCCTCTGGAAGTAGCAAATTATGTTAAACGTACATAACTGGTAAATATCTTTACAACTGTTCAAAACTCAACTTAAATCTGGCATTTAGTTTGTCTTTTTTCTTTAAAGAGGCACCACATTTTTTATCCGCCGGTATTCAAGAATCAAGAAGATTCAAGAATCAGTTTATTTATATAGCGCCAACGTACAACAGTTGTCGTCTCAAGGCACTTCACAGAAAATCAATTAAAATCAAAGATACATCATAAATAAATCAGTTTGAAAAGTTTCCAATCTAAGGAACCCCAGCAGATTGCATCAAGTCATTGACTTGCAGCATTCACTCCTCTGGAATCAGCAGACAGAAACAATGGCTTGTGTTGTCGTTGACTTTACAGCAATCCCTCATACTGAGCATGCATGTAGCGACAGTGGAGAGGAAAAACTCCCCTTTAACAGGAAGAAACCTCCAGCAGAACCAGGCTCAGTACAACCAGCCGTCTACGATGACCGACTGGAGGTTTGAAGAGACAGAAAGCTAAATTAGAAGCACAGGATACTGAAATAATAGAGTTTATAGCAGCAGTTGTAGAACGTCACTGGAAGCATCTCAGCCCATGTTCTCCTCCAAGAAGCGGTCTCAGCTAACATAAAGCCAGACCAGGTGTGGCTACTATAGAGAGAAGAACAATAAGAGAAAATAATAGGTTAACAAGGTTGAAATAATGGTAACTAAGTAGATTGGACAAAAGAAAAAAGTAGCAGAGAGAGAAGTGGTCAGATTGTCCTCCAGCAGTCTAAGCCTATAGCAGCAGAACTATAGAAAAACTTAAATAACTTAACCCTATAGAGTGAGACATGAAGATGGTAGAGCAAAGGAGAACCGTCTGTCAAGACTGAGTTCCTCCCCCAACCAGATTAGCCCGTCTTCTCTACCTCTTCCTAACTATAAACTTTATCAAACAGGAAGGTTTTAAGCCTAGATTTGAAACTAGACATGGTGTCTGCCTCACGGACTAAAGCTGGAAGCTGGTTCCACAGGAGAGGAGCCTGATAACTGAAAGATCTGCCTCCCATTCTGCTTTTAGAGATTCTAGGAACCACCAGCAAACCTGCAGTCTGAGAGCGAAGTGCTCTGTTTGGAACATAAGGAGTAATCAGATCTCTGATATATGATGGAGCTTTATTAGTGAGGACATTATATGTTCAAAAGGCATTTGAATACGATGTGAAATTGAGCACTTTCCTGTGCACAAAGGTTGCGAGACAATTCTCTGCTCGCATCTCGGTCCAAGCTTTTCGCACTCTCAAAAGGAAAAGGAAAACTCCTGGACTTTTTAAACATTTTTTTTAAAGATCTTAGATGTTCAAAGATGGCTTCATAAATCAGGATTTGTGGACCGTCCAACACAAGAATGCCACACACAGGGATGGGTCAGAGCGTCTACGTTGGTGATGAATCTCGAAGCACTGTGTGTCTAGCCTCGTCTGTAACCCAGCTATGAGGATATTTCCATTCAGGCTAAGCGGAGTAGATGACACATCTCTGGTTTTGACCAACTGTTTAATGTTGGACTGTCAGGAGAAACTCCATCACTAGAGATTGCTGCATAATTGTTTTCAGACACGGAACCATGAAAAGGGAGATTTCCAAAGCTTTCAGTATTTAAACACAACTTTTAAAACAAACTTTTTTTCACATTAAAAACCTGTGTTTTTTTTATTTTATTAATTTTGTTTGTGTGTATTGTAAAGGATCCTGGTTTGATTCCCATTCTTTATGCATAGTTTCGTTATTAAAGTGTGTACATCCCTGTGGTTTTATATATATATATATATATACACACTTCTGTCACCCTAATCTTGTGAAACTTTCGAGAAGAGAAAACTATATATAAAATTATATTTCTTGATCAGTGTTGTATAATTAGTGGGTAAAAGTGGGAAACTCTTCTATTGTTTTATTCTGCAGTAAGTAATTGAACCTATGTAGGACTTTCCATCACGTCTCCTCTGGTTCGTCAAAAGTGCCATAGGTGTAATGAGATGTCTGTCAAAATGCAAATCATGCCGAGTTAAACATCCTTCTCCATAAGCCCACTAATTGAAAATGTCATTAATCAAGGGGTTCTTCTGAATAACACAGTAACACTGTATGTTAATTAACCAGTGTGTGCTTCCAACAGAAGTAATTATGAGGCAGGGACCTCTAAGCCCTTCCCTCCGTAGTTTTGTCTTGCTTTTGTTTCCATTTAATTGCACCGTATCATAAACCCGAGTACAAAGATTGATCCCTGTAAGGTCCTCTCTGGGATAGGCTCATTCTAAATGACGTGAGATCGCCAGGCCAGATTAGCTCAGGGCTTCAACAACTGAGAGATTGTATACAGAAAGGGGAGGGGAAAGAACAAACAAACTTACGAAAGATAGAAACGAAACTCCGAATGACAAACCGGTGAGTATTCTTATCACAATTCTGCTACTCATTCCGGGGTCCCTGCTTATTGGTGTATGTACTTTGTCATTACCACTGGAATGAGATTGTGTGATGGAAATTGGTGCCAGCCGGTTGTAATATTTAGGCGGCTAATGATGCGAGCGAGCGTGCGAGGGAACAGAAGTAAACAACTAATTTACATGGCGAGGCACAATAGTCATAGTTCCATCTCCAACTCTGACTCTGAAAGGAGTTTATTTGTTGACGCGCATGTTCGTTGTGAAGCTGAGAGAGACCACAGTCTCCGAGTATTTTTATTTTTTATTGTTTATTTTAAGTAAATAACATTTTGTTTTGTGATTTTTAAGTATTATTTTTTATAATTCCAATTTTTTTTACATTTATTTTGCCTTTGAGATAAATTAAGTATTTTTGATTTATTGATTGAAAAGTAAACCTGTACATATACAAGATTCTGTGAAATAAGTTCATGCCTTTGTCTTTAGTAGACTCGATTACTGCAATGCCATTTCCACTGGATTACCAAAAAAAAGCAATAAAACAGCTCCAGCGCCTCCAGAATGCCGCTGCAAGAGTCCTAACCAAAAAAAAAAGAGATCAGCATATCAGTCCAGTTCTAAGATCCTTGCATGGGCTGCCTGTTAAAATCTCCTTAATAGTTTATAAAGCACTTCACAATAGAAACCCAGACTGCATTTCAGATCTTCTTCAACCCTATATACCACTCAGACTTTTAAGATAATCAGAATCAAATCTATTTACTATACAGAGAGTCATAACTAAACATGGCGAAGCAGCTTTTAGCTTTTATGCTCCAACACTCTGGAATAAGCTTCCTGCTCACTGTAAGACTGCCCTACCTTGGGTTTATTTAAAACAAGATTAAAAACCTTTTATAGGAAGTTGCCTACTCTTACATTTTTAATTCTACTCATTCACTGTATTTAAAATTAATGAATTCTTTGTTTATTTTTAATCTGCTTGATCTCTTTATTATTTTATTATTTTTTTTATTTTTTATTTTTTTTCTATTACTTAAGGTGAAAGGTGCTATATAAATAAAGTTGCCTTGCCTTACATGAAATGCTTTGCTCTTATAAAGTGCTTTTATAATGTTGTTTTTGCTTTCATTATGTAAAAACACTGGCGTGATACCTTAGTACAAATTTGCTTGCCTTCTGGTATTCGGTATTTTTGCGGCGAACAACGGTGTGATGAAAAAGTCATCACACAGTTCAATCAAAAACTAATCAAACGCATATCTCACTTAATCGTCCCCTTTCAACACTGATGGCCTTTATCACAGATTCAGATCAGCAACATTCCGCATGATACAAATTTGATTGTAATCCTTGTTGAAAGAGTTTCATCATGTAATCCTATTATAAATTTGTTTAGAAATGAGGCTTTGCCGTTCGATCCCTGTGTAAAGATGCATCGTATTACCATTGTGTTTGAGGCTTAGTCATTTTTCCTGCTGTGAGGATTCATCATGTTTCATCTCCATGGACGTGGATGAAATATTCTCTGGTGTGTTTCATTTATTTAATTTAAAAAATGTGCAGTCCTCTGTTCAGAAAGGGACATGCAGAACGCATGAAAGAGATGTATCCCCCAGTTGGAAGCATGAGTTTCTTAGCTCAAACAGTTTTATTATGAGCTATTTGTAATGTAGGGTTGGTTTTGAAGTGACTCATTACTCATAGTGGAATAATTTTGCAATGTACATTTCGATTTCATAAATATTTCAACATATAACAGTCGAGAATGAACTATTTATTTTTTCTAGAGGCAAAATGGGTTTCCAAAACTTGGGCGGATCACAATATTTTCCTATTCGCGGAATTAGGGCTGCAACTAACGATTATTTTCATAATCGTTTAGTCTTTCGATAATTTTAACGATTGATCGCTTATTTTCTCTTTATTGTTAATTTATTGAGCATTTTTTTAAATAAAAACAAATTTTCATTGAGAAAAGGAAAAGATAAGAGAATTGTGCTGTCCGCTGCAATTTATTCGACTTTGTTTAAAGGAACAAATGAGCTCAACAGTGTAAAATATTTGTTCATTTTTAGGCGTAAAATACGAAAATGAGATAGAATTTCATGAAACGTATTGAGTGGTACAGCAAAATAACAAAAGTCTCAACCCTTATTATGCTCTACAAAGTCACATTTTATTTTATCGTTATTCTGAATGTTGATCATGTAAAAAAAACTTGTTATTTAGCTCTGTGAACGAGGGATTAGATGGTCCAAAGAATAAGAAAACGCCCATAGTCAAGAGTTTAACCTCATACATATTTTCTCCACTCAGTAGCAGGGTCCCCATGGAGGCTCAGGCAGAGCCTTTACCCAACGTAAGACCCTTACGGATGCTGACGGCTTACCATCTGGGCAGCAAATGGCATCCAGTCCTCCCTGACAAGCATTACTATTATTAGAAATATCTAATCTGCAAACTTCATAACTACTGACACTAATGTTCTCTTTCATGGATTATTTTTAAACCCTTTATTATTCAGACCACGTCCATATTTTCCAAACATAATAGATCATAAAAATGTAAACAGTCAGCTGGCTTGTGTAAGTAAATGATAATCGCGTTCAGTACCATGGACAGAGAACCCCACGCGGTGGCATTACTCTTTTTTCCCTTTTTTGCATAACTACATTTTCCGACAGCATACCAGCTGTCATTCGTGTTTAAAAAGTTTCACTGCATCTGAGCCAGAGTTTAATTTTGTTTCTTCAGGCAGTAAATGCAGACTCTCTGCGAGGTTAGTCTATGGGAGGCTGATTGCTCTCCCTGGGGTGTGAAGCATTCAAGTTGAATCAGGGCCACTTGTCTGCTTCCCAGCTCAACTGGCTACTAATGCAGGAATCCAAATCCGTCTTTGGATGCTACCTGACAATAAATACGACAACACTGCTCCGGTGGTAATGGTGGATGGCGTTTTAGTGTTTTCTAAAGACTTATTATGAGTGTCCTTCGAGAAGACAAAGAAGTGGATTATTTTCATAACTTTGGGAAAGTACAAAGTGCACCAGCACATTTTTTTTTATTATATATATTTTTTATTATAATATTTGTGTATCAAAATGTTTTGAACATGTTTTGTTTGTTTTTTTGTTTTTTTACACAGACTCGTTTAAAACTGCTAGATCATCATAAACTGACACCTAAAGTGTTTCTGTCTACTTCTGCTATTTAGCCATTTTTAAACTAATTACTTTGTTCAACAAATCAAAGAAGTGTAGATCTAACGTTTACTTTATTTTTGCTGTACTTTTGTTCAAAATGATATTAAAATTGAAAATAAACTTCTTAAAGTTTTATTGGTAAAGTAAAGCAATTCATGAAGTCTCAAATTTGTTTTCTGTTATTTTATTCACCCACCCAACCCCGGATTAATAATAATAATATGAGTAATCTGAGACTTTTCTCCCTTACAGTTGAATCAAAATCCAGTTTGAATCCTTTCAGGAAACATAATCAAACTTAACGCTAATTTAAGTTGATTGTGTTAACCTTATAAGCTGGGAAGAGATGATCTTGTGGCCAAGAACACAAATCTGTTTTTTCATATTTTTTTAAATAGACATCTTGATTTGTTTCTGCATGATCTAATGTGAAACTAGTGAACGATGATTAAACTATAAAGATGGTTGTTGGTTAAAGCTTTTGCTAACATTATGTACATATTTTAATGTCAATCATTCTTCTGTATTATTTTTAAATATTCCGATGTGAAGCATTTCATCTATAGGTATTGAGCTGTCGTCTTCTTTAGACAGGTGAAGAAGCTGTTTTCATTTAGCTGTGGTACACACAACCCACACATGCTTATACTGCTTCACGAATCTCTAAGGAGCAGTTTCTTTACAGTTTTAAGGTCTTTGGAGAGAACGTTACACAGCCAGCGATCAATAGCTCCCTGAGTAGGGCATGGAGGTGGTGACATCAATTACCAGTTGGATAAAGTTGATAAAGTAGTGTCCTTTTGGAAATGGCAGTCAGCCTCCTTGTCTCTTTGTACAAGAAAGAACGTGTTCTACAGTAAAATAGGAGCCCCTTTCACCAGACGAACCTGATTTGCAACCAAATCCCCCTTTTCCTTCTTGCCAGTTAATCTGTACAGTGAAAAGACCCTTTAAAAATATGACCCTATTAGAAATCTTTCCTTATCATGGACCAAAATATGTGCATT
This sequence comes from Orestias chungarensis, assembly GCA_032876305.1. Taxonomy (NCBI): domain Eukaryota; kingdom Metazoa; phylum Chordata; class Actinopteri; order Cyprinodontiformes; family Cyprinodontidae; genus Orestias; species Orestias chungarensis. Next base: position 1,765,632 of record JAVLVB010001056.1, on the reverse strand, counting down.
CATAGATCGGGCTTATCTCTAGCAAGACAGATTTCTAGTTTTGTTTCAGGTCTGACACGTTGGGCCAGGATTTAAGCTGATTCAGATTTGTAAAGTTTACTATATCACATTAAAGAAAAAGAAGACATGCTTCAGTTTTAAATCCAGCAGACAACAAAAACAAAAAACAATATTACCTCTTTTCATGCATCATTCCAGCGTACTCCACCCATCTATTATTAAACCCGCTTCATTCTTGCTGGGTCATAGAGGGGCATCAAAGATTTTCTGCTAGTTGACACTTTTAAGGCATATAAAGTCAGAATTCTTAGCTTCTCAGCCCCTAAATAAGTCAGGAATTTAGGGGAATAAGTCAGGAGTTTTACTATTTTCTAGATGGAGAATACTAAGCTTTGCAAGTTTCCAGCATTTGTTTGGGCTCCAATTATTTTTACTTCTACCTTAAGAGTCTGTTTGTAATGGAAACTCTGATTTAAAGCACATACAATTTTAGGATTTTCACTGAGGCCGGTTCTGCTCTGTTTTCTTTTTTTTTCTGCCCACTGTCGTTACCCAGTAACTGTAAATTCAAAAACTCAAATGCAAGTTAATCTTTCTTAATGTAATCTGCTTGGAAAACCCTTTAAACTAATAATAATCTGTACTTGACTGCCCTGTTCGGTTACTATGATCGATTTGAAATTACCATGTGTGATTGGAATGAATTTAGTTTGATGTATTTATTTTTTTGTTTCTGTCATGCTATGGGCTTTAAGTTCTGATTGGTTACAATGTGTCGTTACCTCTTAAAGGACAGATGTTTCTGTAAATATGAAACCCAATATTCAATATATTTGAGAAATATTGTGCTTTCATTGCCGCCTGATCCTGAACCCATTACAGCACGTCACTTTTACTTCCACTCAAAATAAGTAGCAGCTTTATTCAACTCTATGGTGACTGCTCTTATATGGCTGATTGTTTAAATTGTTCATCCTTTTATTGCCTCCGTAAAGAAGCCTTAAGCAACTTGATCATGGATGATCGATTATATTCAGACAAACAGACAGAAAGAGACTCCTTGGTTTTACATCTCTGAACTTAAAAATGTCTCTAATATTTCAAAACAATGACAAATGAATTCCATTGTATAGCACCTCATAGTATTTGTTACTATGGTTCTTATTACTCTGTCAAAAGTAGCACAACTCCCTAACTTGAGATTTCCTAATGATTCCAAGCATTTTCTAATCCAGCATGTTTTTTTCCACAGATAGTCTCACTCTAGTTTAAAGGTTGAAATAGCAGCCGATTTATTTAGAAAATGTTTTTTGTGTCTGTGTTTGCTCTAATCTCTTTTTTTGTTTTAACTCCTCAGTGATACTGTAAACCGCTAACTTTCCTCCTCCAGTAACATCTTAGACACTGAGGAGGGTTTTTTACCGTTACTTATTCTCAAATATTTAAAAATGTGTCAACCTATTAAATATATAAATCAGCATTTGACACTTTAACATCAATATAATCCACATAGTTGTGGGCTTTAGTACAAATATATCTGCCATGGCCCCACGATATGAGCGTCTTGTAATTCCTACATTTCCCTCTGGTCCGTTGCTTTTAACCCAGCCCGCCTGCTGTGTTGTGTATTGCATGGCTGGGTTTCTGGCACGTTTCTGTTCTCGCTCCTGCTCGTCTTCTGAAACAACTCATTGCAGGAGGCGTTACAGTCCTTAGTTTTCCCTGCTCTCATGTCCTGTGAGTAAAGATGCTGCGGGTCATAAGGGGATTGCACAAAGGAAGCCGACGGCAAACAAGACCCCCCTTTTAAAAACGCAGAAACGGGATTGATTCCTGCACTCCTGTTGCTTAGCAACTGCAAAGCCTCAATGAGAGAGAACATTGACCTCTTGTTGATAAAGTCCAATTACATTTTTCTGCCTTCGCTTTGTATATATCCAGAGATGTCTACAATGTCATCCTCTGCCCCCCCTGTGTGTGTGTGTACGCCGCATTTCCGTTCAATATCTAGGAGAAATATTGTTGCTAGGATTGCCACCTGCTCCTGGAGCCTGCGACTAAGTGGAGACGTGAATATGATCCTTTTTACAAAGCAGTAGTAACAAGGGCTTTCATTATGTTTGTGTTGCTAATTTAGTCAATTAACATGTCTGCAGATCTTCTGTTCACTAAATGGCCCCAAAGCTGCCACAGGCTAATTTCTATCACTGCGAGAAACATCATTCAGCCTCAGCCAAGCCTGCTGTATGTGTTCCAGCTTTCTCCGAAATCAAAATTGATTTCCAAATTTCATTTACTTTTTTCGCCTCCTTTTTTGCTCCAAGCTGACTTTCTGCTGTAATTTCAAATCATCAGATGCTAACCAGGTTCCTTTTTTTTTTCTAAAGGGCTTGTCTGCGGGGATGTGATGTGCTTGCGCTTTTTCGGTCAGAAACATGCGGCGATTAAGAGTTCAAGCGCCTGTATGTTGCGGGTTCATTGCTCTGTAATCCACCGTGCATCATACGTATACTTAGCCTACCATAATAAAGCTAAATAATTTTTGTTCACAGCTTAACTTTCCACTCTTCCGCAGAACACGTCTGCTCTGTCATCGCTTCCATGCTGAGGAACTTGAAGTCCCAGCAGAGAACCAGACTCCTCAACAAGTTTACAGAAAACGACTGCGAAAAGGTCAGTGTTTACCGCCTTTAATTTGTTGGTTGTTTTGTTTTTTTCATCATTATTCCCTAGTTTATTGATCAATATTTTTTACCCGCACCTAGAAAGACTCTGTCCTACAGGCTAGATTTTCTACGACAGCAATAAAAATATAACTTCAGAACTTTTGAAATGTAGTAGCAAGGAATTATTGCCATGTGAATGTTGTAAACACCTTTACGTTGCGCGTGATGATAGATTTAGTGCCAGTATCAGACATGTGCGTCCTGAAAATACCGGATACAGGACGGAATTTAGGCGTTTAGAAAATTTCTCTTTCTAGCCAATATCCTATTTATTTATATTAGATGCCGGCGTCAAACTTCGGACTGCAAATCCATCTTGAAATGGAAAAAATAATCTTCAGTGTCAGAAAGCTCAGCCCAAACTGCGGCGTGTAGGTTCAAAATGAGGATCTAAAACATGTTATAGCTTGAAGACAAATATTAAATCTGATAGCAAAAACGCTAACTACAACGCTAAACTGCGACAGCTTTAGCGTTTAGTTCAGGATGAGAGGGCGGAGCTACTGTTGGAAAAGGCGGACTTGTTAACGAGAGGTCATTTTTGTTTGCTCCTTTACAAACCTTGTGGCTGTAAACTGGCTACAGAGAGAAATTATCAAGCAATAAATAAAGTTTGTCAGAAAATGTTTTAAAATGTTCATTTTTCATCACACAGTCACAAGAAATGTGTTTAAATAGCATATTTGGAGCCATAGATTACAAGAGGCTGTACAGAAAATAACTAAACGCATTAAACATCAGTACATCAAAATAATCCAAAGCAGTTTTTTGCTGTTTGAAAAACAGGCCTGGAAGTAAAGGGACGGGCATTCCTCAGACCTGAGGATTCTGCTGAGAACCAGGCCTTGAATCTATTGGTGGAAAATTTGGCACAATGTGCTTTAGAGCCAAGGGTTTCCAATACTTGCTTTATCTTCATTTATCTGGAAAATAACCATTCCACTTTTTATTCAGCACATTTGTACTTTTTTTCTTTTTATTTGGAAGATTATACTCAGTAAATGACTCAGTTTTTAGTTTTGTTCCGCCGTGTTTTTGTGCCTGTTGTGTTTATTACCTCTGTTCTCCGTATTCATTCTATCTGCAGGTCGATCGGCTGATGGAATTGTACTTTAAATACCTGGAGGCTGTTCAGCAGGCCGATAAGAGGATTGAAGGGGAAAAACATGTGAGGCTTTCTTCTATTTCTTCTCCTATTCCTCTGACTTTTTCGCTTTCACTTCGACGCACTGTTTTCATATTAATCCTGTTGAAGTGACAGTTTCGCAGAAAAATCTTGTGTCGTTACTTGGAAGATTAAAAGCACAGGACTAACGCCGTCATCAAAACAAGTCCATGGTGTTTTCTGATTTTTCATTTCTCCACTGGCTTTCCAAGTGCATCATTACCTCTTGAACTTGCTAACAATCTGTGGTTTTATGACCACAAATTCTGTGTATTTTTTAGCGATTTTGCATAATAGATCCACACAGTGGTGCATAATTGAGAGGTGGGAGAAATGTCTCCGTTTTCAACTGTTTTTTTACAAATGACAATCTTAAAAGTGTTCACATTAAGGCCTTAAAGTTGCATTTTTATCCCACTGGTCCAGAACAGCGTTTTTCATGAGTGCTGTCTTGGGACATGTTGTAAATGTGACTTTAGGTACTCTCTGAAGATGTTTAGTGGCTTTTGGATGCTTTTGCAACTCACAACAGCCTCCAGACGTCCACAAGTTAGTAAGTCATCCCTCATTACTATGTCTCAAGCTTTAGAATTACATTATAGAGGAAGAATGTCTCGGCCGGTATCTGTACATTAATGGAGATCTGGGTCAGATGGATTGATGGCAGAATGGAGGAAATGTTTCCAGGTAAAGATTTTTTGTTTTTTGTTGTTTTTTTTACAAAAAGCTTAAAAATAGTTTCCTCTTCTTAATTCTGTAGACATATTTAAAAAGAAGACAGTCCCAGAAACACTGTAACTACTAGAACAGGTGGGTTCAGCTTGAGTGAAAGAGGGAACGGCAAAGTCGGAAGAGGTGTGGCTCGAGACAGATAAGTGAGAGATTCCGATCTAAAGATGACAGAAGATTAATTTCTCAGACGGACAGCGCGGTGAGATTGCCAAGAAAAGGCCAGACAGTTTGACATTCTCCACCACCTCCTCCCTTTTTCCCCCTTCTCTCTCCTCCCCATCTCCCCACGTCGCTCTCTCGCCTCATCCTGCGGGACGGTCAGAGAGTGGCTTCATGATAACCTAGTGATAAGTGGCCTTGTCCGTGTGCTGCTGCTATCTTTGAAAGCACATTGCTGAAACCTTCCAGTCCCCCCCCGCCATTCCACAAGCTAGACACACAGAAGGCTAACAGTGACGGAGTCGCCTCTTTTATCGCTTGCAGCACAGCTAAACATTTCTGCTCCTTACATCCTTTCAAAAATGACTTTGGATGTAATAGTCCTAATATTTTTTTAACCTGATCCAAGCTGATCAGCCGAGTGAAATCCTGCTTACTTGCTAGCACCGCTGAGAGTGAGATGAATATGAAGATAATAGAGATAAATGTTCTCACTGGGCCCTTAAACTTGACGCAAAGCTGGAGGGGGCTGAGGTAACACCCCTGTGGAGCTGCAAAACATTTTCAGCTTGGTGTTTGGGTGGGTTTGGTTTTCTTTAAGAACAATCCAATATAAATATAGAAATTTGGCATAAAATATTACTTATTTTTTGCTTTCTATGTTAGTTCTGTCAGCACCCTGTTGGTCTTTAAGTTAGTTCTAAAGGATTAGCGGCAAAGCACTCAAATAATCCTCAATTATCTATTGACAACTTTCATATTAAATTATACTTGACCAAGAGATTTGTGTAGGTGTGTTTCATTAACAACTTACGATAATTACTTTTGGATACACTTATTTTTGTCCCTATTTTTCAATGCCTAATAAGTCTGACATCATCTTCTCATGCTTTTTCTCTGCTTTTATGGGGATGTTGTCTTGGTCCTCTTGGATGAATGCAGTATAACTCAGAAACTTTAGCGTATTTCATTGGGAATTTAGTAGGATGTACGTAAAGTGGTGCAATACAAAACACTGCATGTGTTCGCACAACTTTCAACGGCATTGCATCTGCAAAACCTTTGGATGTGTGTCTATGTCAACATTGCTCATCTACAGATTTGGCCAAACTTCCAATATTGTAGACCGCCACACCAATCAAAGGCTTTAACGTAACAAATGAATCTACAACCCAACTGCAAATACAACGACAGCAAAAATCCACGTGGACGATTGAAACCATCCAAACATCTATCATAGCTCTTGATTTCAACCGCGAGAAAAAACTAATTTACCCATGAAGAAATGTATTAGCTAAACCAACAGAGAATACAATTTCCGTTTAGAAGCTTCACCTAAAGTTAGATCTTTTTTAGCTTCACATGTTTCCGTTAAAACAAATAAAAACGGCTTTTTAGCAAGAGACAAACACGTTTGTTTGTTTTTTTACGTTATCAGGTAGCCTTATTAGGCAATAAGTCTTTCATTCTGATAATATAATTGTGGTAATTTATTTAATCCATTATAGAGCGATTACTTTTGTTTGTCGGATTAAGCTACACGCGGAGATGTCAGAATCCTGAAACATCTGCCTGATATTTCAAGTTGCCGTGAATCAGAGCCCCAGCCAAAATGCCAAGTTACTTTTAAATAAGCTGATAAAGACGCCAACCTAGTTTTGTCCCACACCTCTGCCTGAAATGGCTGCCGTCAGCAGCAGCGCTTTATCTTCCCTCCCCTAGTTAAGCCTGTTTTTAAGGGGCGGTAAGCAAAAAGTTTTTTCCGCTGCAACATATTATCCCCATATTTCTCAGGAGGATGGCGAAGGAAAGGCTGCAGCTGCTTTTTCTTTTCATCTCCAGCCCCACTGCCTTTAATAAGCTCCTTATTTTCATCCCACCTTGGTATCACTCTTCCTCCCTCTATCCTTCTCATTCCCTTTGCCTTCAAGTTACTTTTCCCTCTTTCCATAAGTCTGTTTTATTCCCCAGCTTTCTTCCTCTCATGACTTTTTTAAATTATATTCCTTGTGTTTGACTTTTTCTGATAAGCTTATGTTACTCTTCATGTCTTTCCTTGTCATTCCTGTCATACAGACATATATTGCTTAATCTTCTCATGTATAAATATATTTTTTTGTCTTTTATACATTTTTCAGGTCTCTTCACATTTCCTCCTCTTAAACATTCCTTTGCTCCGTGTTTGTTGCTAATAACTCCAGTGAGATTGAGGAAACTCATCAAAAGGCACCTCAGGCTGACTCTTATTACTGTGAAATATGCTGGTGTGCTTTCCAACTAGTGAGGCACTCGGATGTGTTTTCTTATTTTAATGTGCAGCGTTACTGTAGACATTTCCTAGTTTAGGTTTGCTGATGGGTTAAAAACAGGACATTTAGCTTATGATGGATTTGCACCCTGATGAGCCATTTATAAGGTCATTCCAAGAATAAATTGTCTGTTCATGTCCGCGTTAATTAATTCCGTCTTTGAGCTCTCCTTGTTTTGATACTGCTTTCTTTGGATTGATTGGAACAACGAGGTTTTAATATTTTAGGTGGAATGTTCTTTTATTGCTGTTTTATGGTGTGTTTAGGGAAAAAAACTGAAAGAAAAGGGTAAAAGTATTTATTTCTTTTTTTCTATTGGGGAAACAAAATTTGTGGTCTTATTTTTTTTTCCTGTATGACGTTATTTTGTATTTTTGTTCAAACTACCTCTGTAAAAATTATCATTTTAAAAGTAGGAAAAGTTAACTTTGTGTGGTTTGGCTCATCCACAAAAGAGAACAGGACCAGACTTTAACAAACAGATCTGCAGAGAGGATCATAAGAGTCTAGGGTAAAATGAAAAATAAAAAAGGCAGCCAACATGCACATCGCAAATCCCAGACACAAGTCTTTTAATCTTAGTACCATCAGCTCAGCGCCACAGAGCCACAGAACCAGATTCTACACCCCCATGAATAGTTGAGTTTCCATATCGATACATATTATAATAATTGAACCCTTTTTTTTAAAATAGATAATAACACATATACTTATATACATATTTACTAAAAAGAAAAAAGAAAAGAATAAATTCTATATATTTATATTTACTATATATCCACGGAAAGCAGAGTTGTTGCTTGTGTGCCCTCAATCTCTTCAAATAATTATACGCGCTTTATAAATTGATGCGCTGATCGTTAAATCAGAGCTCCCACTGCTCAATAGGCATTAGGGATGCACTGATAGGCAAATCTGAGCCGATAACGATGTCCAATATTTAACGCTGTGGTCTATTACCGATATTTACCGAGGTTGTATACATTTCCTCGTCAGTTCAACATTGTTATTGACTAAAAGAAGAAAAAAAATACAATGTGACCGTGCACCCTCCGCTCCAAAAAAACAATCAAGCGTTTTATCAGATCAATATACGCCCTAACAGGTGTGACAAAAGGCGTTCAACCTCACAAATAACGGGGTGATTAGTGTTCTTCAGTTAAAAAGTTCAAACTTGAACTTAGTTTCCATTAGAAGAACATTTGGTTTATTTCATTTGAGACGGCTTTAACTCCAAAAGCCGTTCTTTATGCAGTTAGGCCTGGGATCTTTTTCTGCTAATGCTATTGTGCATAGTGTGCGAAATAATAAGGTTGAGGCAGGTGGAAGAGTTAAATAGCAAGAACTATAAATATCGACAGAAGATGAATTGATGTACCTGAATTTAGTATTTCAAGCAGCAGATTTGAATAAGAAAGTCCAAAAATAGAGAACAGGAAAACATATTTAACCTTTTGGTTGATTGTGGCCAAACGATTTTTGTACTGCTGAAAGGAAAAGTTTACAAGATGATTGTCATTGCAACAACCGGTTGGGGACGATGGTGGCACAAACAAGAAGGAGACGATTTTATTGGGAGGAGCCACAATGGACAGGATTAGAGATGAATATATAGAAGATGAGTTCAAGTGGAGCAATTTTGGAGATTGAAGATGTAAGGTAGGGATGGTTTAATATCTACGGAGCATATATTGGTCAAATGGCGACTGAAATGGGGCAAAGCAGGGAGAACACAGAGAAGATTCATAGCTGAAAAGAAAGAGGATATGGAGAGTTCTGGGGTCATCCAGACAGCAATAAACAGGCAACAGCCAGACGAGCTTTAAAGGAAGTCGAGTCATTCGCGACCCCCCCACCCCCTCCCAGAAACCCTGTTGTTTTTCCTCGGCCCACTTTGTGGAACAACCCCGTAATCGATGCGCTTCCAGGAGCACAAGGCTGTTCTTTTCTTCGCTGTCACAACAACAACAAAAAATCAGCACATCGCCTCATTGATTTATTTTTGCTTCAGACTAGACTTAAGCATGAGCCAAGTCTCGCCCAGGACAGCATGTCCTGCTCATGTTTTCACTCCCACAGTGTGTGGGGTGTAGCAAAAACGTCTACAGAAATCCTTTTTATTATGCATTTAAAAGCATTTGCAGCACAAAATAAGTGCAGAAATATCAGGCAAATAAAATAAAATAAAAACTCCACAACAATGTCACGCCCTTACGCTAATAAATGTGTCACCACCAATACGCACACAAACGCGGCCGCAGAGTGCAGCTGAGTTACAGTGAAGAGAGGGAGGCTGAAAATCGCTGCTTATTACTGTGTCTGTACTGTAGCAGGACTGCTGGGCTCCCCTGAGGTTGCAGTAATTTACTTGTCCAGTCGCTCTTTGCTACACGTTTTTCTTTCTCTGCCTCCTCTGTCCGGTGTTCATTTGCCCGAGGGGACCGAGCTGATACATCAAAAGATATTTGCCACAGAGTCGCAACTGGCCAAACTCGGCCATTGTGATGAGAGACGCCGCAGGGTCACCGACGTCCCCTTCCTCCTCTCACAACAATGAATAATTAACACATATCATCGCTCGACAGAGATTATGAGCTCTGGTTTTTGGGATTAATCTTGTGTTGAACATCTCGTCTCCGATCTATTAGAGCGAGGCTCCCCCAGAGCGCTCAGCAGTCGACATGTCCTAACATCTCATTTGAAGTTTTTGTTTTTTCCTTGGCACAACAGGGCAGCCAAAAAGATGGACGTTTCATTGGAAACTGAAACAGCAGCTCCTGTCCGTCTTTCTCAGATTAGCGTGTCACAGGTTAATTCCTGGTTGGACGGCTTACCTGAGTGGTCATCGTTCAAACTCTGAGTCCTGCGGCTTTCAGGCTGCGACGGCAGCCTCAGTGGATCTCAGCGGGATTTTCATCTGGTAGTCGAAATCAAATGGATGCAGGGTTTTCAAATTGTGTTTAGTGAAGTTGGTTTAGGGTTGGATTTGTGTTTAGTCTGTTTGCTGTGACACTCCTGAATAAAACTGAGCAGTTTTCGTCAAGAATGACTGAATTTTTAGTTTAATTTCTCCTCTGATATTCCTGCAATCCATTCACTTTTCAACATTTACCTGCTTTCCCTGTTTATGACAAAAACATCCCTGCAGCATGATGCTGCCACCGCCATGGTTTACTGTGTTCAGGCTGATGTCCAGTGGGAATTGGGGACTAAAAGAAGGACATTTTTAGCATTGTTGTCCTGTCCCCTAGATGGCTTGGGGCAAACAGGACATTTTATTCTGTAGCCATTCTTACATAAGGACAGTTTTAAAAAAAAATCTGAATATAGATTATATGCTTGTCCATAGGGATGCAAATCTTTCACCAGATGACTTCTGCTTCAACCTTTAGGTGGTACAAGCTTATTAAAATCAAAAATCCTCACAGTTTTAACATAGCATCGTTTCTCAGGTCTTCCTGCCAGCCGACATCCAGCAGATTTGTTTGAGTTGTTTTTTCTATTTTGATTCTGAATTAAATTTAATGAAAATCAAGAATCAGTTTATTTATGTGGTGGGAATTTACAATAGATGTCGTCTCAAGGCACTTTACAAGAAAATCAGTTAAAATCATAGATGCATCATAAACAAATCAGTTTGAAAAAGTTTCCGATCTAAGGAACCATGATGAAAATCATGATTCTTATGCAAATACATTTTTTTTGCGCCCATCTAGAGGGATGGTTTCTTAACTGCCTATAAGGCTCACACCTGTTGCACTGTAGGCCCTTAGTATTCACACGGTTTTGCTACCACAGCTGTCCATGAATATCTAAATCCAGAAATACTCTGAACTCTTTAATTGCTGTTTTTATTAGTTCAACTTAATACATATTTAATGGTAATAAATTACGCAGTTTGGAAATCATCTATTATTACTACCGAAGGTGATATCTACAGTCTTTGCTTCTGCACTTTGGATACAGCCAATCAGTGCCAAGAAAAGATAAATAACAATTTTGGATTGGCTGCTTTGCAAAAACCAGCCAATATAGTGTCAACCCCCACTGTAGGTACTTTAGCTTCTTGAGCTCCCTTTTAAAATAATATTTTAGATATTTTATATGGATAAATCATTTTAAAATAATTTGCCGTCACATTCCGCAAAGCCTAAATAGGTCACTGTATTTCTTTTGTGGCTGACAGTTTACAGCTTACTAAGAACAATAAACTTAAAAATTGATTAAATATTTCATTATTTGTATTTTAACAAATTTTTGGCATTGATACTAGAAATCAGTAACAAAGTGATTGGTTTGTATAAAGAAAATGTTTTTATAATAATGTGCTGCTTTCGATTGGTTCAATAGATAATATCCCAACAAAATGTATAAAAAAATGTCTAATGAATATTTTGTAAGGCGCTGCATGGTTAATCTTCCACGCTTTAAGTAAGATGAGATACACACTGCTAAAAGCACTTGAATGAACACATTAAAAGAAGATCCTGACGTCTTCCTCAACTCTGCAGCAAATGCTCCTTTTGTCCGTGCTGCTGCTCTTACTAAAGCCTCGGAGAGGGCCCAGTAATTGCCATCAGATCTGTGGATTGTGGCGAAACCATCAGGGGTTTTGAGTTCAGATCAGTTTCCTGCCAGATGCTGCACGATGTCAGTTAGTTTCACATGCGGCTTATAAATCCGCCACATCTCTCTTACAAACAACGCCGCCTTATCGTTACTGGTGAATCATCTGCGTTCGGAACAACTATCAGCCAAACAATTATTCCCACCAATTATTTGTTTTTTGGAGTTGCGTCCTATTGACCAACCGTTTTACGGCATCGACTGCTGATGATATCATGGAGGCGGGGAACAAAAAGCTCGCTTAGGGTGCCGAGACGGATGGAGCTCCAGATCCTAGTTGGTATGTTTTTCATCACTTTTGGTTCATGCAGAGCAAAATAAAGTTTATTTACAAAAGGTCTTAAATTTGCTACGATAAAGACAACAAGATTTTTAATTATTAAGTAAATTTTTATTTCTTGACATTTTTTTCTTGACTAAATCTAATTAGATTACCATTAGTTCTAGATAGAGGTCACATTACATCATGATACTGAGAATGAAAACGCGTTTATAATAGTTATTCAAGGCCATTGTCAGAAAAACGGCTCACGGCTATTTATGTGGGAAGGGACGACATGGTTTTCTTTTCCGAGAAGCGTTGACAGAAATTGCCCAGAACACATGTGCATTTCTGGATTGCACGCTCCCTCAATGATCGCATCGATGTATTATTCCTTATCTGCCTTTATAGTAGTGTTGTATATATTTTTTTCATTTCAACAAAAACTTGTTTCCGACGGCTTGTTTCGCTTTCAACAGACGGGAGAAGAAACCAATTTCGTGTGGCATTAATTCATTTTACGTGTGTGTGCGTGTCCTTATCCGGCAACAAGACCAAGATGTGGAACTGTTCTAAAAAGCGGTATTAGTCCTCTCTATAATAAAACAGAACTCCAGGCCACTGGAGCAAACATGATAAATGTTCCTCATTTATTTGCCTTGACAGTTCTTGCTTTAATTGTTTACATTATTTTGCAGATCATTAAGATGTCGGCATTAGCTTTTTTATTTTTTACAGAATTAGTAAGAGTGTATTTCCATCAGTATAATTCAAAAGATGTACACTTTTTATTACAACCCTCCTGGTGGGCGAGTCCAGAACACAAAATCTGCTCCTCGAAGTCTTCGTGTTGCAGCAGAACGGAGGGTTTGATTCAGACATCCTGATAAACTGAACTTTAGTGTTGGGTGTAAGAATGGCTTTATTATTTATGAAGAAACCTTTTTGATGTTGATACATTTTTGTTTAGAAGTGCTGATCTTTTCAGGTATAAAAAAAATAAATAATTGGATTATTCATACAGTAGGAAACGTGACCCAGTTCTCACCTTTCTTTAGAGCTGGATTTTCTTTGATGTCTGACATCTTGTCTTCATTGTCTGTGATCTTCTCGCTGTTCACTGTAAGAAAATCTTAATTGAGCGACTCTAAAAAGAATATCTGCCCACAGGAGGCTGTTATGGTGCGATCAGGATTCGCACACTTACTATTAAATAAGATCCTAAATAAAGATCAGAACCAAAGTCAGAGAAACACATAACAAAGTGGCTTATTAGTTGGAGGCTTTGTTAATAATTTGTCAATATTAATTAAATTTTTGTCAACAGCTTCATAAATCACAGTTCCCTATGTTTTTCTTTTCTTTTAAATAAAGTACTCTTTGTTTGACTTAAAAAAAGTTATGTTTCACTAGATACTGCATATTTGTGGAAATTAGATTTTTAAATACAGCAAATCTAACAACTTTCTTTGAATCTCAACCCGCTGCCTGGCCAGTCAACCATGCAGGATTGAAGGATTGTGCTTTATGTAGCATCGTAATCAAAGCACACTGCAATAATGCATTCTGGCATCTAAAATTTAACTACTCAGACGCATGTTTAGATACTGGTTTACATTTCACAATGTGCTTGAAAGCGTGAATGCATTTAATGCTGTCTTTTTTAATTTTGTATTTTTTGTACCTAATTAAATTCTGACCCTAATTTAGACTGATTTACTTTGGAAACTTGAGGACTTTTTTCCTAAATAACTACCATTATTTTCTTGTTTATGAGTGCAGAATGCAGGAGGAGGGAGGCAGTAAATACAATATGTACGAATAAGCTGATTAAAGTGACCTGAAGCCGTGGTTGCATGCTTTGAGTCGTTTATAAGGGATTTAACTCGATATAAAACACTTAAAGATTATTAGATTATACAACAAATTCAGAAGTAAATACTTTTTCAGTTTGCCCTTCCTTTTCCAAACTACAGCATCGTCTTCTGTCGTTCTTCTTTTAATAGAAAAAACACCAAGTGAGTCGAGTCTAGCCAGGTTCAGTTGGCTGCCTATTGAACACACTGCCCCCCCCACCTAGCTTCTAAAGGTAAATCTCCTTTAGTTTCCAAACGAACGACTCTCTCTTTTTTTGTAACTTGGGCAGAACGGTAGTAGGTTTGGTTTAATATACAGAAACAAGTAGGGAAGGCAGAGTGCTGTCACTGTCTTTGGCAATTTAAATAAAAGTGACTTGATTGTTAAGCAGTGGTACGACAGAACATTTCAACATATGGGAGGCACCAGACTTGGGCAACGTTGGTGTGTTTTTCACCTTTAAATCCTCAAGCGTTTGGTCAGAAAGACTGTCGTCGTTGCGATATAGCGCCCTGAGCTACTTAACCAGCTAACCGCAACTCAGGCATTATAGGGTTGTGAACAGAATGGTTGGGAGATCAGAGGATCCCCGTATTTTTACCTCAGTTCTTTCCGACATCACACAGGTCCCATACAAAGGAAACTGATGTTGCATTATTATTATTATTATTATTAGCGCTGCTTTCCTGTCTGCTGGCTCAACGCGTCATCTTTTGTAGCTGTCCTTCAGGCCCCGCTCCACACTGTCCAGTTTACCTATTAATCCCTAATGATGATTAATGTGGACTGTGTGTGTTTATTGCCGGTATAGTGTTATCGGCAGACTGACAGGAATGTTGAGATGAATAACTTGGCAAGGTGCAGATACTTGTTAGTCTAAGAGCTTTTTCTTTTTTCCTGTGAAATCTATCGATTCTGCATCTGTTAAGCCCTGAAAAATGGATTTGTGGAAAGTGCTCGTGAACCACATGTAAAGTACTCAGATTTCTCTTGGGTTAATGCCTCCCTTTACCGAATGAACGGCAAATGGAGATTTATTAACAAACATGTCACAGTGGTGTTTTTGAACGGGCTCTGCCTGCCGTGTTCGTAGGAGATGGTTCGCCGGGGGGAGATCCTGGACGACGGCATGGAGGACGAGTTCTACGTTCGCCGTCTAGACGCTGGACTGTTTGTCCTGCAGCTGCTGTGCTATATTATGGTGGAGGTCAGCAGCTCTGGTGTCTCACAGGTACACACATGCCGCCTCTGTTTTTTTTGTGTTTTTTTTAAAATGAGTTTTCTCGCCAATCAATTATAATTACAGCTTTCGATCAACAAGCCTGTGGTAGCGGACAGCCGTCAGGTTGTTTATGTGGTTTTTCTACCCAATTAGGTCACAGAGTTCATACCTAATCTAAGTTAACAGAACTCGTCGACAGGCTGGTTTTGTTTCTGGTTTTGACCAATGAAATACTAAACGTTCTGTTAACCCTGTCCACTTCATGCTTTTTAAAAGAAAGGTAAAACTCATTAGGTCCTTTTAATTCCTTTTTATTAGACCAACAGCTGGTCCGATATTGACCAAGCCTCTTTGTTTTTATTAGCTCTATTGATCGGCTGGTCTGTCTCATTAAACTGAAATTGAAAAAGCAGTTTCAGTCAGTTTGTGTGTAGGAAGATGTATATCATGCTGATCCAGGCTTTAAGGATTTAAGTTTGAACAACATATTTTTAGACACTGAATTACTTTTCTAAGTTGGTAATCAGTGGCGTCCATATTGTGTTGTAGAGGCTAAAGTATTGTACAGCAATTGCTGTAAAAAAGCAGCTCACACGGCAAATGTCTTCATTAACGTCGGTTCTAATGATTTTGTTGTTTCGCTTCCAGCTGCAGCAGCGGGTTCATCAGATTCTTAATATAAGAGGAGGCTCAGTCAAAGTAGTGCGCCACATCATGAGAGGTGAGTGCAGCTCAATGTCTTGAAACCCGCTTCTATAAAAGGTTTTTGCACTGATGGTACATTTTCTGACGTTTTATAGACTTTTTAAAGTCATACTAGTAACTCCGAGCCCAAAACACCCATTCACGTGCTTGCATGCATTTATGAGCCGATAAGTAGAAAACTTAAAGTTAAGTAGGAGGCGTGTTAGTGTTTGGTTAGATCCCTTAAACTTTTCACACTGTAAGATTTTTCACCTGTTCGATTAGATTATGTCGCATTATTGTTAAGGAAATGTCTTCACATTTACTTTATAACGGCAAAACAAACATGAATTAATGATTTGCTTGTTCGCGTGACTTGTAATGTTTAACATCCTCACTTTGTAGCTTTGTTGGTGTTTGATTTATACATGCATTCAATTTCTATCAGCTCACCCTCTCTGAGAATGATTTGAATGATTACATCTTACCCATCCAATCACTTTGTTTCGTTTTAAAATAAAAAGAAACCAATAAATGAATAATGATTAGTTACTTAATTTTTAACCAAGTTATATTAAACAGATAGGATTACATAACAAAATCAATGTATTGCAAATAAAGACCCATAGATTCAGGCCTCATGTCAGGAAAAGCAGGATGTAGAATAATCCAGAGTATTTCAAAAAAACGTTCTCATCCATTTGCTGGAAATTCATCTGAATTATCTTTTTGGTTCTCAAGGTATCTTGTAAGAATGATTTTTACTTTTATGATAGAAGAGAGTAATTTCGTTTTTTGTGCCTGTTCTTATCTTCAATGATCTGGTTGAGGACATTTTTGTGCCGCAGTAAAAAAAAAGAATGCAACTAATTTCTAATTATTCATTGCAAGAAGTCACTCCATTATAGCCTGAAGTCCATTAAGGGTTCTAACGTTAGCTTGTATGAGGTCACATAAGAGCAAAATGGAGGGTTTTGGTCTACATGCAGAAACCTACCATTGCTCCCAGCCATCATCGGCACCATGCGGTGGGAAATATTTTCTTCTCAGTGAAGCTAGTCTGTGTTTAAAGAAGGAATAAGTTTCACCAAAATAAAGTTCTGGGAAAAGAAAACAGTGCACATAGATTAAGTACAGTAGAACAGAGACCAACTCTACAGCGAGATCAAGTTACAAAGATCAAAATATATTAAAGAAAAGCTTTGAAGTTGGTTCAGATTTGACCATTTGTGTTGATGTTCTACAGGTGTAAATATCTTTTCAGGGAGCTGTACGCAGTTTTATACATCTATGGGAAACACATCTTATGGCTGTATGGAGACCTCACAGATCGAGTGTAATATGAAGGCCGATCTGACTGGTCTGCTGTATATAAGACACAGATGGCGAAATGAAGATGTAATGCTAGTAAACCCGGGTAAATAAACCTAAGCAGAAGTGCTTATTGGTTTTCCTACATATTGCCGGCGTTCGGATGATAAAACCTCACCGTCTGATGCGTTGCGGAATCTGTATTTGCACGGCAGTGTGATCAGAGGCTCCCTGTGAGATTGAAACTGTTTCTGCTTTAAAATCCCCTCTCCTGCCATATTCACTGTTTGTTTGCTTTTCAGAGACGTAGCAGGTGCGGTATTCATTTTTTATTTATTTTTTTTACCCGTTTGTGACATCCATCCTTCTCATGTAATCGCGAAGTACAGCTTGAGGACGGCGCTCCGATCACACCCCCTCTGGCCTTTGTGGCGTGTAAACGGTGTAGATGGAGTAATCTGTCACACTCGCCGGAGAGCGTTGCTCGTCTCCAGTCCTTGGAGCCCGTTTGCGTTTGTGCACACATTCGGGAACCTGTTGTTGTTGTTGTGTCACTTTCGTGTTCATCTGCATATTTGCATACACTTGTGTCTGGCTTGTTCACACAGTGTTTCAGCTTAGTAACACTGTTTTTGGCTTTTCATTAGAGTAAATACATATTTATGGTTTAATTTTCAACTTTGTCTGCATTTACTATTCATACCTCCCCGTTGTGTGCGTTAAGAGTCTGAATCTTTGTCTGTGCATCTATACTAGCCGAGGATCAGAGCATTTAATCACTTCTAATATATTTCTGCTATTCTGGCTCACAGTGTGAGTCCCCATCCTTTCCGTAAGGCCAACATGTGCGGACCTTTCCCATTTCAAAGAGGCCCACCTGGTCAGCTTGAAATTTCAGGAAAAGGTTAAGCACATGCAGCGTGTGCCCCGAACTGAGCTGTTTTTGACCCGTAAGGGCTTCAGCTCACCAAACTTTAAAGCTGGACCCCAGGAAAGAAAAGATCAGCCTTTGTTAATGAGCAGTTTAGGCGGCACGAATTTAGCAGATTGTCCCTCAGACTGAAATTACGGACTGTGATGGATGGAGATGGAGAACATGCAACGTGGCCGTTCATCTCACACATGACGTGTGTCTTGATGAGTTCATAGTTCACACTGACCTTTTGACAGGAAAGGTGACGAAAACATTGGGATTCTTTTCACCCTGCGAAGCTTCACCGCCGCTGATGATTTGTTTTAGAATGGTTCCTCTCCTCACCCCAGCTTTTTTAATCACCATGGGATCCCGGTAATTTATTAGTGTGGGACGTTTGCCGACCTTCGGTTGTTAATGCCCCCCAACAATGTTCTCATTTAGGTGGTAGCGTAATAAAAATCCCCTCACAAATGTGCCTTCAACTGAACGCTGTACTAAACGACTTTGATTCATTTGACCTTTCCCTTTGCTTTTAACAGAAAATTCCCAACATAGTGACTAGTACCACCCAGTTTTTGACCCCCAAATAACGCTTTTAATTGCCTTTTCTAATTATTTAAACACTAAATATGTCTTAGTATGCAATAATACCCATTGTAGGACCCTCTGAGGTCTACCACACCCCTTTTCCATCAAGGGCTGGTTCCAACTGCGAACCGACGAAGAACCGTTTGTTTTTCCACACACTTGTGCTGGCGGGAAAGCTACGTCATTACGTCGCTCCATGCGTATGCGTACGTCACCATAACCCAGTAGATTTAGAGCCAAATCCAATCCAACAAAACCACAACAACACTTTTTAAGCTCATACCCTCCCGCAGCCATCTCTCGCTGGATGTATTGGAACACCGGTTTGGTCCTTGAAGCCTCCTCAAGTTTTTTTTTGCACTTCGGTGGAGGACCACACTGGGAGCAGGAAGTTTGTCTCCTCCACTGACCACTGCTGCTTTGACTTCAGGTCCATTTTGTTTCTTTTGTCGCACAAGCAACTCCAGTGTTGTTTAAAAACTGCCGCTCTTTACCTGTTAACCAGCTATTAGTTATTATGTAGCCCCTTCCCCAGATGCTGACATCATCACGTTGAACCGGTTCTTTCCTCTGACCCCAGAAAGAGTTGGGGCCAGCTAAGCACCAGTTTGGTCAGTGGAAACACAAAGAACCGTTGCTAACTCTGGCTCTAGCAACGAACCAGCACTGGAACCAGTTTGGTGGAAAAGGGGTAGGACAGAACCTAATATCTTCAGTAGTCCTTATTTCCACTTTTGGGCTTCAGCCAATCAGACGGATCGGATTTTACCCTGTCACTATCATAATGGGCTTTACTGAAATTGTGGGAATTGTCACAATTAGAGAGGGAGATCATTTTTTTTCTGCGCCCAGTGGAAGATTCAATCGTTTAAAAGTTGTTTCTTCCTCATTTGGTGAAAAAGAATAACATTTAAATCTTGGAACTTTGAAAGGCATAAAATTAATCTAGAGACGGGAAAACCCGATCGCAGATAATAGTTTTGATTTCAAGCAGAAATCATTTTAAAAACACAAGTTGTCATCTACTGACAGTTGCTATCTACTTTTGTAAGCAGTTAGTGTCATCTTTGCTTTGAATTTGAATTGACGCCTGCGAGAGAAATCCCCGGAAATCCATCCATCCATCAGTAAAAACCTGATTTTCTCTCATTGTCACATAAGCTGTTTAGCTTAGGTTTATTAATCGTAAAGCTGTTTTAATTTGAAAGAATATACAAATCAATGCTATTTCATACGGTCCTTTTTTTATTTATTCACTACAGTGTGTTTAAGGGCTTTATTTTGGGGATTTTTCTTCCTATTTTTCAGCCGGCACGACTTCAAAGCATATGGTTGTCAACAGTCCCCTGCATCGTGGATGCCCGTGAACCCCGGTGTAGTCTCATGCTTACACCGTCATGTTTTGAATGACTTGCGTTGTTCTCTCTGCAGCCGTAAAAGCACAGTAAAACTCTCTGTGCGTCCCCATCCTTGGCTGCAGCCACAGAAACGGCTCCTGGATATGATTCTGCTTGTATTCATGGCAGATCGGTCCCAGGCACTGACCTGAGTAATGGCAATGCTCAGCACTGCATTGTCCTCTACCGAGTTGCTGTGGTGACAGGAGGGAGAGGGAAGCAGCACGTTAAAGAAAAGCTTTGGCTGAAGGTTGAAGAGTCGTAGCAACTGTGACCTTTCTGCATGTATGGCTGACTGCAAAGCCGTTCACAGAGACAGAGACCCAGAGACAGGCAGGTGGTAGAAGAAGCTGTGGATTATCTCTTTGTCCCTTTAACTGATTTTAGGGCTCAGTGAGACTTAAAATTCAGCCATTTTTAGGCTGCTGCTATTGCCTGATCTTGGAATCAAATCCCAACATTGAAGCTGGATGTCTCCAACCTTTAAGCCTGTTTCTTTAAGTACTGCTGCACACACTCTCATAACTTAGTTGTGGCTGGGTGTAATTTAATCCTCCTCAGAATACCCAATGATACAGTGACCTCCATCTTTTGGCTTGGGTTACCGTCACTGTTTGCCTTCTGACCTGAACAGCACGGAGAACTTCTCAAGAAGCCCGTCACGTACCCTGCAGCTCGGCTCCCGCGCGCTCCTCCCGTGTTTTTGCCGATATTTTAAAGGTTATGCTTAAAATTAAAACCTCCAAGCAGTCCAACGTGCAGCCTGACTCTCTTTAAATGTCATTTTACTTCATACGTGGACAAAAATCTGTATACATAAACATAAAAAAGTGAATATTGTTTGCCCTATTTTAGGCATGATGCTGGTTGCTTATTTTTTGTGGAAGCATGGAGCGGTGGAGCAGTGGTTAGGTCAGCCTAGGTTCTACTGGTTTAGGCTTTAGTTTGGATGTAAACTGATTTATTGGTTTACTATGAACAGATTCTGTAGGAATTTAAGTAGCAACTGCCTCAATGTTACAATGTTTAGTGTTTATTTTTTCATTGGAACAAATGTTAAGAGTACATAATACAAAAGAGTTTAACATATATTGCCTTTGCTAGTTTCAGGTACGTCTCCTTACTTTATACTAATGCTTTTACAACATTAAACAGTTTAAAAGTTGACAAAATTAGGGCTTCCTTTAGCCATCATGTTACTCGAGGCTGGATGAAAACCTGTGGACCAAATCCAGACTAATGTTGACCTGTTCTAGTCTTAATTAACTCAGGTTTTCTTAGGAAGTTCCTCACGACAAGTCTGAACAGCCACCATTTATCGTTACCATTGTGCACCGTCTCACAGTTCTGCATCATGTGTGTTAATCGTGATGCTCCATTGATTTTATGAAACGGCTCATCGTTTCTTCTTCTTTTAAATGATCAAAAGAATATTGGAATATTCATGGGAGAAAATAACTTGAACCGATCTTTGGCTCTCAATCTCTGTGGACTATGCAGAACATTCCTATTTGCTTAGTGGACATAAGCAGCCTGCTTTGACCAGACCTGTCGTCTTAAAGCCTTCGCCTCGCTGTGCGTCTGATGCAGGCCAACTCCGCTTCTGCTGCTGCCAGCGTGAAGCGATCTCTGCACCTGGTGGCGGCAACATTTTGCTGAGAATTTTCCCCAAAGGGATCGTCATGGCATGTTCCGGATGGACCATAATGTCCCGCATTACGCCCTAATGTTCTTGATGATCCAGATTCAGTGATGTTCTTCATAGAAATTCATTATGATGCAAGGTGACTGGAGTTAATAAGAACACCTCAGAACAGCCGGACATTTCAAAATGATTGCAGCGTAATGGAGTAACTCGGTCATTTAGTTTTTATTCACAAATTGAATGTATATTTGGTCACTTAGTCGTATTTTAATTTACTGAATACTTTCTTTAAATTGTACTATAAAATCAATAAACTTACATTCAAGCGACAGACATATGAGCACAACTCACTAATGTGGGCCATACATTTAAATCATAAGTGTTCATTTTAACTTGCAGAAAGCATCTAGGCCAAAAATTAATAATAATAATTATTTCAACATGAAGCTTATTTGAAGTAGTTAGAAATATATTTGCTACAGTGAATATTTATCACACTTTCCTTAACCTGAAATGTCTGGTGTTGTTTGTTACCTGCAAATACCTGCAAACTTCTTTCTTAGTCCCATTTTTTTTTCTGCCTTTATCGTTTATTTACAGCCTTACAATGTAGAAGCATCTCTGCCCGTGGGGGGAAAATAAATAAATAAATAAAAAATGACAGCCGTTCCTCGTTCTCCTAAACCCCGCCGGCTTTAGTCAGGAAAGCTCCCTTTATTCTATTGTCTCTGCAGTGTCTCCCAGAGAAAAACAGTCCCCACTCCCCCCATCTTTCTGTTTCTGGGTTTAACGCGTAATCCCTCCTTCAGAGGTAGAGCTGATGCACGGACTCCACCGGGGCTGCGGCAGCTGCAACTTCCTCCTTCTGCACATTAGACTCACAAATCGACCATCGAGCGGTCCCGAAGGCCTCGTGTGGGAGGCAGAAACACCAAAGGAAGGCAACCGTTGAAATGTTGAGCAGCACACAGGGAAGCGCTGCAGAATGTGGCGGGACCTGATTCTGGGGTTCACAATAACAGACAGGTTCCAGTTATGCTGAAGTATTTCACTTAACAAGTAAAGTGCTGCTGCGAAACATTAAACAGGTTTTAATAAGCATGGAGAGCAGTTGTATATAATAATTTTTTAACAGCACCAAATATAGAGTATTTGAACTAGGCTGTTTGAAGCCACGGGAACTTTTATAAGGCCATAAAAAAAGACAAATTATTAATTATTCGAAGATTGTTCGTAACTGCTGAGATGTCAAATGGAGAAATTACCGTGGCGGTCCACATGGGGTCAGTTCAAGTGTGCTTTCAAGCTGTCTCTGGAAGGAATTAGCTCAAATTGGCAAAGACACAAAACAAACACTAGACCCTAAAATTATTATCCAGCGGCTGGATAGCTCAAGTGGTATGTTGCCTGACTTCCAATCAGAAGGTCAGGGGTTCAAATCCATTCCACGGCAAAATACACCACCGCATCCAGTGTGGGTCCTTAGGCAAGACCCTTTGCGCTACTGCCTACCTGGCGCCGCAAATGGCTGCCTCGGTGTAATTACACCAAAATAAATTCCTAGTATGTCCTGTATGTACCTGGCCAATAAAAAAAAAACTGATTTAAAATTATTATTATTTTATTCCAATCTTTATCTGCAGTAATTCAGCCTCAGTTTCCTGACAAACTGCTTATGCTGCTTTCTTCTGGTATTGACAGTAACAGCATTAAGACGTCGCCTTCGGTCTCTGAGAATGACAAAATGACAGGGCGTCTAATGTTAATAATGTATGATAGTAACTCTTTTTATTCCCTCCGTGAAGTGAAATCTGAAGTCAATGGGTTATTGACTCTTTTTATTCAAGCTGCGTGTCATGTCATTTTTATATTTGCATCACCAGGGGTGAAACTAAGGACTCATTTTTATCAATATATTATTTTTGTCCAGTTCACCTATTAGGATCATGTTGAAATTTAAATTTAAAAAAAACAAGGTTGGGTTGTTTTGTGGCATTAACCGTGGGACGGAATGAGACTACATTCAAGATTTGAAACTAAAAATGCCAGAAATCCGACCTAATTACTTTTTTTTAGCAGAAATCACAACTAGTAACCCAACCCAAGATGTTGACATGCTTTCAGAAGCCTAAAATCTGTCTAAACTGTACTTTTTTTATCGATCGGATCTAATATTCTACTTTTCTGATATATAGTTTTCATTTTCTCTTATTCTTTGCGGCAACTTTTTCCTTCTACTTAACTTTCTATCACTATGCTTGGATACGGCACTCTAAACAACCAGCTTCTTCTGAGGCTCCCCCTCATTGTGGAGGGGTATCATTGGCCATCTTGTCAACATCTGTCCAGTCTTCCCGTAGATCGTAAACGCCCTAATGTGATCAAAAATGCTTTTTAAAATTGTTTTGTGATCTTCAAAAATCATGGGTTTTACTTTTGTTTTGGTTTGGTTCCATTGTACTAAATTTGATCATATGCAGAGATGGGATAAAAATACAAAAATAAACCAGAATGGAAAGGCCACAGAAAATGTAGCCATTCATTACTCCACGTAATGCTGAATGTCCACACCCTTGATCCCATTACAAACACTATACAGAATGGAATTACATCCAATGTGAAACATAGTGTTGAGAGACAGGATTTCATGTAATAAAAACTTTGCTTCAATTCTTCAAGTTTATGCATTTTGCTGCCTTTTCAACTCCGATTATTTTAATTTTATGGGTTTGGAGGAAAATTAGATCCAAACATTGTTTGTTTTACCTGATTATGGAATAATTGTGAAGAATTGCTTTTCCTCTTAATATTCCTTATTAAAATCTCTACTTAATTTACCTGCTGTTCAAATCCCTGCATTTCTTTTAATCCTTTGATATTAAAAGAACAGCTTTACTCTTTGCCTCTTTGTGTTGTACAGTCAAGTCACGACAGTTCTGTCTAACCTTGAAATCTAGCATCTTCTTCGTCACGTTCCTAAAAATCCTCGTCATCCTTCCCAAAGACGGCGTCTGGTGTCAGAGATGTTTAAAGTTTCGCCAGCAGAGCTTTCGCCGTCAAACCAACTAATCCTCTGTTTTTTTTCTTCTCCTTTGGTCTTTTTGCAGAATACGCAGAGAGCATTGGAGATGGAAAGAGTGACGAGTTCAAAGAAGTGGAGAGGAAGAGGATCATGGACCTAGCGGACAACTTTTAATCTTTTTCTTTCCCACAGAGCCACAGAAACTTGTCACCACAGCCCAAATAAATAGTTAAGACTTTATTGAAACTGAAGAGAATATACAAACGATGCTGGTTTTATTAGATAATGTACAGACATTAACTAGTGTGGCCCTAACTGGATCATTTACTGTCAATATTAAGGCAAAGGAAACTAAATCTGTCTGATTGAGTTAGTAATAATTGGAAGTTTTATTTGATTAAATTGGTCTGCTCTGAAAACAAACAGATACATGAAATCCTGGCATTCCTCCTCCCATTGAGCCTGCTCTGCCCGTTTGTGATTTGGACTTAGCTGTAAACTATTTTCTAATAAAACATTTTGGTATTAAACTCCTGCCTCCGTGTGCAGCGTGTTTCATTAATGTCACGTTTTACAGACTGAGATGTGCATCTCCTCCCCATAGCGGCGGCGCGCCACGAATCTAATTACGCTTCCCCCCTTGATTACTGTTGCACAGGAAGCGGCGACGGAGATGCGGCGTACCGTGTTCTCCAGCTTCCCTCGTAGCGGGAGAATCCGCTCAGAAATCCAACCTGATTTTCCCCGGAACCGACCCACGGATGGATCTCGGCAGTCCTCTCGCCCCACTGCTGCGGGCGCTTTGTGATGTCGGTGTGCGAAAGTAAAGCCGTGTACACAAACAAATCCGCTGTTACTCTCCCCGACTCGTCGACCTGACTGTTGAATCATCGCTCCCTTCACGCTTTAAAGCCACACACAAAAAAAAATCACATATTAATTACTTTTGCATTAGAAATCAGTGCAGTACAGATACTAATATAGATGTGACCCACTTGTTACCGTCTATTTTTGGAACCGGGCAGAATCCTGTTCACTAAATATATAAATATGAAATTAGATTTTTATCAGAGTGAAAAACAGCTGCTTCTTTAGAAAACCGGTTTCCTGCTGTCACAAATAAGCAGCCAGTGATGCAGCTTCTCATTCTGTGCTTGACTTTCTGACCCGGCGCAACCGAGAAGACTCATTACTCCCAACTGGAAAGGAGGAAGTGGATGGAATATTGTGCTTCGAATAGCTAGACCAAACTAAAGTAGTAGTTTACTGCTTTATGGCAGTCGTTCATCCCGGTAAACACTCAGCTTTCCATTTGCCACCTCAGTGACCACAACAAAGTAACGGGCCACTACACCAGATGCCTTCTCTGTGGGAGCTGATGTTTAAAGCTTTTGCCCCAACGTCTCCCTGCTTTGTTCATCCGGTACTATTGAGTTTATCTCGCATGAATCAAATGGAACCTTTTTGTCAAGTGCACATCTGCATAGGGCTCCCGTTGGGCATGCGAAGTTCTCTGTGGACGGCGACTCCTGGCGGCAAGCTGGGAACGGGGGCGACTCGTTGACAGACGCCATACCTGCTTCCTCTCATCAGTGACTCTAATATCGCTCGGTAACAAGATGGGTAGAGCGGCGGGGAGAACGACGGGGTGTCAGCCGCGCGCCGTGTTGGCGGAGGAGGCGCGGCCCTGCACATCTCTTATCAGTGATTATGACTGCGACGTGTTAACAGCGGTCTTACAGCAATTTCACAGCTGAGGGGAGGGGGAATAATTGTATTTTCCAAATGACTGAGTGCAAACAGTGCACCGCCGTGCTGCTGTTGGGCTCGTCTTTCTTGGTTGGGACTGATGGGAGAGGCCACTGTGTTACTGATGGAGGGGGGGCAGTAACAATTGAGCTTTTTTCTCAAAGAGGGATATAATTTGGGCATCTTGACACACAATTTGAACCTTTGAAAAAGCAGTAGTCTTTTTACTGTCGGGCACAGAGGAGGATCCGTCATGCTGTGCTGTGTCTTGAGTTCAAACCTTTTACCATCTGCTGGAAAAAAGAAAATGTCTTTTAACAAGATACGGGTCTAAAAGGGAAATAAAAACAGATCAGGTTATTTAGACATTTAGTCCTAAGATAGAAATCTTTTTTTTTGTTTTACTATTAAAGGTAAGCCAAACAAAAGAGGATGACTTGTTCCATGGGTGATTCAGGAAAAAAACTAAGATTCAGCGATTAGAATCCGCAGTGAGGATGTAACTAAAATGCTGAATGTTGCTTCTTTAGTGCAGTATTTTTCAACAAAGTGTGCCGTGGAAATTATCTTAGTGAAATTGGATAATTGTTTAGTATTTTTGAAGTGGACATGTTCAGTGCAATTTGAAATAAGAGATATAAAATATGATAAAAAATACATGTTTATTTGATTCATATCAAAGACATTTTGATAAGAATTACCATAAATTTAATATATGCGACTATAGAGTATCATTTGTTTAAATTTTTGGTCGGTGGTGTGCCTCGTAATTCTTTCAAAGAAAACAATGTACCGTGGCTCAAAAAAGGTTGAAAAACACTGCTTAAGTGGAGGCACAGAAGAACAGGCATGGCAAAAGACTAATTTGTCTTTGCCGATGATTAGCAACCTCGCGAGCGTTAATGTGATCAAATTATCCAACAGCTTATAAGAAAACATCTGTCCTCTCATAAATTTTTTCTTTTTTCTCTGAAGTTTCATCATATGATCGCACAATTATTGTGCATCCAGAAAGTAATGGCACCGCTTCCCGTTTTCAGCATTTTGTAACCTTACAGCGTTTTTTCTAAATTGTAATTACTGAACCTCTCATATAAAATTCAGAGTTTTGCAAATGTATAAAACAAAATTGAAAACCCATAAATCGAACGTAGGGGCTCCCTTACTTTTCTTAAAACTTTGTGGCAGCGCCCACAGCCTCAAGTCTTTTTGAACCTGATGACAGGAGCTTAGCTCTCCTACCTTCAGGCGGTTTGTACTTTGCACTGCCTCTTTTTTCCTCTCTGCACCGCCATCTTTCAGATCTCTCCAGAGATCTTCTAACAGATTAAAAGTCTTAAATCTAGTTTTGGCCCCTTCAAGACATTCAGAAAAAATGATTCTGAAGCCACTCCTTTGACATCCTGTCCACAAGTTTTGGGTTGTTGTCCCGCTGGTAATGAACCGTCTACCCAGTCTGAGGTCAAACGCCCTGTGGAGGAGGTTTTCTTTCAAGGTGCCTCTGTACATCGCTATATTCATCTTTAACTCGATCTTCTATTTTATCCTAGTTTGCAAGTCCCTGCTGCTGTAAAGCATCCACATTGCATTATCCTGCCAACACCTTGCTTCACACTAGGGATGGAGTTGAGCTGGTTTCCTCTAAACAAAAGTTCAATCATTTCTCCATTAGACCAGAGACTTTAGTTATTCATGGTACGGGTTAGGGTTAGTGGCCTTGATCTGGCTGATCTACCAGACAGGCCTGATTGGTGCATTGCTGCAGAGACTGTTGTCCTTTTTAGAAGGTTTTACCTTAAAAGAGGAAAGCAGAGCACTAACAGAGAGACCATTCCAGTCCCTGACTAAGACCCCTTATCCTGCAGCCGCTCAGTTTAAACCGATGGAGATCACTTGAAAGAGTCCCGGTGGTTTTGAAATTCTTTCATAAAAAAATGATTAAGGCTTGTTTGGAGAAACAACCAGAACCAAGAGAAAGAGTCTTGGCTCAAGAACGCAGCTTTAAAGTTAGCCACTTTAGCTTTAACGACGATCAGCGAAAACAGCTAGATCCTAAACTTAGTGGCAAAAGCTGTGAATAATTCTGCAAATGGGAATTTTAAAGGCATTTGTGTGTGGAACTGGAGGAATTAGATTAATACAATTGGAACAAGGAAAAAGTGAATTTGTGTGAATATCTTTCGGATTCTCTCTAAATAAATGACTGTTAATTGGACTTTTAGCTCCAGGGTCCTGAATTTATTCCATTCAAGGTGGATTTTACCAGTCTGATTAGTTTCATGCATTCAAACATTCATTTGAACACACAGACAGAGTAGATGATCAGAAGCCTGAAGCAGCTGTCGGCAAGTGCTGCACAGCTGTCCAGCTGCAGCACAGCGGCAGAGCTCAGCTGCTGGAAACTTGCTCTCTATCTGCCGGAAAAACACATTCGTCTCGGCTGATTGTCCTGAAAGAGTTAGTTGCTCTAATGACCACTGCAGGGGCAAATGAACCATCATTTGTTAATCATCACTGAATGGAAGGAGAACCATTCTGAATCGTTTTCTTTGTTTCCCCACAGGAAAGAAGCCGTTTCTTTCTCG
This sequence comes from Orestias chungarensis, assembly GCA_032876305.1. Lineage (NCBI taxonomy): Eukaryota > Metazoa > Chordata > Actinopteri > Cyprinodontiformes > Cyprinodontidae > Orestias > Orestias chungarensis. Next base: position 1,736,677 of record JAVLVB010001056.1, on the reverse strand, counting down.
TAATCATGAAAAGAAATGTGATTCACAAAGGGGATGTATTGACATTCTGATTTTGGCTTCCACTACCACTCTAAATAATGTTTGAACCCTTTTTATTGAAGGAGGATGCCGCGGGAATGTCAGACTGCAGCAATCTGCTCCGATTGTCTGAGCAGAATGCTTTCGTAGAGCTGCTGGAGCCTAACGCTGCGCACACAGAGCGCAGCGTTTGGCGCTGACGCAGGAGGACTCGTTTTAATTCGCAGTTAAACACATGGCGAGTGACCGCTTGAAGTCGTAACCGGCCACATTTGCACGACGCCTCTGTTCAAGTTATTTTAGCCGTTTACCAAAACATCCACGCTTGGTTGGAGGAGGTTTTGAAGTATTTGTTCAAATCTTCTTGCAGACAGTACGTACTGGATGTTCAGTACCTGATAATTCGTATATGGCTTTATGATAATTTACCAAGCAATGGTGGATGGACAGGATCTGCCTGCAGACTTGGGTATCGATCCGATTCCTGGCTTTTTTTTTTTTTTTTACCTACTCATCAATAAAGTGGTGAATCAGAGCGATTGGAGGATGTCACACTGCCTCCACCTCCCATCCTTCACCCACAGATTGATCTTTCCTCTGCCCCTTCGGAACTAGCACAGTGTTTAAAGGAAACAAAGACCTAACAAATATTTTGCATATTATTGTCTCTGCTTTTGTTTCCATATAAATACACTTTAACTGTTAGCTAAATAGTTTTCTTCAGCATTGATCCTTTTCATTTGGAGCATGAAATAGCTGAAACCTTAAGCAGTTAAGTGAGTACAGCTTATCTCAGTGGCCAAAGGTTTTATTTCCCACCAAGTTGATAGTCTACACGTTTTGGAAAGCAGGGCAAAACCTCCGCATGTCATATCTATGCCACATGTCAACAGCAGAAATGAACGGCTACTTAACAATAAATGTTACAGCATTGGAAAACCTGTTCCTCCCACCTTAACCTTAATGACACATTTAGTGGTTTTGGTGGAGGCAGCATGATGGTAGATTGTGTGAAGCTCTATCCTTCAACGAATCGAAGCCCAAACACACGTGGGATCAGACTGTGACCACCAAAGCGTCCAGAAACAGCTAAATATTAGTCATTATTAGGCCACTGAGAGAACTTTTATTATTGTCACTGCATTCTACTTTTCTTTCTTAATGCCAACAACAATGAAATATGTGTTGAACACTTTTGAGCTATAGAATGCATGTCTCTAAACATATCAAAGTGATTTGATATCATTTCTCATAATAGAAAATTACCCCCCCCCCCCAAAAAAAAAAAAAAAATAGGAGCCTAGTTAAATTTTAAACCAGACTGCGTTTTTTTAATATCCCTCCGCTCATAATTGATATTCCCCGGCGCAAAGAGCCGCGCTACTTCCCGACAGGGGAGCGGTGTCCTTCCGCCGCACGTAGAGCGGGTGAGTCAGTGAGTCGGCGCGCGTGCGCAGGAACACAGCGCACACTTTTCTCGCTTCTCTCCATCCTCGGCTCTGCTCAGAGGGAAGCAACAAACTTCGTAAGAGAAGAGAGACCTCCGCGCAGAGCTGTCTACCCGATGTGAAGAAGAGAGAGAGAGACCGAAAACAAACAAACAAACAAAAGAGAAGAAATCAACAGACGAGATTACAGCGGGGAGATGGGAGCGTTCAGGCTTCTGCTGGGGAGTTTACAGTACCTGGGACTCTATCTGCAGCTCAGCGTCTCCACCAGGCAGGCTGGACACCGGGACGTGGAGAACCGCGTCTCCGGGAACGGTAGGAGCTGCAGAGCAGAGCTGGACCGGTGATGGCAGACAGAGGGACCAGGCTGCTGAATACATGCAAATGAGTGTCGTTTAGTTTTTCTCTCATTTCATTCTCTGTTATTAAAACCAAACATCTTTGTTTGTTTGTTTTGTTTTTTTTAACGTCATGCATGTTTGTGAGAGGACTGCAGAAACCTGGGCATCCCAGATGATCTCAGCCTCCTGAGGTTTGTTTTCGTTATCCATCCTGATCCAGTTGCCATGGATTTATTTATTTATTTATTTATTTATTCATTTTTTCTCCTCTCCTTCCCTGCCTCCTGTCAGTGGTGGCTGGATTGATGTTAATCCCACAGAAATAAGTGCTTCCTGCTCCTCCTCTTCTTCCCAGCTGGATGGGCTCTGGTAAAAGCCCAAACCCTTTAGGTTTTCCTCTGGTGACTTTTGGTTGGGCTGACAGTCTCCACAAGTGTTCTAGGAGGCCAAGTTTGAATGTATAAAAGCAGAAGGTGGAGTCAATTTGTGAAATAGGAGGAGGATAAAAAAAAAAGAAAGATAAAATCAATTACGGAACAGGATGTGTGCGACACACCATGAAGTATGGATGGGAGGTTCAAGTTGCATGCTGTTGGCAGATATAGCGTCCCTAATGCACTTTAAATATGATTATCTGTAGAAGATGTCTGAATGCATTATATATAATGGAAAAATATAAATTAGGTTAAGGTGCTTTAAGACATCATCTCATACAATCACTTAAAACATGCAAAACTGTTATTGTGTGCCATATGTTTGCATGTATGGGGATTTGTGCAGTTAAAGAATTTTAATACATTGGAATAGGTTTGATTAAAAATAATAAACCTTAATATCTACTAATACATAATCAGAGTTGCTGATCTTGACTAACATGGTTTTTCGTGGTTTCTATTCATATATATATATATATATATATATATATATATATATATATATATATATATATACACACACACCTGCTATTGCTTGCATGATTAAAATATGTATATATAGTTATTTTCAAAACATCACTCATTAATATTGCATCATAAATTGTTTAAAAAGTGCCTTGTGCGGTTTTACCAAAGTACCACCGACTTAAACAATAAAACCACATATGGATCCATGGAGGTTCCAGGCAACCATAAAGTAAAAACCTTCGTTATCACTATACATCCCTATTAAACCTTTAGCTTGGAGCAGTTTGCTGGCATAGACTAAAGTTAGCAGGAGTCCTCTTGGTCTTGATGGGATTTAATGACAATTCCACTTTTGTTTCCAGTTAATTTCCAATTCTAGTTAGTAAAACATTTTTTTTTAAGTTAAGCTAATGCGTAGGTTTCCTGACGACGTACTAAATTGATTTGCTGGTGTTTCTCCCAGGGCGGACGCAGACTGCAGCAGCTAACACAGTCTCTCTTTCACTAGTCCTAAACATGACTCCCTGTTTTCGTCGTGTAAAAATTATGTAATAATTTGTGTAGAATTAAGTGGGCATAACCCCCTAATTCAACTCCTAGGAATGTAAAGGTAGACAAGAACTTTATAGACTTTGCTCCCCAATATTATGTTGCCTTTATACATTACAGTAGAGATATAGGGGAGAAAACACACTTCATAAATTATGATGGTCGGCATCATAAGTGTTTTTTAATTGGTCTTAATAAATTAATAAAAATCAAAAATACTTTATATATCCCAAAGGGAACTTAAATAACTTAACTTAAAGCTTCTCTGCTATTGGTTTATTGTGCTGCATTATTGAACACACGCAAACAAACAGCCAGACTGATCACAATTTTGCAAAATGGAAGGAAAAATGACGAATGTAAGACTTTAATGGGTGAAAAAGGCTAAAATAAGATGTTTTAGAGAGAGCCACCAACACATCATCTGCCTACCTAAAACCAGAAAAGTGAACTAGCAAGTATATTTTCCATAATCTGCTCAGTTGAAGAACAATTGCCCCAATATCCTTAAACTAAGAGTCATAACCATTCCTACAGACGTTCTCTTGACTTCTAAAGTATTTCCTGCATGTATTCTCACAGAGAACCGACGCAGTCCCGTCTGTTCTACATGTTACTTATAAAAGCAGACATTGTAAGATATTGAATGGTTTATCTTTGTCTCCATCTCCATAAATCTGATTGTTCTTACCTGTGGTCACTGTAAACAAAGCGGTGTCTGCCTCATGGTTGTAAAGTGAAGGATAGATTGTGGTTGCTTCCCTAAAACCGTCATCCTTCGTAGTGACACATTTTTCTCGATCTCTGTTTTCTTTCAGTTTTAAATAATGGAGTGTTCATTATGCCGTTTCCACATGGGTCCATATGACTAATGTCTCACATCCCGCTGGTGCATATGTGACATAAACGATCTGAGTCTGTAATGCTGTTTGTTTTTTTTAAGCTGAATGATGTGGCTGCTTATGTGAAAAGATATTTTAGAGCCGTGTGTGGGGGATTTTTATGGAAATGAGCTTGTGCGTCTACACTTGTTTCAGTGTTGTCCTGGGGGGGAGAAAGCGAAAAAAAGAGGAGGGCGACAAGAGATTTTAAACTCAAGTGCTTCACCACATTCATGTAGTGTAATTCCCGATTCGTAATTGAAACAGTAAATGGCCCTGTGCAATATTAATTAACAAGGAATAGGGCGTGCTGGTGTGCCGATTTAAGGCGAATCAGATTTTCTGATGTTATACTGCTGAAATGATACGCAGAGTGGGGATGATGAAAAGATAGATGTTCTAGAAATCATTTACCACCTTTTAATATTTGCAAAAGAAGTGTTAATTTTTTTTTTTCTTACTGTCATGAGATGAATCCAAGTTGTGGGTGATCTCACGGTGAGACACGTCACCTTTATAAATTAAAAGTTCCCCAGCTCAGAGAAATGGAGAGGCTCTCATTTGCTTTTCTCAAGCTATGCTACAATTCTGGCCCATCTTGTTTGTTTCCAAGTCCCTGAGGGTCATGATTAATCTTCCTTTCTCTTCACTGTCACTCCACCAGCTGGAGCTTAAATGCACAAAGGGCAAACAAAAAAGGGGAATGGACGGCATAAAAATAATGATAACATCAATTAGAGATTCTCGCCGTGTGTTCCCAACGTACATCTGCCCCCGCGCTGTTTGGCTCATTGATACTTTTCAATTAGCTCCTAATTAGCGAGGCGATTATTCCAGCCAATCAATTGGCTTAAGTATTCAGTGAAGGGTAAATGAGCCATCTAGCAGCAGGACGCTAAAAGTTTCCAAAGAAAAATGAAAACATAAGAAGAAAGAGTCTACGTAACACAGAATTATTGCAATTTCTTTTGCAGGACAGAAAATAGCACAAAGAAAATGTTGCAAAATCTGACCAAAGGTAAAAAAAAAAAAAAAAAGCTTTAAAAAGTATAATTGGAGCCTATTTGACGTTTATGCATTACTTTAAGCATTTGTATTTATCTCATAGCAAAGTCTCCAATCGCTGGGTGGCATAAAGAGGTTGCCTGTTCAATCAAGTAGAGGAATTATCCCAAGCAGGCGGTTATGAAGAGCTGATGGAGGGGAAGTGATGGAGAAAACAACCAAAAGAAAATTGTCCTGTTGTAATTTGTGCTTGGCCTCTTGTTAAACGGGCCTTAAGACAGCTTCAGAACATCCAGAATGCTGCTGCTCGAGTTCTGACCAAAACCAGGAAATATGACCATATTAGTCCAGTGCTCAAGTCTCTGCACTGGCTTCCTGTCACTCAAAGAATAGATTTTAAAACAGCCTTGCTTGTGTACAAGTCTCTTCATGGTTTAGCCCCAAAGTACATATCTGACAGAGCCATATGAACCAGCCCGGACTCTGAGAACCTCGGGTAGTGGCCTCCTGCTGATGCCCAGAGTAAGGACCAAACAAGGAGAGGCTTCATTCCAGTTTTATGCTCCTAAAATCTGTGGTGAGAGGTGAGACTGGTTTCAACTCTGCCGTTGTTTAATTCCAGGCTGAAAACAGCCCTATTTAACTGTGCATATAGCAACTGAGAATATAATTACTATTGTTATTATTATTTTATTTATTTTAATTCAAAATTGATTTTATCGTTTCATTTTCTGCTCCATTTTTTCTATGTAAAGCACTTTGAACTGTCTTGTACACGAAAATGTGCTATACAAATAAACTTGCCTTGCCTTGCCTCATCCAATGAACGATATCCAGGGCAAACACCAACAAAAGCAAGTGTAGATCATGCCTGAGTTGCAGAGTTTAAACCACAAGCCAAGTGATTCGTACATTAAGGCCGTCCACCAGATTAAAGATGTTAAAAACTGACAGCGAATCTGAAAGTAATAAACGCTGGTTTAACGCCAGCTATAGTGTTTTTTAAAAAGGGAAACACAAATAATGCAATACATTTTTTTACTTAATTTAAATCAATGTTAAGTAATCAGCCTGTGCATCTGGTTCCAGACTAAAACTAAAAGAAAATATATTTAAAGTAGACGTCGATGTGTAGAAATAATTATTGTCACAGGACAAAATGTATTTAATTTAAAGTTTTCCTGTGTTTTCCTAAAACCGTATCGTTTAGTCATGGCTGTGAGGAGCAGATGAACTCGTCTCCTCCTCTGCTCCTCGTCTTCAGAAAACAAAAGTGTCTATACTTGACTTGTTGCTGTATTGAGTGAAGTTGTTAAAGTGCAGAGACAGGCAGTCTCCAGATACACTTTAAACCCCCTTTGGTTTCACTGCTGGTTTATAACAAACCTTATTCACTGTTGGTGGATTTATTTGGAGTCGAAACTCAGAAGTCCCAGTCGGAAAAATCAACCGTAACCAGAAATTAGACATTCCTTTCCGAAAGTCTGACAATTTTTTTACTGCAGACTTTTGGATCCGGTGTGGTTGCTCCTTAATAGTAGTCCACAACAATAAGCTGCGGTGGAATAAGAAGATGCAGAAAAGGCAGCAAGTAAATGCAGCTGTTTTTAGTTTTTATCAGAAATAATCTGCAGAGGAGCTTCAAATTTGTGCAGCTTTTTGTCTTCTCCCATAATTTCTTTTTGCTTCTCTTCTGTAATAAATGTAGATTTTTCTCTCTGATTCTTTGAAGAGAATCATTTTTCGCAGTTTCTAAGCAGAATAATAAATTATAGCATAATTGCTCTGTGCATGTTCCCTTTTCCCTGTTTTTTTGAGAGACAGCAAACAAAACAACAGCGTTCCAGGATCGAAATCCAGACTTTAACGACGTTCTGAACTGTATCGCTACTAACTCGGGTGCGACGTACAAGTCTACACAAAGAGGCACTAAAGGCTGTGGAGCACAGTGTTGCTGCGTTGAAGGAACTGGTGATCAGTTTGCATCACAGCTCACTCCAGTTTTAGATACATGTACCCATGTGTCGAAAAGCAGGTCCTCTGAGACGACTGGCAAATCAAACAAGATTTTTATACCTCTTTTGACCCCCATCACCAGAGAAAAATGCTCCCATTATTAGAATGGATTGGAACCTTTTTTTTTTCCTTCTAATTCACTCATTCAGTCAATCCTTACTGGCTGCTGTAACCGCTTTATAGGCTTCAAGCATGGCTGCTCCTTCTCGCTATGGCGATATTGAGAGGGATTGACCAGATTGATACCTGAGTTTAAATCTGGCACAGACACAGCCACAGTCTGCCGTGGTGAAGCCTATGTTAACCCCCATCTCCATCAACTTAAAAAGCGGGGTGCAATCTAGAGAAACTGAAACCGTGAGTGAGGCAATGGCATTATCCTTCTATTAGACTATTAAATATTTAACAATGGCCAACGCAGAATTACTGTCTCACACACAGATGAAGCAGCTTGTGGAGTTTACCCATGTCTTCTGCTGAATTAAACGCCAAATGTGCCCGTCTGCTCCTCTTCTCCTCCCACTCACTTACAGTTCATCATGTGTGATGGTGGGTGGTGTGCTGACATGACAGTGTATTATTACATCAATGCCTCCTCCAGGAACAACCGTCATAAAAAATAAGATTAAAAAAAACAAACTCAATATGGAGCACAGAAAGATATCTGGTGCTGAGCAATCTAATGTGGGCAATGATCGGAACAGTATTAGGAAATTTCACAATATAATTAATCAGTTTTATTTATGAAATGATTAAAAAGGAGACTGTAGAAAGGGCTGCAAAATAGAACAGCTGAGGGTAAAATTCAAGCAAATCTCTACGCAGCCGATAACTGATCAAAACCTCATCCCGGCGCCAACAGTACCTTTTGCACCACCGACAAATTGCGACTTCAGCCTGGCTGTATGTTTGCATTTAGTTTATTGACTTTAAAAATAATAAATGATATTCAGCAGAGTATATCAAGTACCATATTTTTTTCTAGGGGGGTTACAATACGATACCAATATTGCCGTCTTAAATGATGTACAACACAGATACCAGATGACCCTATATGATACGTACATGAATCATACATACTTTTTTATTTTATTTACTTTTGTTGGGTGAAATGTTAGACACACTGTTTATGCTGTTTTTTGATGTTGTTAGAAACTAGGTATATATAAAACTATAGCCTATGAACTATAAGCTATAGTTTATAGCTTTTTTGTTTGTATATAGTAGCTTATATTTTTGCGTTTTGAATGTCCTGTTATTGAACCCCCGGTATGTTTTTTGGATCACCCTTGAATGCACCACTAATATGCTCAGTACAGAGGCCTTTTCTATGCCGTTTTTTTTCCCTCCTTTGTGCAGAAATTGAACAATGGTGTTAAGTTTTATTTTTTTCTGTCTAAAGTTGTGTGTAAATGCCATAATGTGAGTTGGGTGTATTTTTTATTAATTGTATTTGTACTGAAGGTTTTGCTCATTAATAGAGCTTTGTTAGATTCCACATCCTGATTTATATTAATTTTGAGTCCTTTGATTGTTAAACATCCACAGCTCTGTGTGACCATAGGAAAATTACACTGATCTGTTTGAAAGCTTGTGCTCAAAGGCTCCTCGTTATAAAAAACGTACACTTTTCTCTTGGTATGTTGTCTTATGCAACCAAGTTATATTAATTATTAAACAGAACCAGTTTGACCTAAAACAACACATGACTGTAGGGGTTTTGAAATTTAAGGAGGGAATCCCTGCAACTACAAGGCTAACCTCTTAGTGCTGAAGTCTAAAACATTTAAACTAGCTCAATGTTACAATTCAAAATTACAGTTCAGCTGTAAAAGGATGACTCCATTACGTAAGAAATAAAATATGTACAGAAAAAATGTTTCACACTAATATATCCTGAATAACACGATCAGTTGTTGCACACACTGCTATTCCATCTCATTTGCTTTTTGCAACTCCTGTTTAAATCTTTTTTGTGATCAAGTGCTTGGTTGGAGATTTAGTTGATTTCTATTACCCTATGTCCATAAGTCTTAGGCAGGATAATTGTCTAAAGGGACAGTTGTTATTTTACTTGGAGCTAACAAAGGGTTGTCACCTGTAGTTTTGATTAACGCAGTTTTAAAACATTAACGTCTTCAGTAGCTTTAAACAGCTCCATTTGGCTTTAAAAAGTGCTTCTACTGCATTAAACATTCATCCGTGATTGATAAGGGCAATAACTGCTAGTCGAGTTGAATAAATGAAGTGAAACAAAATGTGTGTTTTGCTTGATTATCGGCCAGCTGCTAATTTTCCGCTGCTAAAAGCAGAATCTGCACAACAAAAACGTAATAAGTCTTTGGTTTAATTTGGAAAAAAAAACATTGTTATGGGCCTAAAGAATAATACTAGAGTAAGACATTACTGGCATAGCAGTATATTCCCCCGAGGTACTAAGGTCTGTTCCTGATAAAAAAAAATATATATATTTTTGTATCCACTATTATGGGGCAAATAGCTATTCTACTGCTGCACATTACAAATACAATAAAACTGGAGTTCCAAAATGTAATTTCCGATATGAGGTCCAGCCTAAATGTCTTTCAGAGATTTACTCTCTCTGTCCCGCTCTGACTGTCTCTCTGCGTCCGTAAATAGAGGAAGAAGGTGACTGTCAGAACAGACAGGAAGGATGCTTAAGGAGAGAGGGACAGAAATGACAGTTTTAAAGCTTGTTGGCGTTCTGTGGTAGGTAGAGCCGATGTATCTGGGTCCTGACCTCACTATATAGTCCTCACTGCGAAGACAAGTGCTGGAGGGCGGTCTGTGATAAACTGTGGGAGGGATGGAAATAATTGAAGTGACTGCTTCTTTCCGTCACACAACACAGAGCCGAAGTTTCTCTCGACTTAACAATCTGCTTTTGTCTGGATACCTTCCCTCCGATAGAATGCACTTAAAGCTACATTTCAGACTTGACAGGAATCAAGCTACATTTTTATATTTCAATGAATATGATATGGTTTTTTTATTCAGATAGTTATTAAACAGAGTAGTTTCTTAGTAAATGAAACATGAAATATGTTGAAAATTCAGTTAGTGCTGAAAACTCTGTTATGAACACACTATATAGTTATTGCTGTTCACATGTGGCTTTTAAAAGTAAATGCTTTTATCGTATGTTAAGACAAAAATATGTCTGTATAGTTGCTGTTTATTTATTTTTTTAAGTGCAATTAGTACATAGGCTATTGAAGATACTGCCGAGAGAACTTTGATGAAGCTTCCTGAATTATTTTCAACTTGCAGAGACAGTAACAAAGCAAAATATTGTTTACCAAGCCGTTATTTACAACTGAAGCAACACTAAACATCAGTGAACAAAAAAAATTAAAATACAAAATTATCAACATAAAAAAACAGACATAAGAAATGACACCATGATCAGGCTGTTACATCTGTCCTGCTTTAGAAATGCCTTACATTGAACAGCAGTCTCAAAGTCTTTAAATTTAAGTAAGACTTACGAAATTATTATTATATTATCTATTTCCTTTATAAAGTCGGAGGAACATTTGAGAAATAAAAACTCTTAGACTCAAGCGTACAGCAGAGGTTTACATCCAGCAGGAAATGTTGATCTATCGCATTCAATTCTAAAAAAACACCTTTGTACACTATTGAAATGGACCAGAGATGTTTTGGACAGTATGAATTGCTTTTGGGAATAAAATAGCTTTCATAAAATAAGCTCCAGCATTACTTAATATCCTACATTTCTGACAGCAAAACAGGGGTCATATTAAAATAAAAAAAATTAAAAATAGATATTATATTCATATAAAGAATGCATTACCTTCACCTTGGATTGCCCTACCTGGTCCTGTTATTACACTCTGGGAGGACAATGGATGAGAAAACAACTCTATTTGACTTTATCTGAAACGCCCCGATAATTTATCAGTCTGCACCTGTACAGAAGCATGGCAGCAGGTCGCGTGTTGCACTCATTGCTTGACAATGTGGTCTCAGACCTTTTGTGTCCTCCATCATTCTTACCTCTTCCTCCATCCCTCGCCTGTCACTGTCGGCTTTGCTAATAAAACCAGAAGCAGCCACCCCACCCCATCCTCCCCGCTTCCATCAGAAAGTCCTCTTTAGAATCGGCAAAAACAAGCTGCGGGGTCAGCTGGCAGTCAAGGACTCATCCTCTGTCTTTCTACACAAGTGCCGTCTGTTGCTTTCGTCCTTCGCTTTCTTTCAAAGCAATCCGCTGCTGTGCTGGAGTGGCTGTACGTGTGTGTGTGTCTGTGAGGGAGTTGGACACACTTTAAAGGGGGGGAAAAAATGATTGCGAGGAGCTTTCAGCATATTGGTGCAAAGCTTCACTTTCTCTTAAGTGTCCTTTCAAGAGCTGAAACACATAGCTGGGATTCATGTTCAGACTTGGGGACGTGTGCTTGAAAGATGATGGAGGCAGCTTTGAAGCAGAGGGTCTAAACCCCATGTATTCTGTTAGTGAAGTCTATCTTTGCATGGATTGACACTGAAAGTCATGTGTGTGGATGCTGTTTAGGAAAGAAAACAGGTTACAGTATTCCTTCTATAGCACTCCGGCTGATGATGCTGGGAGAAGTGTTTAGCTGTGAACACTTGTCTGAGAGAATGTTGCTTATCTTCTATTAGACACATTACTGCCAATGTTGCCATCAAAGGGGAAGAGCACTCTTGCAACAGGTCACAGACTCAGAGAGGGAGAGACAACACACACTTCTCCTGGGGAGCTTCTTGGCAGGAATCTTCTGTTGGCATCCTCACTGAGGGTGGAAGGAGAAAACGGAGGAGGAGGTGGAAGGAGATGGGCAAAGAAGGGGAATATGATGCATCTATGGTCCACAATCAGTCATTTCCAGACATAGGAGCTCTTCAGTTTCAAGCAGTTTGCAGTAATATTTTTTAAAATTCAATTTATTTATTTATTTTGCCCTGAAAGTGGATAAGGTTCGTGTTGGATCTTGAGAAAAATAAGAAAATGAATTCGAATGGCTCAACAATCACGCGTACTCAAACTCACTCCCAAAGATATTTAGAGATCAATTAACACAACAGGCAGTGTTTGAGAGGAAGCCAGAGTACCTGGAGAGAACCCACGCTTGCCCAGGGGGAACATGTAAATGTTCCAAAACCAAACATTTGTTTGCTGCCAAGGCAACACCACTAATATCCCAAAGTCATTTTTGTCTTTCCTATAATTGTTGTTTTTATCATGCTTCTTTTGTGTTTATTCTAATAATATATTAGAAAAAAAATCCAAAGTATCATGCCATATTTTCTTGTTGTTACAAAAGCTACACTACTCTGTGGCTGAACCGTGATTGGTGTTCCCTCAACCTTTGCAGAATTGCTCGCTAACTTAAAAACTATAAAGCACTCCCACTTAGACGAATGAGACGACCGGCTGGTTTTACATCTGTAATAAAACTGGTCCTGCACTGTCCTTCTATGCCCTTCTACAGAGCTGCTAAAGCCTCTTTGTTTACCTACAGAGTATGGGCGCAGGGTGTTAGAAGATATTGCTATGGTGGTAATATTGTTAAATATTGCGACAATAATATAATTTGCGATATATGGCTATTTTCTTATTTACTCTTGTTTTCACATGTCATTCCATCACTCTGTAACCGTTAAATATTTGGCCTACATCTCATAAAAGCTCCAATTCTGGCATCTGAGGCCTAAAGATGATGTCCATCTTGCTAAATATCCCATTAACGTGCAATTTCATAAGTTTTGGAACATATTATATGTAAATTTAGCCGCCCTACCATCAGCAAAGCTTCTGCCTGGGGGGAAAATAAAAACAGGTTGTTTTCAAATAAAACCGCAACTTCCAACTCCTACAAAGTATATTTGTTTTGGTGGTTTCACTTCTTTAGAAGATAATCAAATAAAAATAGAATTCAGACATAAATACAAGACTGTTTTAAAGTTAGTTAGCCCACTTCAAAGATTGACTAGATGGCCCCTATGCCATTGCTGAGTCTCAGCAATGTTGAGTGTCAAAATGTGATAAATTGGTTTTTGTTTGAAACTGCCTCAGTCACAGAAGGCCAAGTCTCGTTCACCTATCAACTATGCTTCACATATTGCTTTGGCATAAAAAGAATGAAGCCGTCATATAAACAATGTTCCCTTCTGCAGAAGCCAAGATACAAAAATATGAGACACAGGGAGCTAAACTGAATTCTACTGTTGTTTTAAAAACAGACCAAAAAACCCCAAGCCTATTAATGTAGAGAAAATATAACAATTATGATAATGCTGCTGTCAGATTATCCCACAGTAACCTTAATAACACGGGTCTCGCTGTCTGAAAAGATAAGACCCATAAACATCTTTCTCTAAACTGCATTTCTTATTTTCTTGCACCCCATCCTAGCTCCTTTTACCCCTTGAAGACCTCCTGCTATCAAAAATGTAAATCACGTTGTTCTTGAAAGAAGAGGCTTCGTGTCTCCGTGTCGGTCCTTTGAAATCAAAACTTCACACGATCAGCAGGCATTTTGACTGCAGGCATGAGGGAGAAAATGACTTTCAAGGCTGCTTTAATGTGTTCTCTTCCCGCTACCTCTTTCATACAGCACATATCAGAAAAGCATTTACATTTTGATGATTTTCCTAAGAGGTGTCAACTCGTAGTTTAAGCTTTTTAGTATGTATGCTGTTACCTCCCACCCCTCTCCCCCTTCCTTTCCATCTTATTGATGTCAGTGGCCCAGTCAAAGTCAAGACCGCAGCGTGATTGGCTTGCTCTAATGGAGCCTGATGGAAGCCGTGTATTGCTGAACAATACTAAAATGTCAGTGTTGCATTTTTTTTTTCATAATAGAACATTTTTTTTTTCATTCTTAGTAAGCCTTTTATTGTTTGTTGCGGGAATGTGTTCGAAAAAGGCAAAAGAAGATAGATTATTAAGTGACCATGTGTCAATTTTGGTTTAGTGCCACCCTTCCCTGCCTGTACAGCTGTTGTGAACTCTTCCTGGAACACATCAAACCCACTCAAAATGTACCGTCACACCGCCCCTGTCGTTAGATTCCTTTAATGAGATGCACAGAAAGTGCAGAAGTTACCTTAATTTCTACCTGCGCCGATCCTCCCCCAGCAGTTGCAACGCAGTGCCAGTTAACAAGCTGTAACAAGGCTCCTACGCTCTCCACCTCCATTAGAAGTAGAAGAAATTAGTCTGCTTGGAGTCGCAGAAAAACAAAAGTACGTACTTGGCTCTATTTATTACTCTACTTAAATGGGGATTTTATACATAAAACCCTTGTTTGAGCTGTACATATTATGCAAGTATATTATAATGTATTCCCCTGTTTAAGAACATGCATGAAGCATTGCTTATACTCATTCATTCATATCTGAGTAATCCTTCAATCTCTCATTGCGGCCATCCAGGGGCGCCTAAATGCTCTTTTTGCTGCAATGTGCAGATCATATACAATGTAGCTCATTTACATCAACAAATTACTCCTAAGAACAGTTTTAAACACCATCATGAAGGATATGGAGAAACAACTTTGTTGTAATGTTTTGCCAAAAAGGGTTGGCGCTTCTTAAAGAGACGGCGATCAATTTCATGCATCAAAGAATGACAAAGTAAAATTTCTTCTTGATAGATAGAGCATTTTCATAACAGATGAAGATAAAATCATTATTTGATTGCACTATAAAAGCCACACCGTACACAATAACTCCCCTTTAAGGTAACATTATTTTCAGGAACTACATTAACCAGCTGTGACTGTTAAGTTGCCCACCAAAATTAAGAGGTCCATATGTCGTTAGGTCTGTGTTACACAATCGTACTCCCAATAAATGCATATAATTGACAAAGCTGCAGTTTTAATTGCAATTTATTTTCTTGAATGAAATTCTGTTATTTTAGATTAGTATTACTGTGAATATTCTAGCAGCTCATGCGTTTTTTTAAAGTTTTATGTGGTTTTAACATCTTGTTTTTAATTTTCTGACAAAAAGATCCTATAAAGTGATTTAAGACATAAATCAACTCTCATTATGGTATTTGAATAGTTGATGTAAATGTTTATACAAAAACCCATCACTTCTAAATGTATGAAAAGGCACAGAGCTTTAAGCTTTGCATTCATCTAAATCTGAAGAGTCAACATGAAACGAGGCAAAGAGCGGAGAAAAGGCCGTTTCTCTACGTCGGCACTCCTTCCTGGCGAAGCACACGCGCTCGCATACATCTGTACATAGCAACAGCGTGCTCAATAATGTGTGCTGCCTCTGGCCATTTTCAGACAGGGTTATCCATTACAGCATTTCTGCAGTGACCAGGCATAATTACCCACGCGCTGGAGAGCCTCTCTGCCGCACAGTGGACCTATGTGTGCACTTGCTTCCAACTGGAGCTTATGAATGACTTTCCAGCTGGTGGTTGGTTTTTATAATTACCAGAATATGAGCCAAATGAGCCGGCATACATAGCTTTAAGTGTTATTTTTTTTCCGGTTTGCGCACAAACAAACAAACACACATTAATACACACAGGGACTCTTGAGTGCAATCATTCTCCTTCCCTCCTTTACCCGACTGCCAGAGATTCGCATATTCTGTCTTTCATGCCCAACTAATGGGCTCTTGGCCGTCTTTGAGGCCCTGCATGGTATTTACAAAAGGCAGCTGCGTTGGACACTTTGATACCTGTGGGCAGTGTAGAGTGGAGCGTACGAAGGCACACAGTGACAGCGTAGCACTCAGCTCGCTGTGGGAAAACGGCCAATCTATTTCCTCAGTAGGATTTTTAATGAACAGATGATGTTTGCCACCTTGACAAATCTCCAGTGTCCTCTGTTTCATGTCACTGTCAAATATTCCACGAATTGACCCTGATGAGAACTGAAACTAGTTTTACTACATTTGTCCCGATAATCCTATTTAAAGTAATATATTTGTTGAGTCTTGGATGCGTTGTATAACCCACGTTAACTTAACGTGTACCAATGTATGTTTTGAAATACAAACTAACGATTAGTTATTTATCATTTAAATCTCATTTTTACTGGAATTAATTGGTTTCCATGTTTCAAGACTGCTGTTTTGGGGTTAACATACCAAATGAAGTGTTTACAGTCACCGTAGATTAGCGTTACAAAAGTTGTTTTGTTTTTACTGCAGCAAAGAAACATCTCGCTGGATCTGACTTGGCATCTGATCCGACGGAAAACACTTACTTGATGCTATACGCAGCAATTGGAACATGTTGTAGTCAACGGTTCATTACACGGCACATGCGACTTGCTTCAACCACTTCTTTGACCAAGATAAACCCGAGGTCCAGTTTAGTCACACCACGCTGCAATTGGATGGAAATGTCATGAACCAGACCATGAAATGTCATGAACCAGACCATGAGTAAAGCACTTAGGTTTTAGTGTGTCTTACTGACTACAGATGTCGAATTACAACAGAAACTGATCAGTAATGCAGTGATATTGTGCTACTGTTAATCCTGCAGGCTCACAGTTGGTGTGAATGCGGAATTTAATGCAAGTAAACAATGAAACACATTCATAAATAAACAGTTCCCTTACCTGTGGTGGGAGCTCACAAGTATAGACGACACTACATCTGTAGACGATGTTCAGTCTACTAATAAAGTTGCTTTAACCTCCAATGCAAGAAATGTTTAGTCTCTGAAATTGGTGAGTATAGAATGTATGCCTTCATGCTCTGTTTTTTAGGTTGTATTACATTTATATATTAAATAATTCTATATTTGAAAGCATTTACAAAAAAATATTTGTGTTCAAAATAACATGGTAATTTCCTCATCAGTCTATAGGATTATTTTCAGAGTTCTTTAAATTAATCTACATGTTTTGTTGGCTAATATGAGATCGCTATTTTTTTGTATCCTTAACTCTACAGTTAACAAAGATATGTATGTACAGTGTCTATTTTTCACTGCACTGTATATGGACTCAAAAGCTTATCTGTAAGAAAGTCACAAAATATGGTACAATATAATATATTTTAATATACTAAATTTACAGAACCATAAAAGAAGGAGCAGGGAGGGATCTTAAAGCTGATAAGCGTTAAGACATTTCATAGCTCCGAGGTGTGCTTAACTGTCCCTCAGGCGAACTTCCACCTGCATCTGGCTCTGAGAGGAAATGCTGGGCCATGGAGGACTCAGCTCAGTAGTGGAGCTCCATTGCCCCGAACATGACACACTATCAATGATGAGCCCATGCAGCATATCCAGTCCAATTGCCACCAGAGGGATGCTTTAACCATGAAACTGCTCAGTGCCGAAGCTATAACCTTCGACAAGGGATTACTGATGAGAATATGTTGCACATCAAATCAACTTTTAACTGGAAGGATTGCTTTTCAAATTCCCAGAGCTGATGAGTGTCAGCAGTCCATTTAGTCTCTGGCTTTCCTCGTATTGTCTCCCAGGACTTGCACTGTAAAAGACATTAGCTTCATATCCACTGTATCCTCATTAAATATCTGCAGGATTTCAAAATACTTTGAGTAAGTCCGTTTTAAATCGAGAAGCAGTTTTATATAAATATTGTTAATGTGGCTCCTTGATAGGAAAATACAAGATGCACTCCAACAGTCTGGAATGAACAATCCAAATTTACAGTATTTCGATCACTAACCGTTATCTTCGTAACCAGAATAAATAATAAATAGAAATGTTATTTTAAATCGCACTATATCCACAGCTTTGAGCATCACCCTGCTGCACATTTAATACTGTAACATGAACACTTTTTAACTGCAGCTGCACAGTATTCAAGGATTCTTCGGATATGCCAATGACTTCCACAACCATTACAACTCTGTGATGGCATTACCAGCTTGTATTCAAAAAAGACCATATCTTGGTACCTAAATGTTGCACCAAAGTCCCAACAGGCTCATTTTACCCAATGCCAATGCTTTGTCTGTGCTCAGGAAGATTTACCAACCTCTGCATACTGAGCGACTGAACAGGCTTCAACTAACGATGGCTCTAAACAATTCAGCCGAAGGACCTTGCAACAATTTGAACTTTTCTTCCTGATTATTTGATTCTTAAATAAGGAAGAGGAAAAAAAAGGAATATCAACTCTGCAAATGTACCATATTCTGTTCTGAAACTGTATAACACTCATTGTAGAACATCTTAAACATGTGCATGAACAAAATTGGGTCAATATCGACTGAAATATCGGTATTGGATCAGACGTGACAAAGTTGTATCAGGAAACCCTCTTCTCCCGTGCAGTGCCCGTTGACATTGCGACTGAATAACCATTTTTTTTCAAAGTCCTGTTGGAAGAAACGTGACTCAATTCAAATTTACCGATGAAGTCCAGATAATTTTTAAACAGATTTTTTTTGTTTACGAAATAAAACAAACAATACAAAACGATACCACATACTATGAGTACGTGTTCCAAAAAACTTTGAAGGTGTTACAGGCCCAGAGCATCACGCATCAACCATACTGAGCAGTAGGCCAGAGGTGTGTTGTAGGTTTTTCTTATAGATTGTCGGGGATAAAAACAAGTGTGAAACTGGTGTATTCAGTTAGAGAATCTTACTAAAATAATTTTAAATGTATTTTTTTCACATTCCTTTAGATTTGAGTTTGCTATTTTTAATACATACAAAGTATTGTATGTTTAATTCTGTTTTGTTCTAAATTGTTCCACTGTCTTTCCCTTTGCACCTCTTGTGCCTGTATTTTCCCACTGTGGGACAATAAAGGATATTTCTATTCTCTCCTAACTATTTTTAGATGGTTTTGTCCGGAACACATTTTCTCTAATTAAGGCATTTTTCTAACTTTTACAGTCAGAGATCACAATTTAAACGATCCATGCTGAGGGTTGAAGGTAGACGTGCAAGCCGCTGCGCTAATCTCCGAGGTAGCAGAAGAAAGTTGTCATTCTATCACAATCGTTGGGGTCAAATGCAGATGAGGCGCGTGCCAGCCGTGTCAGAACAATTACTGTCTCATTAGATCCAAAAGACACGTTTAAACGGCTCATTTGAAAATGTCACTCTTCCAGGGTTAAATGATATCGCGCTTGTAACGCCGATAAGCCGCAAAGTCTCTCCATTGTCCTGATCCGTGCTGTATGTGGAGCTCATTAGCCAGAACGCATTGTAGTCTCAGGAAGACGACCGCCTCAAGACGAAACCTCCGAAAAGATCGCCACAGCAAATAGATTACAACTGAGGAGTTGTATTCCCAACGTCGGCTCTGATTAGCGCCTGACGAGGACGCCACTCATTCTGTTTTTAGAGGGAGAGGTTGCTGCGCGACTGCCCGCCGCGTCTCAGAGGAGGCCTTGACGCGTCGTGTTCCTATTAGATGTGACACTTCCTGCGCCTGTTATTCCTTTTTGGATCTGCCGCGTGAAAGTCACGCTCGCACTTTGTTTATTTCATTTGTCTTCTCCTCGTCCTTTTCTGGGTGGGGTGTCACGCTTTTCGCACCCTCCTCTTTTCTCGCCTGTGTTTTGGGTTTTTTCTTATTTTTCGTCTTCGCTGTACATTTTAATGTGCTGGAGGTGTCACCGATGTGTTAGCTGCCAAAACATTTTGGGAGATAAAAGCACTGATGCAGCAGAGCAGGCGTTCACCTCTCTCAGGAAAAGTAGCCCCCCCTCTCTCTGATAAAGGATATACTCCCTAAAACTAAAAACAGTTGGTAAGAACAAACCCCCTCATGTACTTGAATCAGATCCAG
>JAVLVB010001056.1:1672664-1716645 GCA_032876305.1 Orestias chungarensis | reverse complement strand
TATATATATATATATATATATATATATATATATATATATATGCTTGCTTTAATAAGTGATTCTTTCCTTCAGTGTAGTTTTAGATTTTGTTTAATGAAGATCCTAGTAAATTAGTGCAGTATTTATCTTAATCCTGTTAGATAATGATATAAATTCACATGCAATGCAGTTTTTTCAAATATTCATTTTTATTTCTGTCTTTTTGTGATGATACCTTAAAAAATATCACATTTAGAGCATTACATTGGTTTTCCGCAGATTGCAGGCTGATCTGATGATCAGGGTTTTAAATTTGACAACAGATTTAAGCTTTTTGGGAGTTTTGTCTCCCCTTAACCGTTAATACCTTGTGATCCCGACAAGCTGCTGCTGTTCTTTGCCTGCATAAATGTTCTAACGTTGTTGGCCGGTTTTAACCGGCCAACAACAATGTAGAAACATTTTGAAAGATAATAAATAATTGTAGAAATAATCTTGAACTTTTCCACAGGTCGCATTAAACTCATAGACTTCCGTCTTTATTTATTCTCTATTGGGATTTAAAGAGATCCGCACAGAGCACTGCATCATTTTGGTGTGTAAAGTCATTCCTTGATAGGGTTGTACTTCCACAGATGAAAATGTTTCCAACATAGTTTAATCTCAGGTTAGATGGAGAGTGCCTGTGAGCATTAATCTCCATGTTTTCCCACAGAGCACCAGACCTTAAATATACCTTTATATTGGAATTTACGCACAAGGTGGCTTCATCCTCTGTAGATGTGGGAATGACGCCTCAGTCTCCAGCATCCATTAGCAGTCTAGCTTCTAATTGTACATCTGTTTGTGTTCACCTTTTATTTGTGACGCTAATGATGCTCTGGTTTTTTCTGTTTAGCCCATTTTTAGTCTGTCTTTCCTCAACCGTACAGCCAACATAATCATACGGTTAGTTATAGTAGTTATTCCCTATCAGATATGTATAAATGTGTTCATGAGCTTAATCCAATATGGATACTAAAGTTAATAGTAATGTTCAATAGCGGTGGTTCCGATATTGATACTAGGTATATGAAAAAACAAATACCAAGTTATAAAATGTCTGATAACAGGACAACTCAGAGTTGATCGCATCACAATTTCCAAACTCGTCATTAATTTTATTTCACTTTAGAACCTTCTTTCGTTGAGGAGAGTTTAACATTCACATAACCCACTGAATGGATAAATTTTTCTTAAAACTATTGTTAACTATTGTTCTCTGAGTAAAATAACTTAAGGCTTTTCTTTCATTCCACAGAATAAAAATAATAATAGTATGTGTGATTCATGATGATATCGTATTGGGTAAAAATTTGTATTGGACAACGCTAAGTGCTGCATTATCAGTATTATATCTGAAGTGAAAAAGTTGTATTGTTACAACTACACCTCACCCACCCTAAAATGTTCATACAGCTGCATGTTCATGTAGCAAAACTCCCCTTTAGTCTTAATTTTAAAGTACTATGTTAATTTGTAAACCAGCAGACCTTTAAATCTGCTTTCCACAAACATAGTTATATGTTTGGGATTGATATAAGATCCAGAATTTCATTTTCCTTTAATAAACTGTGTGTTGATCTATCAAGTTATCAATATATCTTTTAATTGTTGTTTCTATTTTGCAGACACCAATTGCATGTTTAGTGAATCTTCTGCAGATGGAGAGCATTGTTTCCTGAGAAATACAATATTACAGCTAGGAGCATTATAGCGAGTTATTTTATCACCTGTTAGACTATAAAAATAATTAATTCTCACAAATAAATGTTCTAAGTTAGACGTCATTGTGTTGCAATAATCTTCCTGATCCGCAATCTCTCATTAAGAGGAGTAGATCATTTTCATCTTATTCTAGGCTATATCAGACCAATGAAGCTTGATTAATTACTACCTAAGCTGCTGAGTATTGCAGGTCCAAATAATCCCAGCTGTAAAGAAAGTATTTTTGTTAAACAGTGCGAATAATACAGAATTTAGTTCCTACTAACAGAGAACCCATATTCTATGAAGCAATCCCAGACTGTGTCACCCTAACTTGTCATCACCGCACTTTTTTTAACACAACATCCGTATAACTAAGTTAATGCTGAGAAAGGACAATTTGACATAACCGCTCAAATCTGACGCTCCTGTGTCGAACCGTCTGTCACCATGTTTCCAAGACAAAGCATGTTAGATCTCATGCCTCCATGCCGCGTATCAAGGCTCCCTGAATGCTGGTCATGTCTCTGTGTTTGATTACATTCTTTCTGTGATGAGACTAAGCAGCAGTCTGTCCCGTAATCTCTGTCATTCATCAATGTCAGGCTTAATAGAAGCAGAGAGGAAAAGGGGAGCAAGAGAACCCGGATGATAAACCTCCTATGGGTATAATATATCTGAGGGTGTGTTTGTGTGTCTACTGGTTAAGGTATTCTCTTTAGGACCAATTTTGGCATATTCACTAATCTGAGGATTTATGGGGTTAATTGGGGCCAAAAGGCGGTCCTAATGTGGTGGACCCC
This sequence comes from Orestias chungarensis, assembly GCA_032876305.1. Classification (NCBI taxonomy): domain Eukaryota; kingdom Metazoa; phylum Chordata; class Actinopteri; order Cyprinodontiformes; family Cyprinodontidae; genus Orestias; species Orestias chungarensis. Next base: position 1,714,117 of record JAVLVB010001056.1, on the reverse strand, counting down.
CTCTTTTAGGGTTAAAGGTCACTTTTAAAGGTGTGGTGTGAATTTAACTTTGGTTAAGACTAGGGATAAGAATATAATGCTAATGGGTAGGGTCAGGGTAAATGTTCAGGTTAGGCATACAAGCAGTTATTTAAATGATTGGAAGTCCTAATATGGGTAGAAATACAAACTTGTGTGTGTGTGTGTGTGTGTAATCAAAACTGTATGCTTTATCTTATTCTAAGTTGGCATACTGTACGTGTTTACTAGAATATATATTTGGTGCTGGAATGCTGCGTTAAGAGTGTGTTCTTCGGTGCAATCCTCGTATCCGCGCGCTTTCTTGCTTCCCTATAAGCCGTATGGCTCATTTATCCGTGCTGTCACCTGGCCCCACGAGAGCCTCACTCACACAACAGTGACCTGCAGGGAAGAGAGGGATGAGGAGGAAAAGTGGGAGAATAGCGGTGGGTAAACAGGAGGAGGAGGTGTGACTTGGGCGAAAGGGGATCTCAGCTCTCTGCCAGACACTGAGGCTCAGTTCCAGCTGTCCTGTCTACCTTCATCCCACCTCCACCTCCTACTCCCGCCCTCTTCTCCCTGTTGCTGCCTTTATGCTTTCAGCGTTGGACACAAAGCCTCACTCCCGTCTGGCTTTTAACAGTGCAGCCATAATGGGCGACCATTTGGCTCCAGCTCTATGCAAGTTGGAAAAATGCGCTCTCAGTCACACAGAGAATGTCATTTCCTTTTTTATGTGTAGAAGTTGCTCCTTTCTTACTGCGACCAGCTTCATAGTCTGAACTTTAAATGTTCACTTCTCAAAGAATTGGCTTTCATAATACAATCAGCTCTAACGTATTTCCCAAACATTTCTCCAAGGTAACAGAATGCAAAGCCTTGCATTATTGTGAAGTTGTGCCACGAATCTCAAAGCTTTTACGTTCTTACAAATAAAACTAATTCTGGAAAGGATGGTGTGCATTTCTATCTTACCCCAATTACCCAGATTGCCCTAAACACAATGCATTGAATACATTTAAATCTACCGACAGTTTGCTATTAACTTCAAATTATAGACTAAGTAGGATCAACATCTTCTCAGGATGAGAATGTGTCCGTTGACAGGACAACTATCAGCTGTGAACTGACGTTTCAAATGGCCTATTTAAAGTTTGCCAGAGGCGATGAAGTGGTCTCTGCAAACACATGGAAGCTTTTATACCAAATTCAAACATGGCAATAATAACATCATCCAAAAATTAAACATGGTGGTACCAGCATCTTGCTTTGGAGATGCTTCTCCCTAAATGTGTGTGGGAAGGTGGTCAGAGTAAACGGGAAGATAGATCAGGCGATATGCAGAGCACGTCTTGTAGAAAACCTGCATGCTAAGACATCAACAGACTTGAGGCCGGGGTGAAATTTTGTCTTTCTACATGACAATCATAGCTGAAGGAATGGAATGCTGCTTTGGATCAGAGCAGTTTCATGATTATAAATGGTCTAATCAAAGTCTAGACCTACTGTCATTTTTTAAAGCTCGCTTTGTGATCCACACGCAAACGCAATACATGAGGATACCAAGTAAGGAGCTTAATGGTTTCATTCAGAGTTTATGGGGTAAACATGGTCTTAAACTGTGCATTAAGAGCAGAGGGGAGGAGGTGTGGGAGGCAAGATTGTTGATTTGAGGTTTGAAGGAGAACTTACTATTTCCATGGTGATAGTGAAATTGATGTGTCAATCCTGGTGTGCATTCGTGGAGTCTTGGTCGAGGTGGCTGGACGGTCTGCGGTCCGGTTCTGCCGTGAGCAGCCGTGGAGGTAATTGCATCCAGGTTAACGGCAGCAGATGAGTCCAAGGTGGGAGACAGAGGATTGGGAACGATTTCTTTGACCTGAGAGAAACCAAAATGTGCCGAGTCCAAATAATTCGAATAATTCTTCCACAAGATAAAGATTGGGCAGGGAGATCACCAACAATGCGAAAACATCCTGAGAAAAATGAATGTACAGCAGCTACTTTTATCTGTTGGAATTATTTTCACATTGTTATTCATTCATTCTAGATCAGAAATTGTGGGGAGAACTGTGCAGTCCTTAAAAAAAACTCTTTCTAATTCTATATATCAAATGCACTACTTCCTTTAGGTTCATTACCATATCCCAATAACATACAAATAGATTTGTAGCTTTATGCATCGTGTATTATTATATACATTAAAAAAAGAGCAACACATCAATGCACAATGTAGCAAGATCAGGATCTTTTCCAATTTTTCCTAGTCCTATCCAAGCTTGCAGTTGCTGGAATATGTTCCACATTTTATTTTATTCCCATAAAGCGGCACATGAATCTTTCTTTGATACACGGCTGCTTCAAATGATTACAGGTGCAGCGAAATCGAGCTAAAAGTAGTCCCACTCTTTTTCTCTGTTCAGTGGTTTCGAGTATGCCGCTGTTTCAGTCGGGCCCTCCAATCCTGCATGCTCACAAACTCAAGCTTTCTGCCAGACTGGCACAACACACAGAGCTGTCTGTTGCTTTTGTAGCTATTCCTAACCAGACTTTGATGGATGTGCGGGTTACATTGTTGATGAAGGCTCTGTGGCACTGGATAAGCAGCTCTGCACGCTAGTGTGACATTTCTGCCGCAGTTTTCAAGAGGATCGGGTCGGTCGGCCCGGGTCCCCTGCGACAGGGCCTGAAGTTTTGCGTGTCCAGGACATCTGTGCTTGTTGAGGAGAATTGGCAATCACAGCTGCCTCTGCTGGACGTTTCGTTTCAGAGTAAATGCATACCTAAAAATGTTTGCTGTAAAACTGCACTGCATCCATCATCAATGTTGCAGACCCTTCAAAGCAGTGTTGTTTCAGAAAAGCGCAGCGTCGCAAGCCAGCACAGTTTCCATGGCCGATGAAACTGTTGTTCGGAGGAATCAGGAAAAAAAAAAAACGCCGAAACTTTAATTTGCCGTCGTAGATCCGTTCTATCTTGTCTTCAGTTTTTTCGCTGCTAGCTTACGGCTGCATAATTTGCCTAATTTAAACTCTCGAATTTACTCTTACTTTGTTCATTATTTAATCTTCTCATATGTTTGCTCGTGTGCCTGCTTGTTGAAGATTAGCACATGTTTGCGCATACAGCAAACCAGCTGTCTAAAGGCTAAGTTATTTCTTAGTAATTGCTGGAACTCACAGCGTGGAAAACAGCCTGCCACATCCAAACGCTAAGGACAAATATCAAGCGAATGCATTTAAAAAACAAACCATCAGAGCAATAAACACTTTATTAAATGTAAAAAAAAGGTGGCTGCATTTCTCTCTGAGAGTGTCCATCTCTCAAGCCCACATGGGAAAAGCCTACCTTTAGCTTTAAACCTGGGGTACCTAGATTTATCTTGTGCAGCTGCCAAATCCTATCTCGCTGCCCATGTCTGTGCTGCAGAGGATACTCGAGGGTCCTTTAGAGAGGCTGCGAAGATTAGATACAGGGAGCTGATATCTCAAATCTCTTGCCCAGCATGTGTCTTCCCCGACGCAGCTGCGCAACCCAGTAGAATAAGAGTGGTGGATGCGGTTCTGTGAAGAGGCAGAGGAAGAAAGATGCCCCCCTGTTGTGATTTCTCCAGGCCTGGTCTTTTCATTTTGTTGCTACTCTCCTCGCTGTTCTCCTTTTATTCTTTGAAACGGGTGCTGCACCGCTGCAAAGCACACAAAAAGAAGAGAAGGGCTCCGTTGCTGCTTAGCATTCTGCACGGGATCCTGAGGCGTTGTTAAGAACGTGGCTCTACCTCGGTACAGTCGCTTTCTAAAGGGGTAGCTTTTATAGATTCACCTCGGAGATGGCTCCATTGATCGTTTTGTCTCTTGAGGTTGAGTGCGATCGCATCACAGTGACGGATCGCCCCGCGAGGTGTTTTAATTGTTGTGTTTTCGCACGGCGTAAAAGTGGGAATCAAGGAAATTAGGGCTTCAGGGAGAAACGGTATAAAACTGCTGAGTACAGAGCAGCTGAGACAAAAGGAGTCTCAAGATGCAGACATATGCCGTATACTAAAGCAGGGATAAGAACAGGCAAGCAGCTTAATTAAAACATGCCAGGCGGTGAGTGGCAATCATCAGTGTCACCACGAGACTGGCTGCACACATTTTACCTGCTCATGTGTTTTAATGAAATCGTTGTCCAATATTCTAACAGCAGTTGCCGAGGGGACGAACAACCCGGTTCAGATCTTTGTTAATTTTCTGAAAGCCAATAATCTGTTGCACTGATCCTACAAAGAGCCTGTCGCGCCAAAAGGACGAATTATATCAGTGTGTACATTTGAACTTCTTGTGGAGGATAGGATTTCATAAGCTGTGCTGAGGAAACACTTTAGCTTCAGTCTGTTGTATCATCTTCAGCAGATTGAGGCAAATGCCCCCCCCCCTCCCAAATTCTAATAAAGGCTGAATAGATAGTGCCACAATTAAACTACACTAAATATAGCATTGTCTAAATATTCAATGAAATATGTGAGCAGTTCATTCAAATATAAATCATTTTTGTATGGAGTTTGTGTTTAAATTCATCAAATTTATCGATTTTGCATACTTTTTCATCAAACAAGCAGCGGAAAGACTGCAGTGTAAACCAATTTATTCACTTACTTTTTCATGTGCATCAATTATTATTTCAATTTTTAGTTTTAATTTAGTTAGCTTTGTCAGTTCTAGGTTTGTGCGTCCGATTTTGACCAGGTCCTCCTTAGAAAGTATTCACTACAAAGGTATTTTTCCTGATTTAAATAGAGTTAAATATAATAAAATCAAAATATTTAGTTAAGGATATGAAACGGTAACATATTTTCTATTTATTATTCCAGTTGCAATGATCGGTCAAACTTACTATGCAGGTTAACCAATCAACATCTTAGTGACCCTAGTGCAGCATTTAAAGTGAAAACTCTGGATTTTGCACTACGGATTATTAGAACTGAAATGGCGCCCAACACATCTTTCTTAAACACGATATTCTGGAAGGTCACATGACAACAACAGACAGTGTGAACTTCGTTGTGATAAACCCATCAATTGTTAGGAATAATTCACATTTGTTAGATGAACATTATAATTTCGAACTGTGGCTGCATTGCTCTGTGGAGAAGACATCAAATCAGAGATAGGATTAAAACATCAGGTAGTGGAAGTTCGTCTTAGGTATTGATCATTGATAAAAGCCTTAATTGGGACTCTGAACCAATAATTGAGATCTGATCAAGTCTGATATTAACGTATACATTTCACATGTATCCAATGCAAATCTTTGCTTAGATAGTTAATAATTTATTGCCACCATTGAACCTTTATATTTCGAAAAGTATACTGTCGCAAAAAAAATGCAATTTTTAATTGTATTCTTTGGGATTTAAAGATAAGTTTCTTTTTACACTTGCCAATAATTGCAAACATACAAACAGTTAAACTAAAAATCATTCAAGGCTATAAGTTCCTTTTTTTTTTTTTTTGCTTTTGTTTCAGAACCATTGTTATTTTTACCTGACAACCAGGACTTGTTGCTATGGAAGATGAATGCATTTGTTCTGAATCCCACCGGGCAAATGCATCTGTTGAATGAATGTATGAAGAAAAATCTTTTTCCAAAAGTGTCCGGACAAACTTCCGTCAAACATTAGGCTCCTCACCTCAAATAAGAATCCGTTTGGAATGAGAGATTTTAGTTTTGCACGCATGGATCGGTTTGCTTTCTGGAAACTCACACGAACGCCACCGAATGGCTTCACGTTGGCATTTACACACGGCTGTTTTAAAACCCGCCATCCATCTCTGTTTTCTGCCTAGTTAGCTCAGCTCCTGCTATACTGACCACAGATGCCCTGCAGGGCATATTCATTCAGGCTTGTAAAAATCATTACACACCTCACAATGATGTGTCCTTTTCAAATAGCTTCTGCATGCTGTAATGCTGTTGGACATGATTGTTGGAGGTAAAAAGCAAGATTTTTTACTCTAGGGTTTTTCTTTTTTCTTATGTATATTAAATTCTCGCTGAATTGTGCTCTTGAATACAGAATAACAACAGTGTACAGTTTACAATACCATGTAATTTATTTTGATAAAAAAAACAAATAATCTTTCTACTTCTAAATAAGTAAAGCTTTTTTAATCAAGTTTTAATCAAGTTTTTTAAATTAGTTTTTTTTTTCTATGTCAATAAGCTTGTCAAAATTACCTTGTTTTATCACATTTTTAGCCTGGTCATGCCTTCAATTTGCCCTCTTGAAGGCAAATAAAAGGTGTGCTTCCCCTCTCAGCCGGCTTATTCGCAATTTTAAGCAGCAGGTTTAATGAGGGGTACGTTATTTTGTCCTAGTCCCTTTAGCACACAGTCAGGGATTTCCTCTTAAATATGTATGAAAGAAAGCATTCGCAGTTTAAATTTGAATAGATTCTGTTTAAAATTAGAAAGATAATTATTAAAAGAGCTGGGAGTGAGTGTTATAAAAACAGTTCTACCAGCAAATTTACTGGCATTCCTTATTATTCCTACGTTTCATTTTATTCCCAACATATAAATAGGCAACGAATACTGTAAATTCCAGTTGTGCTTTACTACTGTGTGTTTATTTCTGATTTCTCATTAGCAAGTCTTAAACAAAAAACAACACTTCCACTGAGACAAAACAATCCTGTGGATTCTGCTTGCTCAGGCTGGTTTTATCTTTGAGTTTTATTCGGGCTTAAAGCTTCCGGCAGGTTGTCTGTGTAGCTGATGGCAGCTGTTTACCGCTGATCTGTTATCTCATTATCAGAGCAGGAAGCTTGTTATGAATCCATGTGAGAGTGTCGTTACTCGCTAATTATTCTTGAGGAGATGCCTGGCAAATCTGGATGGAAATGAAATGCGTGACACCCATAGGAACAGGAAGCACATCAGGGGAGGTTGACTCTGGGTTGTAGAAATAGAGGCCAGATGATCTTAATGTGAACACATTTTTTTATGGTTTTAGATTTACAAAAAACTATTCCTAGTTTAAAAAGGCAGGAATTATAAGATTTTAATGGCTACAAATATTCCCAATAACATTCTGTAATTCAGAACAAGCTTATATATACAAAAAAGTTACATCTCGGACTCAGTAAAACTCACTTAGTTTTATTAAAATGCCAACGTTCATGACAGTATAACATAATTAATAGCTGCAAGTTTTATAACACTTGGCAGAAACATCTTAAAGAACTAGTTGTACAGTCTTAATAATATTTTGTGCCTCACTGCAATCACTTAGTTGTGTATTTAGACTTCTGACCCATATGCAGGAAAACTCAGGAGAATCAGAATGAAATGATGTTTACATATATCAGGATATATGCAAAGATGATTATGTTGCACTGAGTGGAGGTGAAGATAACAGGAAGTGTCCTTAAAGAGTCGACGGAGGTTTTCCGCCAGGGAAAAGTGAGTGGGTTTGTAGGAACAGAGGTTTGTTCTTCCACTTGGTTGGTGAAACCAATGTAGAGGATGAAATGCTAGGCTCAGAGGTGGCTTCACGTTACCATGGAGGGTCAACACTCAGGGAGAGAGTGGATGGTGAATCCTTATACTGCTCAGTTGACGAGGCTGATGAGCCGATGCACCGAGCTCAGCAGTCAGCCGCCATGAGCAGCTCTGGTGGAAGAGCTGACGATGGAACAGAGAAAAAACTGACCATAACCCTATTTCCTGACGATTAGTTTTTATACGTACCACAAACGCTGCGACACGGACAATTAAAAGTTGCAGAGTCTTCCCTATTCCTTCTGAAGCTAATATCTTACATGCGCTCTTTAAAATAAAATAGATGACATGATTTTCCCCTGTTTGACATTATTGGGAAAGAAAAGACAGCATCTGCTGGAGCAGACCTATCAGTGAACTAAATTGATCATCAAAATCTGATGTGGATAATAATATGCCAATGTGTTTTTGTATACATAAAAGTACATTTGACAAGCCTACATGAGGATGGTAACAGAGAGCACTGGCAGTTATGGCGGAAATCCACAAACCAACATTTTAAGGAGTTTACGGCGGTGAATAGTGTTAGCCACACCTGTTTGGTTTCCTTAATCCCAACTGCATGCTCAGAAAATCGCAGCTGACAAACTGGTATCAAGGAATCAAGGAATTTTATTTGTCATCACATCACATGTGGTACATGAGGTGGGACGAAATTCTAATCCCACGGTCCAGTTTACACCCTGATAGCAATTTTAAATAATATAATAAAATATAAAGAACTATGCGAGAAATAGGATTTGACTACACAGAATCTCCAATATGGACACAGAATCTACAATATGGGACTTCGGACATAGCAGCAATGAAAATTCAGAGTGCAAGTGACATATTAAGTGACATTTTAAAGTGGCACTTTAAAGTGTGATATTAAAGTGAACAGTGCCGGTTAAATGAGAAAGTGTTTTTCATTTGTAATTCAGTGTGTTTGAGAGTCTCACAGCTTCAGGAATGAAGCTGTTTCTCAGTCTGGTGGTTTTGCACTTTATGCTCCATAGCCTCCTGCCTGAGGGGAGCGGGACAAAAAGTGAGTGTGCTGGGTGTGTGGGGTCCTTCATGATGCCGGAGGCCCTCTTCCTGCATCTGGAGGTGTAAATGAGTGGTGCTGGGGAGGCTGACTCCAACAGTCCTCTGTGCAGCCTTCACCACCCTCTGCAGAGCTTTCCTGTCTGCAGCAGAGCAGCTTCCATGCCACACGTTGATGCTGGAGCACAAGACGCTCTACACCACACATCTGTAGAAGGAGGTGAGGACTGAGCTCCCGAGTCCAGCTCTTCTCAACCTCCTAAGGATGTAGAGCCGCTGGTGCGCCTTCCTGACCAGAATGGAAGTGTTGTTGCTCCAGGTGAGGTTGTTACTCAGGTATACACCCAAGCACCTGTAGCTGTTGACCACTTCCACCGCAGATCCTCCCATGTGCACGGGGAGGTGGGCATGCTTGCCCCTTCTGAAGTCCACAATCATCTCCTTGGTTTTCTGTACATTAATGCAGAGGTTGTTATCTCTGCACCAGCCCTCCAGGTGTTCCACCTTCTGCCTGTAGCTGGACTCATCACTGTTTGTGATGCATCCAACCACTGCTGTGTCGTCCGCAAACTTCACAATATGACAGCCTGGATGGATAAGCGAGCAGTCATATGTGAGCAATGTGAACAGGAGGGGGCTCAGCACACACCCCTGAGGGGAGCCAGTGCTGAGGGTGATGGTGGGGGAGGAGATGTTGTGAATCCTCACAGTCTGCGGCCTGTTGGTCAGGAAGTCCAGGACCCAGTTGCAGATGGAAGAGCTCAGTCCAAGTGAGGAGAGTTTATTAATCAGAGTCTGAGGAATCATGGTGTTGAAGGCAGATGTGAAGTCCACAAACAGCATACGAACATATGAATCCTTCTGCTCCAGTTGGGTGAGGCATTGAAGATGTCTGCCAGCACGTCTGTGGTATGTCGTCAAGGAACAAAGTGATCCAACATGGGGGGTCTGTAATTATTTTGAAGATTTTTAGTAGGAAAAGGTCTGTGTTCAGACAACCCAAAGAGAATCCTTTATGTGTTAAACAACTGTACCACTGAAGAAATTACTCTGGGGTTGATTCTTTTTTTTTGGGTCGCACTGTTGCCATGCAGCAATAAGGCTCTGGGTTCGATTCCACCATGGGTCTTTCTGCACAGAGTTTGCAGGTTCTCCCTGTGCATACGTGGGTTACGTGGGTTCTCTCCAGGTACTCCGGCTTCCTCCCACAGTCCAAAAACATGACTGTTAGGCTGATTGTCCTTAGGTGTGAGTGGTTATTTGTCCTGTATGTCTCTGTGTTGCCCTGCGATGGACTGGCAACCTGTCAAGGGTCTACCCCTGCCTCTCGCCTACCGACCCAACCCCAATAGAGACAAGGGGGTACAGAAAATGGATGGATGGATGGATGATAGAATTCTCAACGAATGTTTGTATTTTAAATATAAATAAAAAAATAAATCAGGGCTGTGATCACTTTGTTTACTTAGATTAGGGTTGTACTAATTAATAGTCTATGGTAGTAGTTGGGAATAATAACGAGGATCTATACAGTTATCAACGTTTCTTTTTCACGCTGTGATTGTTCGTGCTTCTATCTGTATTCCAATTAGTGTTAGCATGTTAGTTTTCTCTTTGCTCTCTCAGTGCTTAGCTCGCTATAACCACTCATATATGAAAAAACGGAGGTGGATATTTTTGAGATTTTACTTTTTTTTGTTTTTCCTCAAAACCACAAACTGACACATTTAAGTAAAAGAAAATGAACAAACAAATGACACAGGCAGTCATTGTTGAAATATTGAGCAGTATGAGGTCAGTTGTCGGGAAAAAGATGGATCTTCTAATTCCTTGTCTTCCTGTTCAAAGTGTCGAACATTTATCCAGTCAGGCATGACTGGAAGGTGGTTGCATTTTTCACTGTTCCTTTATGGAAAAGAAACAAGCAATTACACCTAGTGGGCTGAGTGTTTTTTCATGAACGCCTCAGAGCTCCCATGGATTTCCTCCTTTTTTCAGCTGGAGGCTGTCCGGCACAGGTGGAAGCGTGTTCCTGCATTGCAGTAAGGCATCTGCTTATTCAAATGCATATTAAACACATAGAGTACAATTACAAAACAGATATATCTACTTTCTGTACGTAGACATTTGTATCACTAATATTTGCAAATAAAATGTTGCTTACTGAATAAATAAATATTTTGTCTGTTTTTATTTCTGCTGTTATGCTGCTTTATATTTGAACATACAATGTTTTCACTACTACTTTGTTTGTGAGGCCTTTTTCATTATTCTGGAACTCCTACCTTTTTTTTTTAACATACTAATAATTCTTAAGTAATAATGTAGTAAAAAATGTGTTGTGCTAAGCGGACAACTTTGAAATGTGGAATTACAAATAAGGATTTGTCCTTGGTGTTTTGGTTGAACCCTCTGTCTCAGACAGCCATGTTCTCACTTAACCTTTTTTTATCTGATCGGGAGGCAAAACATTGTTTGACCTGCTCTGTAGGGAAGGCCGGCCAGCAGCTGTGATCTGGGCCAAAATAGCAGGAAATTGAGCTTAAATAGAAAAGTTGCAGCAAGGAAGGTTAGTGAATGTCTACAACACACACACTGTACACCTGTTTACCTGCAACTGTGTGTCATTGTCAGCGACATATCGATCCATGTAAAGATAGAAAAGAACAGGAACATTTAATATGTAAGTGCTACAAAATACACAGAGACTACATATCACTGTGGTAAAACCTTAACGTTATTGAGCTGCAGACTATAAGTGGAGGAAAGAGATTAAGTATTTCACAGCATAATTACACTGTAACCATAGCAACCTGAAATTGCCTGAAGGTAGCTTTTACTGTAGATGCACTCTTATATCTTATATTCGAAGCTGGACGAAAGTCTGAGACAACATTTGATATTTGCAAATATAAAGTTTGTCAATAGCAATGCCCTGAGAAACGGGATGATGACTAGAGTCGGAGGGATCTTTTTTTTTCTTTTAGCTTGTTCAGATTGGCAGAGATCGAGATTTCAGAAAATTAATACTTAATTCCCACCATGGATGAATTCAGACTCATTTTAGATAGTACAATCAGAGTCGTAATTACAGAAAGATTTAGTTTTTGTTCACCCCCATGTTAATCATTATTATTATAATAGTAAATAATCATGTTCATAGTTAAAACCCTAAAAAAAAAAGAATTTTTATTTTGTATTCTGCTTTCCAGTTCACATTGCTGCTATTTATCTTCGCATATTTACTCCAGTGTTTTCTTCTTTGTGCTGTTACATCAGTGTTGTTTGGGTGCAGCACATCAAAGCCAAATGTAAAATATAACACTACAGGCAATTAAAAAAAGGATTCTTATGTTTTTTGTTACCATTTAAAATATGACACAGTGCACTAATTACTTCCCCTTATTTGCCATTGTTAGTAAATTTGTTACACTTTTGTAGCCAAACCAGTTAATTTTTTCCCTTGCACAATAACTGACATGAAAAAAGTTGAGTTAATATGCTTCACTAAACTAATCCAGCAAATAGCAATCATGTATTCTCATCAATTTTCAAATAAACACATTAGATATTGACATGGTCTTACTCTTGACACTGTGATTCTATTGACCTTGATGTACTGTAGAAGAGCAGTGAGGCTGATAAGAGATTAAACCTCTAAGTTCAAGCATCGAAATTAACTGGAAGTGGAAAAGTCATTAAAACCTTTAAAACACAGGCATCATGAAAAAGCCCTTATTACTGTGTTTGTGCGTGTTGATTGCATAAGCTTTCGACCATCAAGTTCACTAAAACTGTGCAATGGTTTTGCCTTAAGATGTTTGTTTGAAGCTACAGTAAATGTGACTTAAAGTGAGATTATTCACTGTTTTTAAAGAGCTACGAATAAGCTAGTGTAGTCAGCTTGCCTTGTGAGTATTTTGTGTCTTAGACAAAATCCTTTATTAAGAGACTCAGTAACCCTTGATTTAGGTGATTGGTACCTTCCTCTCTTTCAGAGTAATAATCGTCTATGCAGCTCTATTGTTTTTCTTCATTCTTCTCTCTTTTTTATAGTCAAACTCTAATAACAAGGATGTTGATGCTTGTAACTCTCTGTCAATTCATGGCTAAACTGATATCTCTGTTGGACCTTTCTGCTGAATCAACAAAGCTTGCTGTCTGCCATCTTCTATCGTACAGTTTGACAGGAGTTACCACAAACACTGCCATATTGAACTCACACAGTGTGACAGGTTAAAGTTCCTTTTTTTTATCAGTTATTGTGCGGTTGGTAATGGAAAGTAGATAAACTTGGTCTGGTGGATACGAAACTGCAGGCAGATGTAGTAAATTATATCTAATCAATGAACTAGACAAAGAATTGCTAGGTTATGTTGTACTGCAGCAAACTATGTAGCTTGGATACACAGCTTAATTTTAATTGAAGCAGTAAAAAAACAGGTAAGGTATAAAACAGTTTTGTAGTCATTCCTGCATGCAGTTTGCTTAGTAGACGTCAATGTAGTTAAGAATAAAGGTCAGCTAATTTTACCAAACACCTTATAAAGGATAGCTATTGATAGATTTATAAAAATTGCTGTGTTTAAAATTGACATGTTTTTTTATAAAGTGGATGTGCCACATCGAGTGTTCAATGAAGGTTCTTAGACTCCTGTTGATGTTGTAAATCTCTAGGCATTCAATGATCCAAGTATGTGGCATTGAGTCATAGGCTTTCTTGTAATCAATCCAGGCTGTGCAGAGGTTGGTATGTTGGGCTTCGCAGTCCTGGGTGACTGTTCAGGGTACCACGAGTTGATGTTTGGGTCCTCTGGTGTCTATGGTGATGCCCTTCTGTGCCGTGCTCATGTATTAATCCATGTGCCCACTTATCTTAGCTGCAATGGTGCCTGACATGAGCTTTCCTGTTACAGAGAGACAAGTTATTGTCGGATAGTTGGATGGGCCTGAACCTTTTGAGGGATCCTTCTGGATTGTGCACCCTTCAGTTAACCGTTGTTTAGCAGCTGGTTCAGTTGGGCTCCAATTCGCTCAAAAAAGGCTGGGATTTCTTTACCCAGTAGGCCCGGATCATGTCAATTCCTGTTGCAGTTTTTCATACCTGAGACCCTTTCCTGGACATCTGATACTGTGATAGTTACTGGGGCCTAGTTAGGGAGGTTGCTGTGGTCTTCTCATAGGGAGATCAGCCACTGGTCAATGCTGTTGGGGCACGACTCCTTTTCCCATATGCCTTTCCAGTAATGTTCAGTTTCTAACCTTGGTGGTTGTGCTCTGCTGTTATTACCCTGCCATTAAGGTACTCTTGGCTGGTTGGGTGGAGAAGAGCCGGTTAATCCTCCTAACTTCATTCTGTCTGGAGTATCTCTTTAGGCGGCTGGCCATGGCTTGGAGCCTTTGTTTGGCAGTCCCAAGTGCCTCAGGTATGGGTATCTGGTTTTACCTCTTGGGTACTGGTCTTTTCATTGCACCTCTCTGGAGCTCTGACAATTTGCTCACTTCTCTCCTTGTTGCCTTGATTTTAGCCTCAAACCCTCTTTTACATGGTGTGTATTAGATTTCATGGTTGCTCTTATAGGCAAGTTTCTCAAGGATCACTGATGCAGAGGTAGGTATCACCTTATTGGTTTCAGTGATGGTAGGGATCATTCTTAGTGCTGCATTCACATTTTCAATGAGACTTTCTGGCGGTATTACACTCAGCTGTTGTAACCGGCTGCCTGGTGTTCATTCGTACTACGATTCTATCTCTCAGGTCAATGGCTGCATTGTTCAGATGTGATGGTTTGCTAATTAGGGCTGCATGCCCAATCTCTGCATGGGGAGTTGACTCCCTTCTGACCTTCTGTACTCGCTCCCCTCTGTTGTAGCACTTGTGTTATCAAGTTGTCAAAGCAGTTGTCGATTGTGGATGTTGGAGCACTGGGTCACTAGTTGTTTCATCATAAGCGTTGAATGGGGATGTTGAAATAACCATTCCTCCCACCTTCTTTGTGTCGCTTGAGTAGTAGCATTCCAACAGATCCTTATTATCATCTCTCGCCCACTTGCTTCTTGTTCCAGCAAACCCAATTTTCATCAGGGTGCCCTGAATCCCCAACACTTCTTGTAGACCTTGTTTGGATGGGAGACGTCTGAGCCAGCATGGCATTCTTATAATTATCTCTCGTCATATATTTATATATATATATATATATATATATATATATATATATTTTTATATATATATATATATATATATATATATATATATATATATATATATATATATATACACATTTTGTTTCTTTCTTTTTACATGTTGGGATCATCTGACCATCTAGGGATGAAATGTATGTACACCACGAGTTCCTCCAAGTTGTGAAATGGGAACTTTGAACCAATTCTGGCCTTCTACTGAGATAGGTGAATCTATATCAGCACAAACACAAAATTATAGCTATCGTGTGATTAATTTATGTTTTTATGAGGTCAGCACTCCAACCCTTTAGTGTTACTTTGATACATTACGCAGCTGTCCGCCCCATTGTTTCTCCATTGCTAAAAAAAAAAAAAGATTACCTGCTTATTTGGACATTACATTGTATATGCTACAATAAAAGGTTAGCAGAACATTTTCTTTTTACTTTTAGTGTTCCTGGTTAGAGATTGTGAGAGTCCGTTCTTTTCACAAAATCCTTTCATACTTTTTTGTCAAAGTAATTTGTTATATAAAGGCTTCATCGCTATTTGAAACCAGTTGTTGTCTACAGTTTCTGCTAAATTCACAAAATTTTAAGATTATTCCAGCAGAAAAAATATATTTTTAGATGAAGCTTCCTATTACGCTTGATCATATACATTTTCCTGTATGGAAAACTACAAGGCTATCTCCTTTTCTGGTCTTTAAAATTTGGTCTTGGTAGACCTCCTTTGTTTATAAGTGTCAGTAATTAGGCAGGGGGATTAAAATAAAAGTTCAAGTATGCTGAAGTAAGACTATGCTTCTTATATTTGGCTGTAATTACCATTTTCAGTTTATATAAGAAATAAAGGATCGGCTATGGCCCGTACAGCTATCTGCTGGCTCACACATTGTCCTCTGCCTCACCCCTACGTCTATTCCCACACACCATGTCTAATTTAATCTTTTATTCCAATACATTAGTGTCTCACAAACACAAAAAAACTTGCGTTCATTAATACATCCTCATTACTTCAAATTTTTAGTGATGTTTGTTTTGTTGATCATTCCAGAACCACTTAAAGAATGTCAATTTCAGTCTCCTTTCATATTGTAGATCCACAATTATCTGCAATTAGGTAAACCAGTCTGACCTGGCCAACTAAGCTGTGGTTTTAGATCAATGACTGGCTAATACTTCACTGCAACTCGTCTCTAAATCGTTCCTGTTTCACAGCCTCCTTTTTTATGTCTGTGAGTAGTAATTATGGACGTTAATAGGAGATACAGCAAATGCGTGTAGTTGTTATAAGTGCATAAACAAAGAAATGTAGGGAATTTCGGAGTAGCCTTGTCTATTTAAATTACACATATTGTACCAATGTGTTGTCAGCTGTTAAGGAAAGCAAGAACTGTTGGGATAGAGAAGGCGGCCAAGAAAACTAGAAGACGGGCGTTAAAATGAAAAAGAAATGCTATTTGACAACTGTCTATTGCAGGCCTTTGTTCAAAAATTCAAACCCCCTTAAACATTTTGTTATTCAAGTTTTGTCCACAAACCATTATGTGAAAGGAAGATAATCCTTTTTTTTTTTGTTGTTGTTGTTTTAAAGAAAAGTGTAGGATTCTTTCAGCTCATCCACTACAGTTTAGTGGAAGTCCATCTAAAAATTTGTGGCAAAACCTACTATTTATTAATTCTTCCCATAATTTGCCTCAGCATGAAGCATATTATTTCACAGCTGATTCCTTTTTTACTTTAAAAAAAATATAGAAATACATATTTGTGGCTTTCTGTTTACATGTATGCCCTTACGATTATTTTGTCACAGAACAATCTGAATAAAATGCATTATGTTTGATACTGTGATAAAGTTCAAGGGGTTTTCATAGTTTTGCAAGCCTCTTTATGTTACGACAGACTGATGAGGGCTGGTATATTGTATATGTTGAAATCATAAGACCATCAAAATGCATTTTTTCTACTGTGCAGCTACGTGGCAAAATCAGGGAATATCATTGCTGGAATAATTTCAGAGGTTCTAAGTCTTACCCAGCAGTTTTGTATGTCTCAGCGCTGAATACTATGGACAATAGTGGGTCTGTGGGCATTGTTGCTGGCTTCGTAATGTCAAAACGATAGTGTGTTTCAGGTTTTGCAAATGAAAAATACAAGGAGATGTGATCAATGTACAATAGTGAGGGGGGTTGTATGACTGTAGGCTTGTACTGTTCTTGTAATACAAGAGAGATCCATAATTCAGGCTCACAGGGTGACATTTAGATATAGAGTCTACAGGAAAATCAGCACTTTATTGGTATAGGATTGACACGTTATAATGACTGTATGAGACAGATAGTCTAAGAATTGGGGTAGGTGGCAAAGGTTAAGAAACTTTCAAAGCTGCCAAGAATGTCACACTGGAGTTGTTCAATAATTAAAAAACACAGACTAAATGCGTCACTCTTTTTCTCTTTTTGAGTTCAGGAGACAATGGTAAAAAAAAACATGTAATGTAATTTCAAGAGGATAACCATCTGAGAAGAGAGCATCCGTTTGACAGTGACCGGGGCTGATAGATGAGGCAGCCTTTCAATCAAAACAAGATTTATGTTAATGTATTCGGTGCAAATCTTAGGAGGGATGTATGTGCTCTAATATATTATGTGCATGTCTGTGTGTTTTGCATAGTTACATTTTAAGCAATGCTTTGTGAAAATTAATTAGCTGATTACTAATGGATGCCTGTGAGTAAAATTGGCTATGAAATGCATTAGATTAAAATATATTTCATTGCATTGGATTTGAATTTGTTCTCTTTAAACTTTTTGTGTTAATAATAATCTACTTGTCACATTTCACACAACATGCTAAAGATTTTAAAAAAAAGATTTTGAACACCGATGAGTGTACCAAACATGAAGGCCGTGGTAGACGATGACCTTTGATGACCGTTACCTTTTAAAATAGCCTTTATTTTTAGCTCGACTATTATATTGGATCCATAACTAAATATGTGGCTTCTTTCATTGGCAGTGTGAAGTCCACTTCATTTGGAAATGCACATTTAAAAACAAAGACGTGCAGGTTAGGTCAGTCAGGACCAGTTACATTGTTTTCCATTAAACAAAGAAATACACTGCTGATAGAATTGGTCAGTCAAAATTAAGCCTGATCAAATTGTGTCAAAGAAAGTAACATTTTAAGCTTAATTAGCATAAACTAAAGGCCTTTTAAACTCGCATTAATACAAAGGCATTTAAAATTTTAATGTTTCAATGTTTTAATGTCACAATACGCCTTAGGGAAATCAGATGGTGGAAATTTTCAAAAAGAGATGAAAAGTATTTGAAGTGTCGCTAACATGAAGTTACCTAAAGATGGTAAAACAGTGAAGCCTCCTTCTTCCTTTCACCCCAAAACCATTTAGGTTCACCTCACATTCACCAGAGGGGAGTCAACTCCCCTTGTGCTTTCATTCTGGTTTAAAATGTAAAAAAATGTATAGTTTTAAACTTTAGGGTCGGTTTCCTGTTATGCAACAAAAGAAAATGACAGTAACAAGGATACGTCCTTGTGGAACTTTATGTATACTGGTGCAGTTAAGGAGTTCCAGTTTATCTGAGATTAGACACTCGAGACTCGAACTATAGAATAGAAACGGTTATCACCATGCCGTGCTGAAGACTTGAAAGGATTTTTTTTAATCCAGTGTCAAAAGTAGTTCTCAGATCTAAACGTAAATGTTTAGAGGTTCCTGATTCAGCAGTTTTAAAGGACCCAGTTGAAAGCCTTCAGAGCTCTTAGTACTTAGTCATAGAAAATTGTACTTTGAAGATGGCCTTTACTTTTGAAAACATGTATCTAGGTTTGTTTTAAAAGTTTCCGTATAAGATGGTAAGAAAGTAGATAACCTTTTGTTTTAAAACCTGCTTCACCGGAATTCTTACAGCTCAGAGAACAGGAACAATTAACATTTCCGTCGGGGTCGTATGGTTGCATTGCTGCCAATCATATGTGGAGTATGTCTCAGCTGCTTTGAGTGATTTGACATTTGATGCTGGACTCAGCTCTGATTGCAGTCTGCCCTTTCTCCACTGAAGACAGTTCAGGATGAGAAACCTTTAAAGTCTGAAAGGGTAGCCTGCCAATCTTCACTCAAATAATTCTCCACTTTAATTTGTGATATTTTTGTGACATTCTATCTTAGATCTGCAAATCCCAAAAAAGTAACTTTGTTTTACTTCCGTGATTGTAGATTTTAATGTACCAAACTCCTAAATGTAAAAGATATACAAATCTCTCCGAGTTAGGTTCTTTATAGTTTCTAGCTTGTATTTGATTTGTTTGACTGTGTTCCAGTTTCATACTTTGCATAAACATAGCAAATACCATTATTCAAAATATTGTTGCTGCATAAAAGGCACGTTCTTTTTTAGAGTTTAGTAATGTTTGCCACTTTTACTCTCTTCAACTGTTATAAAATTTGTTTTATATATTCTTGTAATTTTTTCTATTTAATAGCCATACATGTATATATATATATAAGGATCTTATGATTATAAATTTACACTAAACTTTTACACTGGTTTTAATTAAAAGATGTTCAAATTTGTAGCCTATGCATCCAAAAATATTTTTTCAATGCTGTTAAAAATGATCTCAGTTTGTAACTGAAGAATCATTTTAAAATAAAACAAATAAATTCAAAACATAAGCCTGATCTAGATGCCCGCAATCCTGTGCTGCATTTCTAGCACTGTCAATTAACCAAGAATTGTACAGTGTAAAATGTCCCACGTTAAAGTAAGATAATTTGCTCTGGGAGTTAAAGTTAACCATCAATGGAGTATAAACCGTACATCTCTAATTTTAAATTTTGTTTTTAGACTTGATCATGAAATGTAGACCGAAAAATACACAGAAAATATATTTGTGTGTAACAGTGTCTCCTTCAGTCTGCTGAAACATAGGACAATTATTTTATGAGCAAATGGATATGAAACCAACAATAACAAATTGTTTAAGATATACATTCCAATTTTTCCTTCAAATCTGTAAAAAAAATCTTCATGGTTGATTGGTCTAACATCACCGAGCAAGCAAAGCTTCTCGTTCTTCTCCAGGCTAAAAGCACTCATGACTATACTTTGTCTTTCCAGCCATGTTTACCGAAGTTCCCCATGATATGATGGCCCACAGAGGTCAGGATGTGGAGATGGCCTGTTCCTTCAGAGGTGCAGGAACGCCGTCCTATTCACTGGAGATACAGTGGTGGTACATCAGGAACCACCTGGAATGGACAGACAGACAGCCATGGACGACTAATGAGGTATTTTAACAGGAATTCAGATGTGTCTTTTCTACCTAAATATTGCACACATCTGCCAGAATAGGTTTAATGTTGTCAACTCTGGCATCACAAGGGAAATTAGATTTGAACCCTAAACCTTTAGTAAAGAGCACAATGTTTTTGAGCTGTAGCTAGAAGACATAAAAGACCTGCACCCTACCAAGAGGTTTAAAAGCACTCTGTTGCAGACTTGTCTGCTGCAACTTTTACATTGTTACAAATGGCAAACAACCACATCCAGGAAACAAAAGTTGTGGAAGCATTCTGGCAGCTACTGTAACACGCACACCTCTCCTAACATCTGTGTCACTAGGATACATTTGTGTCGAGCTTTTTGACCTGAACTGTATGAAGCAAACGTGTTCAACATCAAACAAGATTGCCTAACTCAAGTTTTCAAAGTTAAAGAGGGCTTCACATTTCATAAGCCTACGGAGGTTACACCAGCGTCAGTCATAAATGCGGCACATTGTAGCAATCTGAGAAACACAATCTGTTGAATTCAAGATTAGTTTCGCTCAATGTAATGATAAAGCCAATACATCCTGAGCAGAGTTTGCATTAACGCTGGAAATCAATGACAGAATTCTGATCTCTGCATCTTTAACTTACAACATGCATGTAATATACCTACCATGTCATGTTTGTTCCCTCAGTTGCAAATATTGACATCACATGTCTGTAATCCCAGTTAAACTTTAGAATATAAGTATCGGATCTAAGTTAATTAATTCTGGCTTTCTCTTTTGCTACTTTTTTTCCCAGGTTGCTCCTGAGGAGGAAACACCAAAAGATGCTACAAAGATAAGTGTGAGTCAGGGTTCCTTCTGATGCCATATGGAGCGGACTTCATTACGTTTGTCTTTCTGTTACCTTAGATCGGTTTTGTGAGGTACACGGGTTAAAGCGCCAGATCCATATTACAGTTTACATAAAAATGAACACTGGCAAATTATCACAACAGAGAATCCTCCAGCAGGACTAATGCTGATTACGCTTCTATAATATTGATTGACTTCATCAAGCAAATGGTAATTTCTTGAGGAATTAGATTTCGGTACGTTTAAAATCCAGACTGTTTAAGTAGAGGAAAGGAGAATGCACAAACATGAATCCTGTCTCCTTCCCCCTCTGACTGACTAGCTGCTGCCGAGGCCGCGATGAAAGCACCCGCCGCGGTTTGAGCGACTGAGTGCATATATGAGTGCGTTGTGTAGGTGGAGTCAAACGCTCCAGGCTATGCTGCTGTAAAAGCTTTATGAGTTCTCGTTCGATGTATGAGAGACGCTGGCTGGTGTGTACAGACTCCAACAAAAACATTACAGATCCTTACATGTAAAGACACTAACTCCCCAGTAGTGAGCATCCACGGCTAAACCACATGTTCACAAATGCAGGGCCTCACACACACACACACACACACACACACACACACACACACACACACACACACACAAACACACACATACACACACACACACACACACACACACACACACGTACGTGGAACATAAGGAGGGAGGTGTGTGATAAATGGAAGCCGTATTTGTATCCTGGAGCGTCAGGCCTAATGACGTCCCCAGACTCATCTTCTCAGGAGTGCTGCTCTGTGAACCTCCGAAGCTTTTACCTCCAAAGAATGAGGCTCTCCGTGTTTTCAAGGCACCAAATAAAATTAGTTCTGCAGCACCTTTGTCTCACACTGTGAGTGTGGGTGTGATGAACTCGGGGAAAGTGAAGCTGTGGAGGGTTTTTTTCATTAAGGTGGAAGGGTTTCAGCACCAAACTCATGCTGCTGCTTTTTTGTTATGTTGAACAGCCTTTATGTTATCTTTTGATGTAAATATATTATATAAAGTATTTTTCTTTTGAATGAGGAGAAAAAAAAAGTTATTTATTGGTAACATCTGTGAGGAAACTGATCATACAAATATAATGATTCATCTTGATTAAATACTAACGGCAGAAATATATTAATACCTTGCAAGAACTGTCAACTCCTAATTAACGTTTGGTCATATAATCAAAAACAGAAAAAACTATCCACCTATTGCCAACTCATTTTGTTATTTGTGCATTTTCCTTAAGTCAGACGTTAAAATAATTACAAATTAGTCATTTGAACATTGCACGTACCGTTAGTTAAAGTGTAAGTATGGTGCTAATTAGATCCACAGCAATAAAATAAACTGTTCAAAATCACTATTTCATATAGAAATAGTGATTTTGATATAGATTATTTCTATATTTAATATAGAAATAATGTTACACATGGAATTTAAAAACATATGTTTTTGAAGAACTATTGCCTTTAATCCTGCGGTGAAGCTTTACGTCTTTGTTTCAGGGTGAAAGAAAAATGTGTCAGGGTAAATAGTAATGTAATCTCTCAATTATTTATAGATCATTATAGATTGTTCATGAGTAATAAATAAGTAACAGTTTTGTTCTTAATTAAAATAAATGTAATAACTTGAAATATTCATAGGCTTTTTGCAACCTTTTGTGATCCTTTGATTTCAAAGTTGTATACTCAAACTACATGCACACAATTTATAGTTGTATAAATTGCTTATAAGTATTAGTATTGCTCATGAACTATGTGTATTTAACGCTAAGCTATCAAAGTGTGTTGGAATGAGAGGTGTATCTATCGATCAACATTGCTGGTACAGCTTTATTCCCACCGAAACTTCTCTGAAGTCGCTCACCTACCGGATCAAACCACCAACAGTACATCATTTCATCATGACTCTGTCGCTGTTTGATTTTAACCTCCACTCTCATGATGAACTCTGTCCCTGCCAGGTTGTGAAGGTCGTGGGCAGCAACATCTCCCACAAGCTCCGCCTGTCCCGCGTCAAAACCTCAGACGAAGGCACGTACGAATGCCGCGTGATCGACTTCAGCGACGAGAACGGCGCCCGCCACCACCGCGTCCGGGCCTACCTGCAGGTGGTGCCGGAGAGCGACGTCGCCGAGCGCGTCGACAACTTCCAAGCCATAGACGACACCAAGAGCGCCAGGGAGCACGGCCACCACCAGAACCACGAGCACGGCAAGCGCCCTCAGTCGGCCGCCCACCACGGCCACAGTCACCACGACGGCGGCGGTCAGCAGCACAACGCAGGCCGGGAGCTGAGGAAGAGAGACGTGGACAGTAACCGCAGCCACAGTGACTGCTCCGACGAGCCGAGCTGTGCACTTTAGAGGGTTTTTACACCTGAGTGAGAGGTCATAGACAGGATTATGTAACGGGATATTTTTTTGTTATTTTCTTCACAGCATAAAATGCTACCAACTCTCACACAGTGCAGGCCGGGGTGTGAACTGTGAAGGGAGGGAGGGTTTTTTTATGCTGTGCAGGGGGCTGGGTTGGACTGGTCTGTAAACTGCCTGTAAAGCCTGGCAGGGTGGGTGAGGGTTGGTGTGTAGATCTTGGCTGCCTTACTGTTTCTGATCTCAACCTCTACGACTAGATAATCCACAAAAAAGTAAAAAATAATAAAGACGTTAGTCTGACTATTAACCAGTAATTGGTATGTTGCTTGTACTCCAGATACTGTAAATGACCCAGTCCTTCACGACCATAGACCTTCCACTGCCTTACTCTGTCAATCCATATACCCAGACGCAACAGGAAAGTGGAATATTTCGTAAATGGATTTAATTTAAGTGGTTTTAATGACAGAATCCTCCAAATTAAAATAAAGTCCACTAGTTCATTTCTGGTCTGGCTTTATACCTTCAGCTACTACTCTGTTGTCGTTCTATGTGTATTCATGGATGTTGTTATGATGTAAAGCTGCATACACACAAAGGTTGGCATATTATTTCGTCTGGTTGTTTGTTCCCAGAGGTGAAAAATGTGCTTTTTTCAGCAGGAATTCATCAAGGTCCCCAAACGGCAGCCTGTCTGATCAAGGACAGATTCTGTCTCCATTTATTTTGTTCTGAGTGAATAGTTCACAGAGAATGGGGGATTTCAATGAAAACAAAGGACATCACAGGCTGTATTTTCTCTGCAGCACTTTTGAGTGTGGGAAATAAGACATTTCTTTGCACCATCTTAGTGCTGCAGGTCCAGTCATAGTCTAGTCATTCAATAAACAAATACCTGTTAGAAATATTAGTTTTAAAAGGCAAGAAAGGATTAAACCCCCCAACACTAAGTTAACAGTCAGATTGGACAGGATTATTTATTGTAAATATAAAGCGAGATTTTAATCTTGTTCGAATACAAAACTGAATTAAGATTGTATAAATCTTGAAATTTTCGTGTTATGTTACATTTTAACCACTAATTTTCATCTAGTTTACTGGGATTTTGTATGTCAGACCAACACAAAATGCTGCTTAATTGTGAAATCCAACAAGTATGGTGAGCATCTTTAGGTGGATGGGCAGTAAGGCTGAGCATATGCTGTAAATGTGCACACAGAAGCCACCAGGTTAACATGAAGGATATCGCAGCGTTTTGGTGCACTATGTGTGCGCAAATTTGAGTTTGAAACAATTCTAATGAGGGATGGCGCATATTAATCAACATGAGTGCATTAACCAGTCGTGTAAGAACGGCAGGTTCAGCCAGAAGGACTCATTTTTATCTGTAGTTCCTGGATAGGTCGATGTTAACAGTAATATTTGTATATTATGCATTCTATTCCGACGAAGCGATAAAGTCATAACTTGCCAACACATCCGGTATTATTTCATGCAAACAAATAGTATATCGGCTTGTGTTGTATTGCTGATACTAGTTAAAGCAACACTAAAGAAGTTTCAGTTTTGGTCAATTTTGTCGGCCTGTGTGGAAAAAAGCGGTAGTGTTCAGCCTGAAGGAAGATTGCATTTCCCATGAAGACCAGCTCATAGCGCGGTAAAATCCTGATCTCCTGGTTGTCTGCAGTTGGACTGAAGTTCATTTCTGTTTCCAGTGGCTGTGTGAAGGATGAATAGCGATGAGGTGATAAATCTAATTGTGGCGAAACAATGTCATATGATGATGTTGGAAATAAGAAGCGGGGGAAGTGATGTATGCCGTAAAGCAGTTAGCCCATTTGTACTTGTTTTGTGTGGGAGGGTTCCTGCCACCCTCCTCAAAGCTGCTTAGTGTCGGTTAGAGAGATACGGACGCCCTCGGGTCATGACAGAAGTGTCATTAAACGAGCTGTAAATCGACGTATAATCCCAGAAGTTATGAAAACATTTTTATGAATGTTAAAAAGTTACTTGGAGTTGCTTTAACAACAAAAACTTTAATAAAGGCAACCAAACAAAAAACACTGCTATCTAAATTTAGTGTGACATCAGATTACATAAAACCAGATTTACTGTTTTTTGTGTCTTCTAAATCAAGCTAGTCCCAAAGGATTTTATTATGAGGTATCAAAGTAGGAGGAAATAATGCTTTTCCCGTTATATATTGTAGACAAAAACAACAGCTTTGAAAACCACTTTTTGTTTGTTTTATCTTTACAAGTTTGCACTAGTTTGTGTTGGTTTATCACTTGAAAATCCCAGAAAAATGCTGCAAGTTTGTGGTTAGAAGGTTTAGGCGCCATGAATACTTTTACAAAGCAATGTCGTTTTGGAGTGAAAGCTTTCCTCTCCCAGTTAGGTTCACTGGTTATCGTAACCAGTCCTCATTGATCATTCTTATATATATAAAAAAAGCCTCAATCCTCCCTACAACAAGCCTCTAATCCACTCTGTACATAATGCTGTATATTCTGAAACAAATTAAGTGCATGTTTAGCAATTTTCTTAACAAGAAAACTTTTCCAAGCAACATACACAAAGGCAATGTGTTAGTATTTCTGTTATGTATGGTTTGTATCTTTTTGTTTTCTTTTTAAAGAAAAGATGATGTAATAGTGTCTGTTTTGGGTTCTTTCTTTATTCTGGTTTATGAAGTCCTGTCGGTTTGACATTTTTTTGAGGCAATCCTTGTTGCGTTTCTGCTCTCCAAAAGTGCTGTACAGACGGACGAATGACACATTTTCAGCGTAGCTACTCAGAAGAGGGGCTTTCCCTCATATATCTTAGTACCTGCAGTGTTTCTGGAGCTACTGTACGAAGAGGGGGTTGCAAATAAGGCAACCACCTGAGAGACTGTTGCACTTGTGGCATTTTTGCATCACTTTTCAATGGCTGCCTGTTTGAATCACAGTTTGTAAAAGCAGAAAGGAGAGTGCAGTGTGACGCTTACTTAAATGGCTCATCCTAAAGGGTCCTATTAAGATAAAGGGTGTTAATGGGCCAAGGAACCCCTCGAGTGTACAAAATGATGTTGCTGAAACACTAAAAACTGTCTTTCTGCTTTTTTTTCTGCTTTTTTTTTGTCCAAGCGGTTTTAGCTCCGCTGTGTCTAACACAAGGAGAAACGAGCAGTCCTGTTACTGTGGCCAGTCACTGTATGCAGACTTAATGATTGATTGTTTCTCGATTAGCAACTTTGATTTGATGTTTCGGAGCAGGGAAAAAAGAAAACAACTGATCTCTGTTGAGGACGAGACGAAAGATGTACATTTCTTCTAGGAAGTCGGGTCTCACGCTAAGTGTACGCCTTTATCACATGAAATAAATTGGATATGAAAGACGAAACAAATAAAAAGATTGGCTCTGGTTATTTATGTGCACAAAACGTAATTGACTTTCCTGACCTGTGTTGTTGAGAGGTTCTAATCAAAGTTGTCGTTGCCCCCCCCCCCCCACACACACATCTTTGTCACCTCTGGTTTTGCTTTCAGCTCTGCACGTGTGTCTGTGCACATTAAGGAGAAACGGCGTTAAGCTGTTGACTTGTGTGTAATGGGTGCTGTCAAACACCTCCCCTCCCGCTGCAGCTGATGACTAATGGTGCTATTGTCAGCAATGGCAGCAGGATAAATAGCAACAGCACCGGAGGAGATAAAGAGGGGTCGTGCCGCGCTCGCTAGCATTAAAGCCGGGGCAGCTAAATACAAAACACGTGGCGATCTTGTCTCCCCAACCACCACCAACTACCAACACATTCACATGCCAGAAGAATGCATTGGTACATTCATTACAGAGCGGGGTGGTAAGCACCTTTCAGGCTTGCTTGCATCGCTGAGGGGATGTGATAACAGAGGTGGCTTCCTGTTTTTTTTTGTCTTTCTCCATTTACACATGATCTCTTGAACCCTACCAGATTTCAGTGTCATGATGTATGCGCTACACAGCTCTGTGCCAGAAGTCATCCTGAACAGGACATGGATCATCCATTTTTGTGTGTGTGTGTACTTAACTGTGCTTGTCACAGTTTTGAAAAGAAAAAGGCCCTTTTTTTAATCCTTAAAACCAACAGATACAAATAACCGAACCCCCCATTATTAGTATTTGATGACATCTGCATGGCACTATCTATGCATATAACAAGTTATTCAACATAACTGGCTTATTTTACAGCTAATATTAAGATTGACATTTTGAAATGATGGCAAGGTAGTTGGAGCAAGTAGTCCACAGCTTGTTTTCCTCTGCAGCTCATGCTGAAAAAGTACATGAAAGTACTGCTGAAATCATTCAACTGCAAATCAGCAACATAAACAAAAAACATGTTT
The DNA here is from genome assembly GCA_032876305.1 of Orestias chungarensis. Lineage (NCBI taxonomy): Eukaryota > Metazoa > Chordata > Actinopteri > Cyprinodontiformes > Cyprinodontidae > Orestias > Orestias chungarensis. Next base: position 1,686,443 of record JAVLVB010001056.1, on the reverse strand, counting down.
ATAGCAATAAATAATTGACACAGATTAGTTAAATAAAACTTGTCTAACAAGGATATAAAACTTACTTTTAAATGCACACTCAAGTCCTACAACTTTTCAATCCCCTGAATGCAATTCTACCAATAGGTCACATTTACAAGTTCTGTGGTGTCAGAACAAACGACTGGCTTCACTGTTGGCATCACGCAAGCTTAAGACGGACGCTAGAACAATGGTTGTTTAGGACGGTCGTGGTCAAAACTTGGAAGCAGCAATTTGTGAACATCTAGTTTATTCAGCAATGGGCTTTTATTGTGGCGTAAATATTGAATTTGGACCATAAATAAACCCTTAAAATATCTGACCATACAAATATATTAAAAATATGACCTTTTTAAAAAGCTATGCATTTACTGATATATGTAAAACCTTTTTACAATATTCTGAGATATTTCCAAAAGACGGATGGATCATACTGTGTTGTTTTATTAACGATGAAAGACTTCCTCTATACCGACTTTATTTACCATACGTGTTATAATATAAATATGTTATGTTTTTTTTTTTTTTAATGAAACATCATCCTAAGATGCACAACTAACAGCTGGGCTTCTAGAGAGGAAGTTCACTCTTAAACATTACATACTTAGAATAATGACAAGATCAAGAACCTATGTCGTTTTATTACGTTATATTACAGTAGCAAAGATACGCGAGCCAACAAATAGTGGTCAAGTTCCTCATTTATTTAGAAAAACACGCTAAATTATTTATTCACTTCTTTGAAAAATAAAGAAGTGACATGAACATGAAAATCTCAAATCTTTGCATTTACAATACGCACCGGTCTGAGTGACAGATGAGAAAGGTCAGCATCAGACCTCTGATCGTCCTTAAAAGAGCGACAGGCTTTGTTCCTGGTTTGAGCATTTAACTAAAAGTTACTGTTTACTTTGAAATCTTCCACCGTGATGTTAAAGAAAAGCAAACAGAAAATTGTATCAGATGTCCCCCCCCCCCCCCCAGTTTGTATAACTTCTGCAGTCGGTGCCGGTCAGCTGTCGGAGCCGAACTCCTCCCTCAGCAGCTTCAGCACGTTGTCTGAGTATTCGTCCCTTGGCCTGCCCATCCCGTTCATTTTTAGAGGCTGGAGGTCGGGGTGGGGGGCTGCGTAGGACGACAGGCAGTGGATCTCATTCAAAGTAAACCAGAAGCTGTCCGGCTCCACTCGGATCAAATGCCGGAAAACGCTGTGAAGGGCGAACAACTTTTGTTAAATGTCATTTCAAGAAGCAGCTAATGAATTAAACCGTTGCCTAGTAACTTAAGTCATCAATAACTACATGGTGTAAAATGCTTCATATTTGTTTCTTTAGAAATGTACAAATTATCAACAGAATCTAAAAATTTATTTATTTTGATTTGTGTTCACCAAAGAAAAGCACATTATATATATATATATATATATATATATACACACATATATATATATATATATATTTGCCGTTTTAAAGGACATACATTTATAAAAGCGAGATTCAAAACAAAAATAAAGGAAAACAAGAGAGAAACTCTATTAGTTAACCTCAAGAACATCTATGGATTCCTCTTTTGACCAGGTCTGTTTTTATTATCTAGTAATATATGGACATCATTTTTTATTGCCTATTCATTTAATAAAGGTAGGAGGTAGAAAGCTCAAGTTTTTTTTAGTAGTGATTTACATGCTTAGATTGTAGGAGAATGATTAAATTAAAATCACTCAGCTTCAAGCACCTGGGAACTATGTTCACCTAAACTGTACGCTGCCAACAAGCCTGCCAATATTTCCACATCCAGTCAGTTTCACGAGGAGCAGCGTTTGAAACCTCAAAAAAGAATAAAGCTGTGACTTTGTGTGTTTTAAGAACTGATCTCTTTTAATCTTTCTCAGCCGTACTAAAAATGGGAAAACATCCCCACGTAGCATGAAAATACTTTTGTTTTAAATACCTTCTTGCTTCTTTGTGCTTCATCTCACTAATAACAGAGTCCTATTCACTCAATAAAGATTAAAGATTAAATCAGCTTTTTATTTGCCAGGTACATACAGGACATACTAGGAACTTGTTTTGGTGTAATCACACCGAGGCAGCCATTTGCGGTGCCAGGTAGGCAGTAGCGCAAAGGGTCTTGCCTTATTTAAATCCTTCGGGTTTAGAAAAGTCTGAGTTATAGAATGTCAGCAACCACCAAGCTAAGCATCAGGTTTTCCTCTGCAGTCAGAGATGGTGCAGGCATTACCGCATTATGGACTTCTTCCATTATCTTCCTCCTCTGCAGAGGGCTTTAAGGAGTTCTTACCTCAGACAAGCCTCTTGCAGCCTGATGGGTTGCCTGCAGCTCAGGTAGGGCAGACAGGCTTCACAGACGGCGTCCAGGTCCGCCTCGCCTACGAAAACCAAACACACAGCCATGGTTGTTGAAGCAATGTGATAAAACGTCCTCCCCAAAAGCTCAGATTAAAGCACCTCGGTTCGCTAAATATTTTTGAAACATGATGGAGGGATTAAAAGAAAGATAGAAAAAGAAGTTCAAGCGCAGAGTTTACCTTTGCTATCTCCTAATGAGCTCAGGAAAATCTCTGAGGAAAAAAAATAAAATCTCCCCCCTCAGGCTGGATTTCACACATCGACTCTTCCAAATTTAAGAGAGAAGCGACTTTTTTTTTATTAGTACATGAGTGACTTTTTCCCCTATAAGCTTTTCTCAATCTTTGTTTCGTTCACTTTTGCACTTTGATGCACACGTACATATACACCTGTCTCTATTTCATTACCTGTTAGTTTGCAGGATTTGGTCTAAAATTGTCAGCTTCTGCCCGCCATCTCCTTCCACTTGACTTTCTTTGTACACTTTCATCTCCTTTCTCCCCACAATTTCTCTCTCTCACTCCTTTTCCATCCTTCCCAGCAGACATTTAGCAATTCCCTAAGCTGCAAACTGGGCTGCCTTTCAAGCCTCATTTCAAAACATGTCTGTCTCCTTCTCTGCTTACTCTATTTACCAATTCAGCCCACACTTGGCTAGCAGGCCCTGCTCACTGTGAGTGGAGAATAAAAGCAGCAGCGCACATTTCAGAGTTGTATGGGATTATTTATCCCCTTTCTGCTTCTGCACTCATAGCCTGCAGTCTTTTATGGGAGCGAGGCATCTGCAGGGCTACACACAGGTGAGCAACACTAATAAAGGTGAAGGCCAGATGCTGTTGGATGGCGAGGAAAAGCATGTGAAAGTAGAGCTGGGGGTTGAAATGTATCATTGGCTGCAGTCAATCAGTGCTTCTGTCTTTCTCTCGCTGTGACTAAGGCTTAGTAATTGGCTTGCTGCGAGTGTCCCAGAGGTGAGCAGTAGCCAAATCGGTATTCACAAGAGTGAGGCTCCAGCCGTTGACTGTTTCTCTTTTGCTCTTTCAGATTCTCCTCATCCCCGACACCAAATCTCTTCCCTTCCGACAGAAAGGAGAACATAATTAAGTTCCAGGCAGGGAGAGCCAAGAACAAGAAGCATGGCCCTTTCTTTCATCAAACTGATAAGTGCATGTTTAGCAATTTTCTTAACAAGAAAACTTTTCCAAATGTTAGCTTCTGCGCGCCATCTAAACAAATGTTTACATGGTTCCAGTTAAATGGCGGGTTTAAAGCGCTCGCCAACGAGTGGGATATGTTTTCACCGTTAGGATTTGTAGCATAATCCAAATTTTTATTTACCTCAGGAACTGGGAACCCAAAAGATTCCCTAATTGTTGTTGTACATGAGTAACTACCTGTAACCTAATGCTAAATACAGTCAGCAGTAAAGCTTAAACAATATTTAATAACAATAAACGACATTTAATGAGGAGTATGATACCAATTCAATTGAAAGTAGCACTACATTTTGTACCCAAGGCAGCCATATTGGATTTCTGGGTTAAGATTTGTGAAGGAAAAATAAATAAATCTGACCTATAGAACATTTGCCATTCCATCTATATTTCTTCCTAGTTTCCACTTTGTTATAGCTCAGTTTCAGTAATAAACCACAAATAGAATATGTGTATATTTACTTTAGATATTTCTATAGAGCATGACTTCATATAGAGAACCTGCAGAAAAAAACAGACGAACAACTAAACAGATGGATGGACGGGAAAACTGATGGGAGGCTAAATATGCGGCTGGAAGGATGCCAAGATTATTGGGCCATGTAATATTTATTCACCAATTAGGCCGAGCAATTGCACTTTTAATACAAGCTTTTTTTATTTATATATTAGACAGAACTGCATTATTAATTCTTCACTTCCCCTCTTATAGGGTTGCCAACGGTCCCATATTAGTAAAATTGAAGTATTCTGTTTGGTGCGCTTGTTTTCCCGTATTTTGACTGCATTTCTATTTACAAGCACTAGATGGCACTTCTGTCCTTACTGAGCCGACACTAGATCAGTGTTTTTCAACCTTTTTTGAGCCACGGTACATTTTTTTCATCAAAAGAATTACGAGGCACACCACCAACCAGAAACTGAAACAAATGATACTCTATAGTCGCATATATTACATTTATAGTAATTCTTATCAAAGTCTCTTTAATATGAATCAAATAAACATGTACTTTTTATCATATTTTCTATCTCTTATTTCAAATTGCACTTAACATGTCCACTTCAAAAATACTCAACAATTATCCAATTTCACTAAGATAATTTCCACGCTGCACTAGATGAATAGCAGGTGTTGAAGCATAAAGCTTGGTGCAGCTGAGCTTCTGAACCATTCAAGTCACAGCAATTTATTTTATAAACACAAAAGAAGAAGACTAAGGGTACAAAAAAGGAACCAAACAAGCCATGGGTTGAATCTGTCAGTAGCGATGTGATTCGGGCTATTTGCACTTTATGCCATTGGACATGGAGTTGAGAACGATTTATCTGGTTTTATTGAGACCTTGCATTAAAAACATCTTCTGTGAACCTAGCAGCGTCCCCATGCCTGTTACATTCAGGGACGCTAACTCCTCATCTGTCAGTGATGAGTTTCAGACGGAGGGTGCGACATCCCTAAAGTGACTATCGCCCGTCTCTCTTCCCCCGCTGTGACGGGAAGCAGGCTGGAAAAATACCCAGCTCAACTTCAAACCTCCATTATTCCTAAACCGAGACTCCAAAATCTACAGAGCCTGGAAAAAAGTTGTCTTTCCCTTTGAACATTGACACGCTTTATAAAGTTGCAGCCACAATGCGATTTGGGGGGTTTAAGAAGGAAAAAGGTGCAGCGCATTCGTTGAGTAGCAGAAAAATGACACGTAATTTCTGTTAACGAGAAGTTGGGAACTGTATAAAGTCAAGTTTTGTAACAGTGACAAGAGGATGGCAGTTGTGTAAAGTAAAACAAAGCCGGAATAGATCTTGTTTATGGTTTCCCACGATTCATTTAAGATATGGAAGAAGTTGATTTGGTTGGCAAAGTCCAAAAGAAGCTTTTGTCCTACAAGCAAACTGAAGACCTTAAGTGTGGTAGCACCATGATGCTGTTCAACATCCAGAACAACGATGAGGAACGGAGGGAGCCAACATCACTCTTACAAGTTCCAGCTTTTTGTCATTTATCGCACAGAATTTTCCAGGCCTGTGCTTCTTCCATTCACATGCATTTTAGCTGATTAGTTTTGCAGATAATTGAAATACGTGGAATGAAATGTAACCAAAGTCTTTGGAGGATTGCTTTTCAAAAACCAGTGGCCCCAAGACTTGTGTGAAAATGCGAGTAAAGCTTGCATTTAATTTGAAAAACCTCAAGGCTGTCTAGGACAGAAGAAGAATGGAGAGGAACAGAATCCAAATCTCGTGAAATGTAAGATTTCCCACAATCAGTGACCAGACAAGTTATCTGCTGGTGTTCACTGTCAACGCGGTCATTTCCCAGGAGGTTTTAGAGCACTTCATGACCCTAGCAAACGCTGGTTCAGCGATCTATGGGTCGTTATGAAAAGGGAAATTATAAACACCAGAAGAAACAACGTAGATGACCCGAGGACAGCTTTCAAAGCAACCTGTGCTCCCATTACACCTCCAAAGAACAACAGGCGCATCACCTCCGTAACACGTCGCATTGTTGCAATAATTCATCCAAAAGGAACCCCAACCAAGTATTGAAATGCAAATACTTTTTAAACAGGCTGACATTTCTGTTTAAATATCCATCTTTTTTTGAATTGATGATATTCACATTTTCTAAAACATTCTTTGGTTGTAATATGAAAATAAGTGTAGAAAGGCTTATGAAAACTCTAGCAGTGTAAGGAACCTTTTAAAATGTTTCTAAAGCTCGTAAATATGTTTGCAAGCAATTTCATCCAAAATAAATCCTTTGAAAATCATGCGAACATAATAAAAAGCATCAATAAATTAACATTTCTGTTAAGATGCATTTGGTCTATTTAATAAAACAAAAGATGAAAATTCAGCTTCTATTAACAAAAGTGCCAACTTTTATAATTTATTATCAGTTTATGTCCTCAAAGTTACACTTAAATCAAGTAAGGAGAACATTTTACCGGAGGCAGGCGTTAAACAGGCCTACTTCCTTCATGGCCCCTGACTACCTTATTGCATAATTAACAGCATTGCTGGCTTTATTGTTGCGTAATAGAGCTTTGAGAAAGGGCAGGTTTCTGGGCGTGCATCTAAAGAATCTGCAGCATCTCTTTTTGGCTCAGCTGGCTGGGCTTTGAATCTTCACAGTGATCTTTAAAATATGCTGAACCCAGGCGCTGCCACAGCCTCCAGGCCATTTCCACTGATGATTTTCCATTATGGTTAATGCATGAGAGCAAATTGAATTTATAATTAATTTTTTTTGAATAAAACAACATTCCAATCTAAAATCTTTTTTTTTAAAAGAGTGGGGGGTGCTAACTGATGGAAAGCAATACCTCCATCAAATCACCACTAAAATCTAAATATATTAGCGTGTGCACAAGTACGCTTGTGGGTTATTATTAAAGAGTAAAAAAAAACAAAATCATAGCTTTAATTCATAAATATTACAACAGAAACAGAGAAAGAAACAAATTTGGTTATTTATGCTACTGTTAGAGAACAGTGCCACCCAGTGGTACAAGAATGAAAATACACCACGTTTAAAAATGTCATCTATCAATTAGAACCACGCAAACACTGATATGAGCTCTCCATTCTCCTGTGACACCTTTGCACGTGTTCCTTTTTTGTTCCCTTACCCAGATCCAGCCTCTGACACAGTGATCCAAGCCCCTGCAGAACAGCCAGCTGCAGTTTGTAGGCCAGAGTGTGTGCGTAGACCGGGCCGGCCTTGGCGCTGACGGGAGCCTGCCGTTCCAGCGAGGAGCACAGCTTGGGTAGGACCTCCTTAGAAACCCTTCTTCTCAGGAAGTCGCCGCAGGTCTCGCCCAGCGTACACAGCAACTGACGTAGAATGTGGGGAAATACAAAAAAGGTTCGTTTGGGGGAAAAATTAAAGGTTACAAACGCTGAAGCTGTATTTTTTCAGTTTGACCAAATATGATATGTGCTTAGTCATAAAGTTATAATGAGTTATGAAGTTCAAGTTTCTCTTCTGTTGTGCGTTAACGAACAGTCGTGTGAACCAACCCTGAAGCCTCGGAGGACGGCTAACGGGTCATCCGCTGTTAGCCTCTGAAGCAGTGGCGGCCAGCAGCAGTGAGCCATGGGCAGCAGCTCGTCTTCCCTCTCGCTCAGCACGTACACACACAGCTCCAGCACGTCCAGCACCTTTGGACCAGGACACAGTGGAACCAACATCTTATAGACAGCACAGGTGCTGCTTATCCAGGTTTTTAATCAAATCAAAAATACCTTCATTTATCTTAAAGGGGATATTAAATGGTGTTGGAGTATCTCATTTAACGGAGGACTTCTTGTGGAGGGTGATGGCTGTGGGCAGGAAAGATCTTCTGTAGCAGTCTGTTTTACAACTAAGCTGAAGAAGCCTCTGACTGAAGAGACTGTTTTCCAGTAACAGCGTAATGAAGAGGATGTCCAGGGTTGTCTATGATGTTTTTGTTTTAAATGTAAAATCTTTCTTTCCATCATCATCAACTCCAGAGATTCTACATTTGTTCCCAGAACAGTCCCCGCCTTCTTTACAAGGTTGTTGAGCCTTTTTAGGTCCCTTGCTCTGACGCTGCTGCGCCAACAGATGATGACAGAGGAGATGAACCTCTCTACAACAGACTTATACGAGAGCTGCAACATCTTACTGCAAACCTTAAAGGATTTTAGCTTCCTCGGGAAGTAAAGTCGGCTCTGTCCCTTCTTGTAGAAGCTTCACTCCAGTCCAGTCTGTTGTCCAGATAAACATCAAGGTATTTGTATTCCTCAACCACCTCTACTTCTTCCATGATGCACATAGGGGTTGATCTGAACACGTTTCTCCTGAAATCTACAATCTTCTCTTTTGTTTTGTTCACATTCAACATGAGATGATTGTTCCCACGTCATGCCACAAAGCGTTCCACCACCACTGATGGTTTATACATAAGTGTTCTTTCTTTGATTTCTTTCTGAGTTTTCGTAGGTTGCTAATAATGTTACTATTTGTCTGCAGCCATAATTGTCACCTGCATAAACAGACATCACCTTGAGTCGTAGCCTGAGGCTGGGCTCGGACAGCAGGTGGATGCAGCGCTTCATGACTTCTTTAGTAATGCTGATGTGCGAGGGGAGTTCTGGTTTCACGTCGGCACCTTCAGCACCTTCAGCGTCCTCACACTCCTGAGGAGGGACCTCTGGGGAGGACAGTTAACATGCTGTAACCCAAATGTATTCATTTAAACAAGCTTATCCAAACTGTTAAACATAAATCCCACAGCTGTATTTTCCTGAGATAGAGTTTCGGATTATTACCAAGGTCTTCGGTCTCATCCACTTCAATCCCACAACCTTCCGCCAAGTCCTTCTGCTTCTGATAGTCCAGCAGGAACTGGCAAACGTCGAAATGATCATGTTTACCAGAAGTCCTGACATCGACCTGTTCACTCCTCCTACAGTTTGCCGGAGGAAACCACCTGGCTAAGAGGGAAAGAAGAAAGATATGACATTATTAATTGAACATGAGATACCCTGGTTACTTGCATCTTTGTAGTATCCTTACCCAAAGCCTTCATGAGGGCGTGCAGTACAGAGCAAAACAGAGCAGCGGAGTGATCATAGCTGAGATCCAGAGCCATCAGCACATCCTGTACGATGTCTCTGACTAGTGGCAGCAGGCTGCAGTCAGAGTGCGCCAGCATCACGGTTAGTACCCGCGGAGCCTGGTGAGCAGGTGAGAAAAAAGGTGACACAAATTTACAGAGACATGAACTGATGCACTCAACCACTCGACAGATGCATTTTCATCTGGATCTGTACCTGTGGATGTTGACTGAGCCTCTGCAGGTTCACTGAGACGTCATTGAGGAGGTAATCTGAGTTGTCGTTGATCAGCTCCTTCAGGGAGGAGTAGCCACAGGCCTCGCTGATGTCCATCATGGCGCTCAGCGCCGCCTGGCTCACCAGCAGCGTCTCCTCGCCGGCCTTCTCCAGGACCGGGTAGAGCGACGTCATCAGCAGGGGGCAGAAGTCACGCCGCAGCATCTGGGCGAAGCAGGCCACGCCCTCGAGCTGGATGCACAGCTGCCAGATGTTGCTGTTCAGCTGGTGGATCGTGGATACTGATGATGAGGCGGACGAAGGAATAACTTGCAGAGAGTCCGAGGCTTTACTGATGGACTCACTGCTGGATATGGGTTGGAGCCTGAAATGACTCAGCAGCTAAAGAAAGAGCAAAACAAACAAACTGTAACAGCAGATTATTTTCAACTTCAAAAGGTTTTTTGTACTTCTGTTCATGTTTGAATAATTTTTTATAGCCTAACCCTGACCTTAAACCTAACTATTACCAGTGAATGCCAAACTTTAAATACTATAAAAGATGAAAGGTTAAACAAATACAGATTCATGTTCTAATAATGAAATATGTGTGTTTCGATGCCAGTTACCCTGAATGAAAAAAAGACAACCACGCTGTTAGGGATGTGTCAACATTTTTTTTACTTTTAATAAAATAGCTGCATTTTATTAATGGGATGATTTGTGTACGTAAACACCAATGAAATCTGGACATTAGTGAGTTTTAGACAAGGTTATGATTATACTTTGTATAAGTACCTAAAGGGCTTTAGCAGAATGTCGTTTAATATTCAGTAAATGGGAACAATCTTATGAGTCAGTTATAAAAAGGCTTAAGTTTTTCAATTGGAGTTATTTTATTTGAAAATCAGTTAAGAGCTTTAACAACTAATCGATTTAATCAATTATTAAACTAGTTGACAACTAATTTCGTCATCGATTAGTTGCTTTAGTTGTTTTACCTGATTTTAAACACAATCCCTTAGATCTGCGGTCAAGAGGTGGCAGTAATGAGTTATCTCATGGAATTCTGCCTCTTTTTGTATTTTTTGCCTAAAAATGAACAAATATTTTACATGGTATTTTCTTCCTTTGAACCAAGTCAAATAAATCGTAGTTGACGGCACAATATTCTTTTTCCTTTTTTTCTTAAAGCACATTTCTTTTTAAAAGGAAAGTCCAGGCTAAACAAAATTAATAATAAAAAGAGATTTATGGATTAATCTTAAAAATAATGGACGGATTAATCGACTACGAAAATAATCGTTAGTTGCACCCATAAATGAGTTATATGAGGCTGTTTTGGTTCACCATCGAATCTTCGCTGACATACTTTACTCTGCAAACTCAGGTTATTACAATAGTAGAATAAATATTGATCAGCAACCAGTTAAGAGACACAACTTTTAAAAACCATATAGGGACATGAAATCTTTTGGAAAACTTCAATCATAATTCAAGCAAAAAAACAAAGCAAGAAACAAATCCTGGATGGATCCAAACAATAAACTGGATGTTGCATTATGACCAGGTGCTTATGGGAAATGGATACACAAACCCAATCATTTAGAAAATGAACACTTTTTATGACCAATCTGTTCGTATAATAGGAGGAATGTTTGACAAATATGATCAGTACGTTTCATTATCTAATCAATGGCAGCTGTGTATATGATTTGCAGATTCTGTTGTAATTTTAGATCCACATTCCACCAATGAAAGCGAGAATCATGACCTATTAGACTCTCTTAATAATAATAGACGCTTACTATTCCTCAATGACTTGTATTTCTGAACTTCAAAAACGTTTGATTTAGTGGGCTGCCTGGATTTGCAGCAGAGAACCTGTTTATCTAGAGGCAGCAGAGAGCTGCCCGTGTTCTGCCTCCCTGATTGAGGCCTTGACAGCTTGCTTCTTTTATCTGGTGAAAAATCCAGCCTCAAATGCTCAGAGTCAGTCAGTTCAAACGTTGAAGCAGCTTGAAATTCTGCTCCATCCGTTAAGCAGAGATCAGACTAAAGCAACAGTGAATATGCGGTGAACATTAAAAGTTCAAAACAGTCTAACTTGGGAAACATCCCATATTTTTTAAAGAGATTAGTCTAGCTAGCAGTGGTGGCCACACTTACACTAAATCTGCTAAGAAACAAAAGGTGGAGCAATTTTGTTGTTGTACTGTATTAGGATTTGACTAACTTTTTAAGCACATGTAGCTTTTCCCAAAGTTATTTTTCATTTCGGACAGACTCTCAAGAGCTAATTCACCAGCCAGTTGAGTCAAGTGATCGACTGGTTCGAATTCTTAGTTGGTTCTGTTTCCACTTCTCATGTTTTCCAACTGTGATCTGTTGCTGCAAATGACATTTATTATGTACCCAGAATGCATCACTGTTAAGTCACATGCAGTTGAAAAACCTACCGATGTCCTGTGAGCTTTCTGGCCGAAGCTCTAACCCAACAAAACTAAAATCGGTTCTCCTTGTTTTCTTGGATACAAACAAAATCAAAAATGGCTTTAAAACTCAAACTCCAACATTTGATAAGCCAAAATAAGAATTTGCATTAGTTTCATTCTCTGGGCGTGGTTTTAAATTTGTGAAGCCTCACCTGTCGATCGTGGTGTTCTCTGTCCGTCTCCTCGCTGACAGTTATCAGGTGCCAGTTGTTCATGCTGGTGTATTCCTCCATGATAGACTCCACGGCGGCTTTAAGGTCGTCCTTGGAGGCAGAGGTGCCCTGGGATTCACTCTCGCCCAAACACTTGGCCTGCGTTGCCACGGCGATGCCAGCAGCACCTCTGACCGTCTCGTTGAGGACCATGGCAGCCTGCTTTCTGTACGTCGAGGACTGCCGATACAACTCCAAGAGGTGATCGGTGAGAAGGTAGATGTCGCCATGGTAACCTAGCAAATAAAATAGTCGATAGAAAAATTGCAAACAGTGTAGAAGGTATTTATATGTTAATAATAGATACTCTTACATCCATTCATCATGGGACAGCACTCTGGGTGTTTAATAACTGAACTCTTATTTTCCTTTGGGAGGAATCATACAAAATTACAGGAAGTAACCTGAAGATCCTTCATCTCATTCTAACAGGGTCAAACCTACAAATGTTTTTGTGTAGCGTAACTAAAGAAAGGTTTTCTAGTCGACACAAGAGAAAAATTACAATTGTCCGCAACGATAAGAATGTTTAGAAGAGGCCAGTGAAAGATCCTAAGCATGGTGGTGACAGCATTATACTGTGGGGCTTTTTTGCTGCTGGCGGTTCCAGCACATTGTACAACATGCATCAAGGCTGAACAACATGATGGCAACTAATTGCTGTTCAAGTATCACTGGGAACATCAGTAGACAGCTGAACAATAAATTTAGTGAGACTTGCTGTTTATTGCAACATTAAATGACATTTATGTACCCAGAACGCATCACTGTTAGTCACATGCAGTTCTACAATCTACTGTCCTGTGTGCTTTCTGGCCGAAGCTCTAACCCAACAAATTTTTATTTGGTTATCTTTGGGTTTTTTTGTTTTGTTTTGTTGGATACAAACAAACGTAAAATGTTAGTTACGTGGTTACAAGCTAGTTAAAAACTACAACTAATGCCAAGTGAACCAACAAATTTAAATCAAATATCCAGCAAGTATTACGGATGTGCCCATGCAACTTTATATTTTCGTTAAGAAGTCCGAACGAAAACCTTTATTACTTTTCTAGTGTGTTATCGTTGGACTGTCAGGCTTGATTAAGCTATATCAAACAGAGAACAGTAGCAAAGAATCATAAATATGAAAAAACATATCTATTTACCAATGAGTTAAATGAATTTTAAAGCTAAACAATGTTCAGCTAATGATTAAAATATATTAGAATATCCTGAAAAACGTGGTCCAGACTGAAATCCATCATGAAGTTGTTCACACTGAACGTTCCTGCTTTTGTTCCACCACAGCAAACTCCCAACACCGCTGCGACTCCTTGCTACTTTGTTAGTAAATGCTGATGTTTTAGGAAGTTAGGGAAAATTTTTGAACCTGGCGACTGAAACACTATTTCTATTTTTGGCTTATAGCCAAACTATATCTGATAAACATAAATATCAAATGTAACTATTCATACATCATGTTTTTCAAATCTAGGCTTAAAACCTTCCTGTTTGATAAAGTTTATAGTTAGGAAGAGGTAGAGAAGACAGCCTAATCCGGTTGGGGGAGGAACTCAGTCTTGACAGACGGTTCTCCTTTGCTCTACCTTCTTCATGTCTCACTCTATAGTGTTAAGTTATTTAAGTTTTTCTATAGTTATGCTGCTATAGGCTTAGACTG
>JAVLVB010001056.1:1645611-1672564 GCA_032876305.1 Orestias chungarensis | reverse complement strand
GCTGATTCCAGAGGAGTGAATGCTGCAAGTCAATGACTCGATGCAATCTGCTGGGGTTCCTTAGATTGGAAACTTTTTCAAATTGATTTGTTAGAATGTATCCTTGATTTTAATTGATTTTTTGTAAAGTGCCTTGAGACGACACCTGTTGTAAATTGGCGCTATATAAATAAACTGATTCTTGATTCTTGATACTTGAGCTTGTCTGTGGGATTCTGACCCATGTAATGTATTCAGTCCTGGGCAAATCTATTGAACCTGTACTGAGCGTGATCGCTACACCCTTAGGAAAACACATAAATAAACGTGTTCAAATTAAACCAATATAAGTCAGTGAGGAGCGAATGAGAACGTCTGTATAACAACACCTAATGTTCGGCAGATTTCCATGAGGATGGAGAAGATCCTCTCATCCGTGAAGCACAGAAAATGCTTCCTCTGCGTGTGAGCAGTGTAGGAGTCAGGTGAGCCCAAGCTGCTTTCTATTGGATCAGTGAGACTCCTTTCCTCCACAATACGGACATCCATCACATCCAGCTCCAGCACCTGCAGACATTTAAACAATATTTAGAGACAAACAGAACTTCTTCAGGGTAAGAAGGGGAAAGTCCATCAGAGACCTTATAATGACTAAATTTACTATTTTAAAAGGACTGCTGCACAGTTTTTATTTTTTTATAATCATAATACTTTTTCAATATCATAAATTTTTGATTAGCTTTATGAAGTTTGTCAAAAATTCGATACGTTTGCGAATGTGAGAGAAATATGTTAAAATAACATTATTGCATAAAGCAATAATGTTAAATATGCGACATATACAAAGCACCATATATTTATATGTTTGTGACAATAAACAAGAGTAAAAATGTTTCTGTTTTACTGTCAAACTCATAACATTTAGAGGAAGGTAATATATGCAACATTCCTTTCCACCTTTAGAAATAAAATCATCACAAAAACAAAAACAAAAAAGACGTGGAACACTTAAAGATTTTATTTTGTTTTTTTACCTTGTTTTACTTTGTACACAACCGCGTGAACTGTTAACACTTGCATTTGAACCATACTGTCTGACAGCTGAGAGTATGAATTGCACCATGTGTATAATGTTGGGGTTAGAGCTCCACCATGTGCTCATTTCACTCTGATAAATCCATCTTCATCCGATTTCTAACTTGTATGAAAAGGGAATACTGAAGAGGTAATAAATCAATGAACCAATTTCCTGTTTCAGTCCACAGTTTTTACTGTAAACTGTAATTATGAACATTAACTGAACACACTGCCTGCAACGAACAAGCAACCTGTCCAGGGTGAATCCCACCTCTTACTAAATCACTGCTGGAGACAGAAACTGGCCCCCCATGAGCCCGTAAAGATAAGTGGGTATGACTGATTGATTGATTGATGAACACATTCTGTTTTGCACATTAAGGCTACTAGTTTTATGTTGTTTAAATAAAATAATTCCAACATATTCCTCCCAAACAAACGAGTAATCATTAAATAAATCTACCTTTAGCTCAGCTTACTCGACCCTTTGACTTGGGAGAAAGATTTGAAACCTACCAGTGACTGGACTCGGTCCTTACTCTGGGAATTAGACAGGAAATTGTCCAAGAGAAGGGAAAGACATGCAGTTAGCCGTTAGGGTTGGAGGGCACGGGTCAGGGTAAACTGTTAGGGTTGGGAATCAAACCCGGGTCGCTGCTCAAACTGGTATTATACCTTTAAGATGGTCTGTGAGTTTAACTCTGCAGAGAAATAAATGTTTAAACCTGTTACCTGCATTAATGCCTTCGAAATCCTGTCCAAATGTGCACCAGAGTTCAGCACCACAGAGACAAGTGGGCCGAGGACCTTCAGGTAACCAAGAAACACGTTGAGGACAAAGAGCTTCTTGTGGTCATCAGAGGTCCTCATCAGGCGGGGGAGGGAGGTGGCTAAAGAGTGGAGGTTCTCAGACAAGACATCGGTCAGGTTTTTACTGCCTGTGCCGCTCTGGTTCTTCTGGGATACATCTCTAAGGGCGACCTCACACCTAAGCAACGACATGTGAAGTTTAGTCAAAAGCTCGAGTCGATCCGATTTTCAATTCCTGGAAGAATTACCCGCAAAAACAAACCTCTCTCTAACCCGGGGCTCTTCGTCATTGATCGCTCCCACCAGAGCTTCCAGTAGCGGCCCGAGGCACTCTTTCAGCGACAGGCCACACGTTGCTAGCAGGTGATCGGCCAGCTCCACCATCTCAAGCCTTACCCTCCAGTGCTGGTGGCCTGAGGCGCAGGAGATGATCCTCTTCAGTAGAACGCACAGCTTCCCCTCCGTCCCTTTCACCCAGTCGGGCGTCCGCTGGACCACCAGCTGTCCGATCCTCCCCAGCTCTGGAGACGGAGATCCACGGGATTTGCTGCTCTGCAGCTGGGAATCGTCCATGACCAGCCCCACACACCTGGACCACACCTGGATAACAGGAGGAGTTTGAGTTTCCTGGTGTGTACGTCATTTTCAGGGCCATTAAGGTGATTTACATTGTCATTTGTATTTACCACATTTAGAAATAAGATGTTCAGTGTCTAAAGTCTGGCTTTTTACATTCAATTCGATTCATTTTATTTACATAGCGCCAATTTAAAACATGTCAAGTTTTCAATCTAAGGAAACCCTCCAGATTGCTTCGAGTCATTTAGTCGTCAAAATCCCACAAAATCTTTTAAACAAAAAATTTGAGCTTATTTTTGTGCCAGATGAATGGATTGCATTCCAACCTCAACCTAAAAATGAAAACAAGTCCAAAACGATGACTGCTTACACGGTAACGACCATGTTTATGATGTTGAACTTGTTTCTTGGTTTTTATGATGCGGATTTTTAAAATATTCTTGGACTTCGATTTCAGAGATCACTGAGGTCAAATCACAGGTCGCCGATATTTTCTAATAAGGTTGATAGTGAGGGGTAAAGACTGCACTGGATGTGTTAAATGGTAACAAACCTAAGGGGGGGAAAGTGAGAGCTGACTTTTTCCGATTTTATTTTTAACCACCGTACACTTAATGCGTTTTAACTTTTAATGCAATATTTATCCATTGGGACGACCTCGTGGCAAAAGAAGCTCACACTGAATACAAACGGCATTGGCGAAATTGTTAAAGGTTCAAATAGAGTAGGAGGTTAAGATTAGAAAAAGTAGTAATAAAAAACAGAAAAAACATGCATGAATCGACACCAATATCATTGTTGTAATGTTTACCAACATTATTGCCATTGCAAAACTTTCCCAACATAGTGCCGATCTAGCCTCTTTGGTGGAGGACAGGCTGACGGATGAGGATAAACTGGAGCCAACAAAAAGTTGAATCTTTGCAGGTCACATTTCTATTTGCAGATAAAGGCGATTGGAGATTGGAGAGCCTAAATGAGATTTATTGTTGTGGCGAAAGATCACATATGTAGTTAGTTGGAGCAAGGGTGGAAGATGCAGAGGACAGGTTTAAATGGAGCTATATGACAACCCATGATAAGACAAACGGAATAGACAATAAGAGGTTTGAATTACCTGATGAAATGTGTTAGAACGGTGTCGATGTACTCGAACACTACATCGTACTTATACTCTATGAAATATTAGACAGATTCGTGTTATTTTGAATTAAACTGATAATTTGTTCACCTTGATGGCCCTTACAGTAACTGCATGGCCTTGCCTCAGATCTCCAGTGATGACCCTGGCCACAGCAACAGCGATCCCAGGTAGGAACGAAGCCATGGCGTCACCTACGGAGCGCCGCTCATCCCATGATGGGACGACGTGATCCTGGGCGCAGTCGCAGCCCAGGGCCAAAAACTGAAGGCACTTCAAGGCTGCCGCCTGGACATCTCTGGATTTCTCCTTCTCGGCTAACGCCAGCAGGAGCGATACGGCGGCGCCCAGTCCGGGCAGCATAACAGGTTCATAGAGTCTGAAGAATATGTCGCCATACGCAGCGTGCAGCAGAGCATCCAGGCACCTCAGCATGGCTGCTTTCAGCTCCTCCGACGCCTCCGCTGGTTTGCCCGGGTCCGTGGGAGAGCAAAGGCAGACGCAGAGCTCTGAGAAGAGCTCACGGAGGGTGTCCCAGCTCCGGACGCAGGTCCTCTCCAGGACATAGCCCACCGCCTCGGCCACAGCCTGGACCAGCGCGTCCTTTCTCTGTCCCGGGACTTTAAGGACGAAGCGGAGGGGGAAGAGGACGTACTCCTGGAGCTGCTGCAGCGAGGCATCGTGGACGTCTTTCAGTTGCTCGCTCAGCTTCTCCACGTTGGCCCCAGTGGGCTCCTTGGTGAGCGTGACGCAGGCGGGTCGCAGATAGGCAAAGGCAATCTTTGGATCGTTGATCTGAGGCATGGCTGGAGGCATCACAGCAGGGGCCACTTCTGTAAGAGAGCAGAGAGAAGTTTTAATACAAACACGGTCTGGTTTACCTCACTGAATGGAATGTGTAGCTTTTTGGATTTTTGCTTAACCTCCAGGAACATATTCAGTTTTTAAGTTATAAACGGATGAGAGAAATAACTTAAACAGCTGACAGTAGAAACAGAGGCTCCAGACCAGAGCATTAATGCTGATGCTCATTTCCTCATTAACTCTACTTTGTCTAGTTAATATAAACAGGAAAAAAAAACTTTAAAAAAATCATTTCATTTAAATTTAGCATGAAAATAAGTGCATTAAAAAATAAAAGCACCGGATATAAAAAAAATACGCGATGTAACGGCTCAGTGTTGCTGTTAGCTGGGCTAGCAGTCTGAAGGCGGCTAAACAGGAACAGCGGTGAATAACAGCCCACCTATGCGCCGGAAACCGTTCCAGCTGCACTTGAGGACTCATCGAGACGACTTGGCTTCGCTGCAGAAAGTAAAGATCTCACGCTAGAGAACGTCTCCGCTAAATTCCACGCTCCTTGCGTCATCACTCCGCGTCGGTGACGCATATCTCTGACGGAGAAGTTGGGATTTCCGGTTCTTTTCAGAATAAGATCTACCGACCGTTGCAACCATAGATATCCATAATAAAGGCCTTTATAATGGATATCTATAGTTAAAAATACTACAAAAAATATTATACCTTATTTTATGACTTTATTTTGGTATTTTATTGATTCTTATTACAGGATGTAGTTTAGTGTTTGCTTGCTTCCAAATTAAATTGCCTGATTGTCATTCTGATCTAAACTAACTTCTTTTTTAGAGATAGCAGCTCAGGATGAACTGAAGTAGGCATTTGTTTTTATTTTTATTATGCTTTACTGATAAACAACTGTATGAAGAAAGCTAGCTCAGTCTTCAGCTTTGTCAACGGTTGTAGCTCAGCTGAGGAAGTTTTGTTTTATTGTGAAAGAACAGCAGTTTCAACGGAAGTTGAGCATTTACTCACTCTTTGGAAATTGACCCCGGTCTATTCTGTTTGAAGTTTTTTGTTTAATCGTGGCTGTTTCGTATTAAAACAACGAACCATGGTGCCGTCCGTCACTGAGCTGATGTCAGAGAGGTCTGCTGCTTACTGAGGTAATGAACGCGCCTTCCAGTCTAATCTCAGCAGCTAACGGCTAGCAGCTAACGGCTAGCAGCTAACGGCTAGCAGCTAAGAGCTAGCAGCTAAGAGCTAGCAGCTAAGAGCTAGCAGCTAAGAGCTAGCAGCTAAGAGCCTCTCAGTGGGTTTCAGTTTCTGCATTTGATCTACTAACTACCATTACATCCCATTACGACATTATTAGAGAATATAAGGGTTCATTTTTTTTACAGTCAGAACACCAATCCTAGCCACCCTGGTTGTCTACTAATTGTGTATTTTTCCTGTGTGGATTTGTAGCATGCTGGGAATGTTTTTGTATTATTATTATTATTTATTTGACTTTTTTCTGTGTAAATATTTGAATTTTATTTCACAGTGAGTGACCAGTTTTGCTTTGGTTTTGTTCTACGTGTTTTTATTTTATTTTATTAGTCATTTCCTATTTGATTTCATCTTTGTTTAAATTTGTACTTGTTAGACTTTACATTGTATTCACTCTCGAAACGTCACCTTCTGACTTTGTTATGTCAATAAAAACTACATCAACAAATGTTTCAAAAACAAAGAACACCTAGCATGTCGATTTAGAAGAGGGTAACTTCATCTATGCTGTTTGATTGATGATGTTACTGATTGTATCTGAAAGATTTACCTCCTCCCTTCATCCACTTGACAAGGGAGGGAACAATTAAAAGTCTTTAAAGGGTAAAGTGTATGTGTTTGCTTTTATTTTTTTAATTGTAGTTTTGGATAAAAAAAAATAAAAAGAATATGAAACCCAACTTCACTTCCTGCTGGTTTCATTGTCTACATGATGAATATCCAATCCGGTTTATATATCTTAATCAATAAATCCATGTATGTATCAAAAATCTAGAAAATAACCAATCCATCCATCTAACTAATAATTAATCCATCCATGAATTGATTCTCCATGAATTTCTGTATCAGTAATTCATTCATCTTTTCATTCATTTATGTCATTATCCATTTATTTATGTGCCTATCCAGCCTTCCTCTGTCCATTTTCTATGATATATCCACCAGGCTCTGCGTGTATATGTCATCCATGTAGCTACTACTTTGTTCTTCCATCCATTCACCCTCTACATATTCAGATGCCAATCATTCATTCACTAATTTATGCGCCCATCTCTCCTTGCACATTTCATTTATTTAGCTGCAAACAAATCCGTCCATTAACCCTCCATTTTTGTGGACTGATGATTGACTTGGTAATCGCTTCACTTTTTTTTTCTTTATCCCCATTTAAATAAACTTTAAATGTCCTTCTTTCTGTGTAGGGAGCTGTAGGGGTTTGATGGTGGCCACTCCCCTGCCAGTCTGTCAGTATGGAGGAAGAAACCTTAGAGGCTGCGATCGCTGCCTACGGCGCTCAGCTGCAGCAGGTTGAGACGGTACTTTCAGCCGGCCTGGACCCCAACCAGCAGCCGGACCTGCTCAAACTGAAGGAGGACCTTTGCCAGCTGATTGAGCTCACGGAGGCCAGCCTTCTATCTGTCAAAAAGAGTCGGCTGCTGGCCAGCTTGGAGGACGAACTTCACAGAAACTCCACCAAAGGAGCAGCTGATGCCAACAGACCAAATGAGAATCAGAGCGCTGAGTTTGCTGCTTTTTACTCCGAGGTGGGGGAGGGTTCAGGTAGCAGCTCTGATACCAGAGAGAAGCACGAGGACGGAGATGGCAGAGGAGAAGATCGCGAACAGGAGGACAACAGAGAAGGCGAGGAGGGAGAAGATGAGCTCAGCGGTACCAAAGTAAGAGCCCCCTACAGGACGTCGTGGGGAACGCTAGAGTATCACAACGCAATGGTGGTTGGGGCAGAGCTGCCAGATGGGGAGGAGGCCCAGGTCAGAGTCCTCTACGTCTACCCTACCCAGAAATCCATGAAACCGTGCCCGTTCGACCTGGAGGACAAATGTCGCTTTCAGGACAGCTGCAGGTAAATTTGATACTAAAAATTATTGCGAATGTATTCATGTCCATCTGAGCCTTTCCTCAGTTCATCACATAACAACCATAAACCTCGATGTGGTTTTTACTGGGACCTCACGTGACAGAGGAACAACAAAGAAGGGCTAATTGTAAGTCTGGGGGCGAACATCTGAAACGTGTGTAGTGCATATGTATCCAAGCCAAGTACTGGACCCAGACCGCATATGGGAGAAGATCGTCCGGTCAGATGAGACCAACATGGACTTTTTTGGACCACAGTGAGAAACAAAATGATTCACAACCCTGGTTTAGATAATTCAATGAGACGGGCATCTCTAAAAGGATCATAAAACGGCAGAAAACAAGAATCAGTATTGAAACATAATGTGTTATTGTTTATTAAGTGGCATGATGAAAAGGATTTACATCTTGTGAGTAGAGGTGGTGATACAGATTTAAAGTTCGATAAAAATAAAAATTAAATGAATGATAGCAAAAACAAATACTGCTCTGGGAAAAAACATAACCAATTACAGATTAGTGTGATTTCCATTGATTTATCTGTGCTCCATTGGAACAAACTCTGAGGAAAAGGCTAGAAGAAACACATCCTTTAGTTTTTGTCGATAAATGTGTCACGATAATGATAAACAATGATTTATTTAATTAATAAACAATTTATAACTGACATTGCAACAAACTAAGTGTTCCTTTATATCCTGACCAGCTTTTTGGATATTTCCTCTGGTATTTAAAGGATTTATGTCTGGTGATGAGCTCCAAATCTTTAAGAATGAAAGTCCTAAGTACCTTAACCCTACTTCCTAGCTCTCTACAGACTCTTGTCAGATATTTAGTTGGGATTTAATAATTAGCGGGACCCGGAACTAACATTTTTTTAAAGTTAAAATACAATTTTAAGGCTAAATCTGCTAGAAATAAGATCATGTGGAGTGTAGCTGAAGATACTAAATGATTTGTCTGAATAGGAACAAGCAAAGGCAGCAAAAGTGTTGAGGAGGACGTTGTGAAAATATATTTTAATGGCATCAAAACCTAAATGTGAATTTAGGCAGTGGCGTTAATCACTTCAATTTATAACTTAACTCATTTATAACTTAGTCAATATCTTATCTTGGATTTTGAGGGAATGTTGTGATGAATCCAGGTTTTCCCACGGGGAGGTGGTGTATGTGTCCGAGCTCCGGGAGTTCCTGGACTTCGACCTCAGTAACCTTGAGGAGGGCTCTGCCTGCTTGGCTCGACACGAGGACGGCATCTGGTACCCGGCCAGGATAAAAGGTAATTCCGAAAAGTCCATACGTAGTTGGGGGGAGGGGAACACTTTAGGTTTCACATAAGAAAATTATTATTTCAATTTCTAATGATTTGTAATGTTTGCTCTCCTAGAAATCGACAGTGGTTTCTTTACTGTCAAGTTCGACTCGGTGCTGATGAAAGACGCTGTAGTCGAGGCGGACGCGGTCATCCCGCCTCTGAGAGAGGATGACTCGTCCTCCTCTGACTCCGATTCAGACGACACTGGAGATGCAGACGCAGTGGGATATGCAAAAGGTGTAAAAAAACATTCCTATTTAGACCAGTTTAAATTGAACCCTTCTTTTCTTGAAAACTTATTTCATTTTTCTGCAACAGTTCTAGACTCTGCTCCAGAACCCGATGTAGCGGTAAACAGTGCTAACTTCGGTGGCTGGGAGGCACATACCAGGGGCATCGGATCCAAGCTCATGCTCAAGATGGGCTATGAATACGGAAAAGGTAAGGAAGACAAACGACCTTGAGGCGATAGCCCATTTAAATTAGCGTTGTCGATTTGTTGTGGAGCGCTACAAAACGTACAGATACATTTGTGGACCCACGCTGTGGAAAGTACAGATCACACGTCAGCATAACTGAACAGATTCACCACAGGTCCTATTCAGATCAAAACAGCCCCCGAAAGAGGTGCGTACAACTGTAAAAGTAAGAAAGAATAGCATGTTAATGTAAATTATTTAAAAAATCCATTAGGAACCACTATTCATCTTGGTTATTTCAAAAGCAACTTAACAATATGGAGAAGGGAAGATTTTCTCCCAAATAAATACCAAGGAAAAGGATAAAACTGAATGACTAAAAGTATGGTAAAAAAAAACAACGACACATTGTCATTATGGTTTCCCCGGACAGAAAAGGCGCCGATTGACCTTTGTGCAAACCTGTCCAAGAATGAATTTTTAAAATGTACCATCCATAACTGTCCCAAGATATTTGTAAGACAGTACTCTCTCATTGGCTTGCCCTTTGATTTCCTCCTAAAATCAATGCTCATGTCTTTTGTCTTCCAAGTTAGACTTAAGGAGGAATCTTGATACTGTGGAACGAGAAGCTTGTTTCCACAAAAAACATTTTTATGCCAATATAATTCCTGAATTATCAGCAAGTCCATTGCTTTGTCCACACGGGTTTGAATCCTTGTTGTCCTTTAATTAATAGGAAGCATCATTTTAAAGGTAATCATCTGAAATGTTTCGTTTTTTGAACATCACACCACACGTTTCAGGAGCATTAGAAAGATTTTAACTTTAGACATAAGGTTGTTTAATTAGTTCTGTTTCTATTCATTTTAAAAACACTTAACTCTACCTTGTAAAAACAAAAACTAAACAAAAACATAAGTTAAGGCTCTTTGAAGCCTCTTCTTCAGGATCTTTCATGCAATTTGGGTACTTAAACCTTTTTTTTTTTTTAGTTGGGGGATTTAGCAGTGAGCTCCAGTTAAATCAGTTGAGGATTGAGTCCCAGTCTTCCTGCCATCCCAGAATCAAGAGATTTGTCAGTGCAAATGGCTTCTTAAATGGGTGCTTCAAGCGCTGCCAAAAAATACGTTCTTAACTAAAACTATTCCTGGAAAATCTTCTTACTGCAGATGAAACTAAAGCCAGTCTTAAGCTGAGTGACAACATTTGAATAGAACTTCCAATGACTTTTGAACTAAATAAGACACCATTTACATTTGTTGTGGTTTGTTCAGTTTAAGACATAGTTTTTTTTGCTCAAGGTATTTACGACTGCGTGCAACTGCGTACCATCTAAAAAGCTCAAATAATAGACAGATAGATGGAAAAAGGCGCCTGAAAAGCAGTCAATGCCGATTAGGAGCGCATGCCAACAACAGATGGCGCCATCCAGACACGTTAGCGTGGAAATGTCATCTCTGCTGCACGGAAATTGATTTTTTAGCGTTTAATGACAGTTGTGAGATTTCCATACCTCAAGAAAATATTAAATAAAGGATTTTTGAACTGAATTTAATCTCACTAAGCGTCCTCATGATGAGCTGATCAGGATGTGACTCCATGAGATTCCAATATTTACCTTTTTTTTTTCTTCTAAATCTTAAATGTCATAGACACAAAATTTTGGATTTGTATTATCTTTAAGCAATAATCATCAAAATACAATAAATAAAGGCATAAACTATGTGTAATAAAGCAGTTTAATATATGAGTTTCACTTTGTGAATTGAGTGAAAAAACAGAACTTTTTAAGGACATTTAAATTTTTAAAGCTGTACTCGTATTTACCTCAGGCAAACAGGATTAGTAAATTACATGTAACATTGATTACATTTTCCAGTAGAATTAAGAAGAAATAAAGGGATTGTAAATGATTTTATCTTCTTGGTGGTAATTTTATTAAAAACTTTTATTTTTTTATTTTTTTCCTTCAATGGATGAATTTAAGTAAGGTTAGTTTAATCTTCTAGTTTCTGTAATGCAAGGTTGATTTGTTTAATGCATTGTTCACATCCAGGCTCAAACATTTTAATAATTGGGTAAATAAACTAAAAAATGACTATAGTGGAATGAGAAGCCAGCATTTAAGTGCTATGGATTTGTTTTTGTCCTCAGGTTTAGGGAAGATGCAGGATGGTCGGGTGGAGCCGGTGATGGCCGTGGTCCTGCCGAAAGGAAAGTCTCTGGACAAGTGCGCGGAGCTGACACAGAGGCGCACCCAAAACAGGTCCGCTAAGGACGGCACACAGACTGGCCGGCCGAAGCGCCGCAGAAGGCCCAAGGCCTCCACCGGAGGGCGGCGTACGGTCTTTGAATTTTTAAACCACAGACTCGGAGATAAGAGCTCCAATCCGGCTGAGGGGGGTGCTGCTGCTGCGCCGACTGCAGCCACCGGGGTGGAGGCTTACAGGGCCGGCAGAAGCACCAAGAGGAGTCTGAACGTGAAGTTGTTCCAGGCTGCAGAGAGGGTGGCTCAAACCGAGAGGGAGATCCAGAAGCTGAGCGAGTCACTCGGCAGACAGGCGGGGAGGTCAGTGAAGAACGTGGATTCAGTTTGTTACTCACGGCTGTTCTGTAATATCTGAAAACAATTAAGAAGTTTCGACTAAGATTTCATTGTTGAAGTTACAGTTTACGCCAGTTACAATGATACTGTGGTGATATGGAGTACATCTGGTAAAATGCCAGAAAAAAAAAAAATTAGAACAAAAGCAAACATATGATGCCACAGGACTCCTTCATGTAAAACACACACATGTTAAAAGGGAAAAGAACAGAAATGAGCTGCAGATTGCAAAAGTTTGCACACCCTTAAATTAATAATTAGCTTTTTGATTTAAACTCAGCCTTTTGTCTTCTTTACTGGCCACATCTGAAAACGCCCCATATTTCTTAGGTTTCTTGTTACCTGTAGTATAACGTTCATATATGAAGCTGTAGGAATTATTTCCACCCTTGGGCTGTCTGCTACTTAATTTTTTTTTTTAAATATCTTTCAGATTCTTTCTTTCAGCAAAACATTAGCTTTAGCTAAAGAAGGAAAATCCAAGAAAATCCTAAAAAAACTGTTTGAATGCATTTTAGTCATGTTAAGAAAATTTAAGGTTAAAATTGAATCAAAAGACTCTTCAACCAAATAGTAGCTTGATCTATTCTAAATTCACAATATGTATTTTTTTGTAATTCAATTGGATATGAAAATGTTTAAAATATATGTTAAATAAAGTTCTGAAACAAGGTCACATTAAACCTGCTGATTTAATAAAGATTTGTAGACCTTTGATAGCCAAATAGATTACATACATATAAGCTAAATGCACAGATTACACAACTTCCCTTTATTAATATAACTTGAATCATATGACTCGGTTTCCAATAGAAGTAATCAATTCATATCCCCGAGCAAGAACTTTGAGAATTGTGTCAGACTGTAGTAAAGGGTGGGAGCGTTTGTGGAGAAACTTCTGCTTGCACAGAGGACAGTGCTGCTGAAATCAACTTGACTTGTCATCCCTCCCCGCCGCCCTCATATCTATTTGTTGTTTATGTTTGTGCAAAGGGATTCAGCCAGAGTGAAGCAGCTGGAGGAGAAACTGTCTGAGGCCCGCCGCCTGCTGGCCCAGCAGAAAGCACACGAGCTGTCCATCCAGAGGGAGCACAGGAAGGCGGACACGCACAAGAAGATGACTGAGTTCTAACCTCAGGTTGCCTCCAGGACTTCAATTAAAAACAAAAAAGAACACGAAAGACACCGCTTGCCACTAATTAACTCATATTCCTTGCCTACTGTCAGTTTTCTGCCTTGTTGCTGCTTTTTTTTCTCCTAAAGATTCCTTCTGGGTTATTATGTTATCAGCATCGGGATTTTTAGCTAGAAGTGGAGGCCGTTTTTAGTTGTTGTTTAAAGCGAATGGTTAATGAAAGTTTATCAGTATAACCAACAATGTAAAAGAATACATTTTTAGTTGTCATAAACAAGTGTGTATTTCTCTTTGGCAGCGCACGTCTTGTGGATTGTTTATTTGTGCCGACACGAGAGCTAAACAGTTACTTGTGTTCGTAACACAGGAGGTTTTCCAGAAAGTTCAGTGGGGGGTTTCACATAAAATAGTGCGTTATTGTGTAAGCAAAACTTTAAACCAGCGATGCATAAATGTATTAGTTAAAAAACATTTCAAGCCAAACACCCCCCACCATAAAAACACATTGATATACAATATCTGGTCACAACAGGAGAAGTTGCAGGTACGTTTAAGCTTTAATGACATGATAAGGATAGACGTTCTGTATTTTCTGACGCTTTTCTGAGACGAGTTCTGACCGGAGGCTGCTATGGTGCTTTGTGCCGTTTACTCAGAGTTTTTACTATTAGATCTTAAGCGTTGTAAAAAACAATGCCTGTACTTCATATAGCACACACACGCGTGGCACCTACAATGACATCTCTTTTTTAAATTATGAATCTGGCCAGCAGCTTGGCACGCTGTCTCCAGGCAGCTTGGGTGCTGAATGTCTTCACCTTGAATGGCTTACAATCTGCTGCGGCAGATCAAATGTGCAAATACTAAATGTACTAAATGTGAGTGCCTGGATAAGATTTTAAAAAAGTCACAAATTACAACCTCTCAGTGCAGTCTGGCAAGCATAGCTCCTTGAGACCATGAAGGACGGTTGCTGGGGAAACCGATGGCCTTCCGCAAATCTCAGCAATCTCAATATCCCTGCAGGGGGAAGAGATATCGGCGAACTTCGTGTTAAAAGTTAGAAATTCCTCAAAAAGACAGTTTTTATTTGAACAGATGAGGGTATATCAACAAGTTCCTTCCCCTCTCCCCAGAGGGAAGCCCCCCTTTTCGTCTCTGTTTCTGGTGAGTGGAGGGGATCACTTGGAATTTGCTGATTGCTGGAGAAAACGGCCAAATGCACCATGTGTGTGGATTTAATGGGATCCCTGGAGGGTCAGAGCTTCATACCTTCCCCATTTGTGAGCCTCAAGGTTTACAGGAAAGGGGAAGTGGGGGTGTTGCTGGTGACAGATTCACCCCTCTCTGTCATCTGTATGCACGACACAACTGCTGACCTATTAGGGACTTTTACGCTGTTAATCCCCACTCATCACAGCCCCTGTTCTGCGATTAAGGAGGAGCGATGGGGGTCAAGCCGGCAGGCGTTTGATTTGGGTCGGTTGGTTTAAGCTGCTCCCCTGAAGCCTAAAGTGGCTGCAGGGGTTGGTCTAAGTATTTCTTTATTTTTTCACATGTTAGGCTTGTTGTTCATGTTGTCTACATGGATGACTTCAGAAGTGTAATTGTCTCTTGGTTTTGGACAATCATTTAGCAATACTTGCTTTTGCTGGAATCCCACTGCCCATCTAGAGAATTCTCCTTTGCAGAACAGCTGAATGTCAGTCTGATTCGACGGAGGGTATCTGTAAACGCCTAGATTTACATTTCTAGTAAATCTCCCTCCTGAATAAGAACACCCCCACGGCATAATACTGCCAACATTGTGGCTTGAAGAGGGTATATGTGTGTTCAAGGTGGTGTGGTTTTCCGTGTTTCACGTACAGGCAAACAGTTTAAATTGTACTTAAAAGTACATATAGCAATAAAAAAGTGGGACTTCTTTATAGATTTGCTTACAAACAGTTTTTCCTTTGCTTGGGTCTCTCCAGCTCCTCGTGTGTCACCATAGATCGCTCAGCTTCTTCACCAAAAAGTTTCCCCCCTTGCCCACCATTACTGATCATATCAAATACCACATTTTCGTAGGTTTGCAACTGTAATATGCTTATTTTTACTTTTAGACAACAGACCAAAAAGTATAAGATGTACGTAAAGCTGCGATATTGTTGTATGTCACAACAATCTTTTTGAACGTGTCCATTACAATAGCATGATTTAAGGTGCATTCTATGATTATTTATTATATAGACACGATTCACAACAGCATACGTTCAATTAAATCACTTATGTAATCTCGTTCACGCTCCCTGCTTATATGTTTATTGTGTCTTAATACGTGTTCACCTCCTCTCTGGGCCCAAAATGAAAGACTTGAAATGATTCTCTTCCAGTGCTGTTTCATTTTGAAGTCGTCCTGAAAGGTGAACCATTAGCAGTCGGATCAGGTTGCTGGACTTCACAGCAGAAGCGCCTCCCTTTACATCGTCCATAGGGATTTTTACGACTTACCTCTGTGTTCCAGAAAATGAGGAAGATCTTGGTGGTCGAGCTTCCTTCGAGCCCTTAAAATCCCACATTTAAAGCCCATGACCTTTTGGATAGATTGCATGGAATTATACTTAAAACTAATTTGACACCGTTTAGTGCAGATGTTTTTAAAGTTGGAGTCAAGAAAATATATTTGGGATCCTGATGTCCTTTCAAGACATAAATGTAAAAACCAAACTTGATGGACATAAGTAGAGATCTGAATCCTTTATAGATTAGGCCAACATGTTGCCCATTATGTTAAAAGTTGATGCTGATTGTTTTTTTTAAAGCTTATAGTTGAATCATACAACAGCAAAGGTGCTTTTAGTGTGATCGTCAGTGTTTCGCCTTTCCAACCTCTGTACCACAATGACCTGAGTCAAAAAACCTTTTTTTAAAAATGTGTTCCAAGAATCACGTCTTCCCCGTGACCCTGCTTGCTCGGTCTCTATTTGGCCGGATTGCCAAGGAAACGAAAAACCTTGATGTCTGGGCTTGATCGTTTTCCATTTTTATTGGGGCCACTATACACCTGAGAAAACTCAAAAACTAAGACTTATTGATCCTCCACCACAGAACTTGATCCAAATGTCGACACCACAGTGAATCATGCCTTTTCGAGCGTATTCATGCCGAACACAATCTGCATCAGGAGTCTAATATTTCACACTTTTATAGATAAGTAAAATATTTTTTTTAAGTCGATTATTACAAATATTTAGTTTATATATATTTTTTATGATGTCTTATTTAAACTTCCTGTACCTTTCTGGATTTACATTGTACTATAGTGACATTAATATGGCATTAGGACCTTACATCTACATTTTTGAACGCAGAATCCTTAACATCAATCAAGAATCAGTTTTTTAAATAGCGCCAATTTACAACAGATGTCGTCTTAAGGCATTTTACAAGAAAATCAATTAAAATCAAAGATACATCATAAACGAATAAGTTTGAAAAAGTTTCCAATCTAAGGAACCCCAGCAGATTGCATCGAGTCATTGACTTGCAGCATTCACTCCTCTGGAATCAGCAGATCAAAACAATGGCTTGTAATGTCGTTGACTTTACAGCAATCCCTCATACTGAGCATGCATGTAGCGACAGTGGAGAGGAAAAACTCCCCTTTAACAGGAAGAAACCTCTAGCAGAACTAGGCTCAGTACAAGCAGCCGTCTGCCACGACCGACTGGAGGTTTGAAGAGACAGAAAACTGAAAGAGATGCACAGGATACTTAAAAAAAAAGAGTTTATAGCAGCAGTTGTAGAGCGTCACTGCAAGCATCTCAGCCCATGTTCTCATCCAAGAAGCTGTCTCAGCTAACAGAACGCCAGACCAGGTGTGGTTACTATGGAGAGAAGAAGACTAAGAGAAAACAAAAGGTTAACAAGGTTGAAATAACGGTAACTAAGCAGATTGGACAAAGGAAGAAAGTAGCAGAGAGAGAAGTGGTCAGATTGTCCTCCAGCAGTCTAAGCCTATAGCAGCATAACTATAGAAAAACTTAAATAACTTAACCCTTTAGAGTGAGACATGAAGAAGGTAGAGCAAAGGAGAACCGTCTGTCAAGACTGAGTTCTTCCCCCAACCGGATTAGGCTGTCTTCTCTACCTCTTCCTAGTTATAACCTTTATCAAAAAGGAAGGTTTTAAGCCTAGGTTTGAAACTAGACAGGGTGTCTGCCTCACGATCTAAATCTGAAAGCTGTTCAGATACTGCAAAAAAAATATTTTTTTAATTTACCCACTGGAAAATTATAAAGAAGTTTGTTATTTTCATTGCAGGTAAACTTTACATGTGAGAAACAAGACCTACGTTTTTTATTTTGTTTTATGTGTCTCCCTTTCACAGGTTTGCCGAACCACAGCACCATTTTCCACCCGATCTGTGATAATCCCAGGGATGGAAACTGGATTTGAACGATTGCAGGATGTTATGTAATTGATACAATAGAAAAATTAAACTTAATATTTGGTCCAGAGAATATTGTTTACAATTCCAGAGGTCATACATGTTTTATAGTTCTTGACCAGGCTTGCACACTGCAGCAGAGATTTTGGCTCATGCCTTTACATTGGTTTTGGGACTTGCTGGGCAACATGGAGGTGCAGCTTTCTCCAAAGAGTTTTTACATGGTTCAGGTTTGGAGATGGGCCATACTGACTTTAGATGCTGTTTTCCTGTAGCCCATTCGAATTGTGTGCAGGTCTGCAATTTTGTTCCTGGTGTCAGGAAGCTCCTTGGTCTTATTATTGTGGAGAGGTTGATCTATGATTGACTGAAATGCCTTTTTTTACCAATAAGAAGTTGAAGCAGGTGAGTTTAAAATAGCTCATGCGTGGAGGATAGGATGTGGTTTTAAAGACATACCTAACAAGTACACCCAAATGTGTCTGAGTTT
Organism: Orestias chungarensis; assembly: GCA_032876305.1. Taxonomy (NCBI): domain Eukaryota; kingdom Metazoa; phylum Chordata; class Actinopteri; order Cyprinodontiformes; family Cyprinodontidae; genus Orestias; species Orestias chungarensis. Next base: position 1,654,629 of record JAVLVB010001056.1, on the reverse strand, counting down.
AAAGCATCTGACCCAATCGGTTACTCTTCAAATTAGAAGTAATGGATCAGGATATTTAAGAACGATTTAGTAGCTACTTAGGTTCAAATCTAAATTGAAAAACCATGAAACATTGGTGTCACTGTCAATAATCCCACAAGTTTTTTGCATAAAGCTGAGAGGTGCTCAGAAGAAAAAAAGCCCCTCCACGAATAACACTGTTCAACTTTTTAGAGAAAAAGTTCCTTGATCAAGGGAAGGGCAAGATGGTTCAAACTTGTGATCCCAAGTATATTTTAAAGCACTTTTTGTAGAGAAAGGAGGAGGCAAGATTGAAGCTTTTGACAAGATTTTGGCAAGGCAGCAACCTCAGTCACAGAAAAACAGAAGCTTGCAGTAAACAAAGTAAATCAAAAGACCTCCACCTCTTTTATGAGCATTTACTCTTGTTTATAACACCAAAACAACTAATGGAGATTTATCATAATTTTTGGGCCTGTATGGTTTTTCCCATAAGTTGATTAGAGAGCAAACGTTATTCCACATCATAAAACAAACCCCTTAAATTGAGATTCATCTTTTGAAACCAATGACTCATAATTTCACGCAGCAAGGACAAAAAACGGCTTGTGTCTGGGTTCATTTGCTCTGCAACAAGAAATAATTGATCAGGAAACAGCTTGTGTGATTATCGTGTTGGTCTTTGTGGGCAAAGCCTTTAATTACCGGGTTTGGCCAGTAATTTAATTAAAATGTCTCTCCATGTCCAAATTAATTACTCTACCCAAAAAAGCACATGATCCTCATAGATCAAAACTGAAATTAGCATTGGAGGCGAGTTCTTTATCTAGGTAAATCTAATAACCTGACATTTTAGCTGCAATTAATTAATTAATAACATGGTGACCTTGCATGGCATTTTACACATCCTTCTTACAGGAGACAAAGCAAAAAACCCATCCTTTGTATTTAATTTACCTTTTTATATATTTTATTCTAAATGCTTGTATGTGAGAACAGTTGTAAAGAGAATATGTTATAATTTTATGGAAATTGGCTGAATACGCAAGAGCTCTTCTTAAAAGATAATTGTCTGGAAGGGCAAACAGAAATGAATATCCGCTAATAGGTTAATTTAAAGATTACAGATAAGGTTGCAGTTTACATTAAGCTCTAAGGTTTCATACATGTGTTGTTGCAGCAAATTCTTCCCATAACTTTGTATTCCCAGAAGTAATCTAGCATTTTCTCTGTAGATCACAAAGCCCTGCAGTTACTCAAACCTTGGTCGAAGAGCCCTGTTTCCATATTGAGCTAAATTACCATTTTGTACCATTCCGTAAATTCTGCATAATGATCAATGATAGCTCCTCTGCTGAGCTAGTTGAAATACAATAGCTAGTTGGCTAAAGTCAAAATTAAGGTCATAGCTTTGGTTACTCCGGTGTAACATTGCATGCTTTTTAATCCAATCCTAAATTTTATCCACCCAAAAACAGGATGTTGATGTTCTGGAACCAATCTGAAGTGAAAAGGTGCTAAATAAATGGTGTGGAAAAAGTGTGTTTCATGTCTAAATTCAACTTTCTACCTTCAGCCTGCCACCTATAATAATTTTCCCGTTATTTTAAGGATCAGAATCGATATCTTTTGACATATGATTAGCAATTTGAGGGACTCCCAACAGTTGCACATAGTTAGCTACTTCCGTGCAGACTTTTTGCTTTTCCAGCCATGATGATAGGCCGCGACAAACATTTCATAAGATTCAAAATGAACATGAGGGACAAAAACAATCCTTTAAAAGTTCTTCAACTTCAAGTAATAGTTCCACTCCATCCATGACAAAAGTCCTCTTTTTTCATGACCCAGTTATATCTATTTTCTACATCAAAACCCTTTTGGTTCCTTCACTTTTTACTAATTTTATTTATCACACAATTGTATCTGAATGGCAGATTTAGGTTGCTTTTGTCTCACATTTAAATTTAGAACATTTCTCAACACTAACCTCCAACTTTTCCCAGAAAATGAATACGTTTTACTTTTTAATGCTGGCCTCATAGCTAGGCAGCTGTCTCTGTTTTCTTTCAACTACACTTTTTGTTCCTTCAAAATCTCACCTCCCACATATTTCCAGCCCTAACGCTTCATCAAGTATTCAGCTAGAATTTTATCCATACAGCTGTCAGAAACCCACATGGACACTGAGCCTGAAAGCTGCATTCCCAGCTACTTTTATTCGGTTTAGGTTCAGCCATAGACAGTTGTAGGTCATTGTGTTCTTGGTCAGAATGGATTGAGTCGTAAATGTGCTGGCACCTTTAAATATTTTAAAAACAAAAACGGATGGAAATAAGCTGTGTGCTGGACGCCAAATATTGATAATCAAAACTTTGAGCTGCAGTTTTAATCAGAGGTTCCCGATGCTCCCTTCAAAATCTCTCTCCTATTCTAAATTTTTACCATAAAATAAACATTTTAAACAATAAACAATTTGGAAGCTCTGAGTGTGATCCTTCACAGCATTTCAAACATGGATACACATTATTTTACTGCTACTGTCTTGTACAAACATTATGGTTGTATAGGTCCTCCATGATGTCTTATTTTCAGGATGTCGGATGTGTTTTATATAAACCTCAGCCAGACTTTCGGCTTATCTGCTATTAATCAAAGCCTTCAACCCTTTATGCACAAATCGTAAAAACAAAATCAATAAATAAGAAGGCTTAAAATTTTGTTATTACTATTCAGATGCACATGCACTTAAAATCCATCCAAACTTCAATATCAAGTTGGATAGAGAATGAAGGCTTAGCACCGATTCTCTATTGGATTTAGGTTTGGACTTTGACTAGACCATTCTAACATATGATTATGCTTGCATATGAAGTATTGTGCTGTAGCGCTGGCTGTATATTAGGTGTTGCTCCCTGAGTTCTTTCAGAAACACCCTGAAAGACAGCCTCTTCCTTAAACTTTTTGCTGTCCTTGCTGAAGAAAAGCATCCCAAAAAACTAGTTCAACATTCGGATGCTGTGTTCAACCTCATGTGCTGTGACAGTTTTCTGCCACTGATAAAGTTGCATTTGGCCCAAAACATTTTAACTGGTTTCCTCTGACCAGAGTGCCGTCCGCATATTTTCCTGTGTCCCAGCAATGGCTTGTGGCAAAATTCAGACAAGACTTGAGTTGACATTCCTTCAACATCAGCATTTCTCTTGTCACTCTTTAGATTGGAAACTTTTTCAAATTGATTTGTTCATGATGTATCTTTGATTTTAATTGATTTTCTGTGAAGTGCCTTGAGACGACATCTGTTGTAAATTGGCGCTATATAAATAAACTGATTCTTGATTCCATCCATAAAGGTCAGATTTGAGGAGTGGACAGCTAAAGGGCTTGACATACCTTTCTTCATCCAGGGCACAAAGAGGTGTTGGTTTACATACTGTCTACTAAAGAAATAATAAAGGGATTCCTTAAATAATGAATGCTGTATATATGCTGTTAGCAATATTAGTGTATCAACATACTGTATCTCAAGTTCCTGTTGTAGTTTTTCTTCTTAAAATCAAGATTTGGCCATTGGTTTCATCTTCTGACAGAGATGATTATTTTCACGTGTTAGTCTGCGCTATTCCTTTTTGGCTGTTACTAAAAGTAGGGAAACTTGTAAAACACGTGATGAGTGAACAATGCCACATTTATCATTTCATGTTTAACTAGAAGAAATAATTCTGATAGATTTTCAAAGAAAAATGACTTTATGGGTGACTCATTGATATTCTTTGACATCAGTTAATTGATCACTGTAATATTTCCCAGGTACTGCAAGGCTGGCATTGCTGGGATGTTCAAAGGTATATCCCTCATTACTGGATAGCTCAAATGGAATGTTAACTGACTTAAACTCTGAGGTCATGGGTTCAAATCCAGTCCAGGGCAAAATGCACCACAGCATCCAGTGTGGGTCCTTAGGCAAGACCCTTTGCGCTACTGCCTATCTGGCGCCACAAATGGCTGCCTTGGTGTGATTACACCAAAACAAATTTGTAGTATGTCCTGCATGCACCTGGCAAATAATGTTTATTATTATTATGGTCCTATCAATAGCAACCAGCATCTTGATTGTTTTGGTTTATAAGGATTTTAAAATAGGTCTAATCTATTTTTTGCATGTTTCATCACAAAGTGACAGTTTGAGCTGTGTGGCTCAGTACCAAGATGGAGTGGCCCTAAAGGGTATTTTCGTCGTTGACCTTTTGCCCTCAAAAATAATTCATGTGTCCGCAAGGAGAGACGATAGATATTTCATCTTGTATCTCTGTGGGTAACCTTTTGATAACCAAGGATAAGAGCAGGGCGTGTGACATGGAGTTCTCTTAAACAAAAATAAAAAGATTCATGATAAAACCCTTTTCTTACATTGTGTGACAAGCCAGTGTTCCTGTTAGTTCTCATTTTCCTCGAAGCAGAGCTTCTAGATCATCCCAGCCAGCCACGGAGGAAGGAAGAGTCCCACAGATCCCAGAATACACACGAGTACAAACATCCAGAGGAATATTCTATCAATGACCATAGCCACATACTTCCAGTCCTCCTTCACCTGGCAAAAAGGACAAAAAAACAACACACAGGGACAGTTCAAATTTCACACACTACACCAGTTTTCTGTTTAACAGTTGGCAGTTTTCACCTTTGATTGATTTCTCTTGAATAGAAGAGGCTTTTTTTACCTTCCTTCTAAATGTCACTCAATCTTTGCTATGAATTATTCACAGTCAATTTATTGGTGTCGTGCTGTTTTGATGACTGGCATCCTGTGGCTATAGATCACAAGTGCAATGTAGCATTTCTACTTTTGACATTGTCAGGCATCCTTTTCTCTCTGTATCTTATTTTCAATGTAGTTGTGTAAGAGGCGATGAATCCCATCTGCATCAGTGCATCCAACACTACTAGAGCATTTGACCACAAATTTTAAAAAACATATAATAATTATTTTCTGATGGTTATACATGATTATACATTAAGATTGTTTTACATGGTGCTGTGAAACTAATATTTGCTCCCTTAATGGATTTGCATAAAAATTTTGAAACTTTTAAATATTTCAGATCAAACTGATTTCAGTAGATTCCACTTGTTTGGCAAAACCTCTCAAACCAACCAAGCTCTGTGTGAAATAGGACTTTAGAACATCTAAACCAAGAACCTAAGTGTGAAACAACTTCCGTCCTCAGCTACCATCAATCATTCGCGATAACGCTAGGTGTCTCCATCACACCAATGTGGTAAATAAGTCCACTTTTCTTTGGAGTACTGTCACTCCAGCATCATCATATAGTTATAAAGGATGAATGACATGCTCAAGGTCATGCAACATTATCTTAATTGGATTAGTGTAGACTTTGACTAGAACACTTTTTTGTAACCCTTTCAGAGATGAACCCGCTAGTGTGTTGGATCACAATCCTTCTCCAAAACCCAATTGCGGTCGTGTGCAAAGGCACAAACTAATGGCCAGAACCTTTCTTAAGGGATGCTCAGATAGGGCACAAAATGAATTTATCCCATTAATAACAGGAAGTCGTTAATAATGGAAGAAAGTTAACTATTCTTAGATTCCTGAATGTATTAATGTAAAGTTGTTTTAAAGTGGCAGAAATACATATTGAAGCTCATCCTATCCCGACTAGCTGCTACCTCAACTGAAATACATTTTGCATGTAACAATTAATTAAATTAAACATCTGAAACCAAATTTCCACTTGGCTTAATTGTTTGCAGAGTAACTCGTTTGTGCAGTGCTGCAAACTTTCAGTGCCCAAAGATAAAGCCTACTTAAATTTTAATAAGGGCAACCCTTTTTTATAATGATGACTGAATAATGGTCGAATGTGTAACAGACTGCAGTGTAAAACATCCTTATTCACAGTTTGCATTTGCTGCAAGGTTGTTGTATTTTTGTGAAGTGAAAACAGCCCATCTCTGGTTGCTATTGCTGTTCCCTTAACTGCTTGGTTGAGACCCTCTCTGTCTTTTTCTCCAAAGTAGGGTTAATCTTAGATTTCACTTCAGGCAAGGTACTGACCACTGATACCCAGTGGTACGTGGGAGCTTGCAATGTTATAAGTGGACAATATATCTTAAGAAAAAGTCTGTCTCACTAAGAGCTTTCTAATAGCTGTGATTATGGGACTTTGTCAGGTAATTTAAGTACATGTAGGAGAGGTCTTCAAGCTTGACTACAGTTATGGCTATATTTGAGATTCCTATTATAGTAATAGAAGGGAGGCATTCTTGGGAGTCCTGTTGTGTTGATGAAGTTAACAGAAAATTACTTGTCAGACTGGATGACAACATCCGCTTTAAATCATTTATCAGGCTGCATTTTATGTACTCCACAGGGAGAAAGAAACTGTGACAGACAAGATACAGGACTGTGACTATGATGCTATTGGAGTCGCTAACACCACTAAAGTTATCATCTGGTGTACAAATAGCTAAACTAAACAGGTATTTCATAGCTTTGTTTATTGTCTGAATTGCACTTGACCATTTTTATTAAAGGAATGCATGTTGGTGTTACACCTTAGAATAACAGAAGCATTAAAGTTTCAATATATGGGTTAGTCAGGTTGGACAGGAACAATGATAACAGGGTCTTCTGATGTCCAAATCTTGAGAATCTTGTCAAATGAACTGGATGTACAGTCACACCACAACCAATGACCTCTCTATAGAACTAGTACCAAAAAGATGAACTAGTCCTTAAAGGACCTCAAGTCTGAAAGTGTTGAGTTTGAAGGTCTTCTAAAACTAGGGCCATGTTTATAGATTATGAACATTTAAACAGTGAGTATGGGCAAATAAGCGTTGGAAGAGTTGAGCTGGTATGAATTCAGGTATGAGGCTTTCAGATCTATCTATCTCTGTCTGTCTGTCTTTAAGTTTCAGGACCGCATATCCCTAAAAGAAAATGCTTTAAGACTTATTAAAAAAAAGTGAATCCTTATGACTTACTGAAAAGTCTTCATCCTCTGCCTTGAGGTGGTCTGCGATGTACTGAACACCCTCTATGGCTCGCTGCATGGCTGGGGAAATGGCTGGTATCGGTGTATCTTGTTGGGTGCTTGCTTCTTTGGTTGACGCTGCTGTTGAGCGTTTGGACAAATGCTCATTAGAGACCATTTCTTTCCCCTGTCTGGGAGTTCCCAGGAAGCCATCATCATGCAGACAGCAGTACTGAAAGCTCTGCGAGCGACATAGATGTTCGGATCCCTGTGGAACCTGCACGTGCTCGTTGCACATTTGCTCTACACTTTGGGAACGTCCATTTAGGGCCAGACTAGTTGGCTGTTCGGCAGACAAGTTGTGAAGTGGGCTTAGAGGGAAAGTGGGAGGCAGAGATAACTGGGAGGCACACATGGTTGCAGAGTTGTGACCTCGTATGGAATGCTTTTCTGTAAGAACTGTGTATTTGGCGGAGGTAGATCTGTGGAAAATGTTGACATTCATTGGATGATCTTTACAGCAGTGTTCTCGAGGGGAGGAAGGTGGAGACGGTGAGCAAACGAGGATTCTTGGACTGTCAGTTGGAGTTTTTGGAAGTGTAATGTCTGGCTGTGTCATCTGTGTGAGCTCCGTATCCAGACCAATCCAAAAAGCCGGAGAGTTATTTGTTGTGGAAATCCTGGTTGGCCGGTGCATCATATCTATGAGCCTCTTGCAATGCTGCTTTGCTGTGCCAGGGGGACGTTTCATAAAGAGAACTTTAGGCACCAAGTCCAAAAAAACTCTCCGCACCCATTGAGGCATGCCATGAGTTTTTGGCGAGCGGTGATGCACGTTCAACACAAACACTGTTATTATAATGGAAAGTGTGACAAAAACCATAGTGAAAAGCAGGTATTCACCAATTAGGGGAATCACTAGTGATGTAGATGGGATAATCTCTGTAATTAGCAAAAGAAACACTGTTAGGGACAGTAGAACGGAAATACATAAGGTGATCTTCTCTCCACACTGGGACGGTAAGTAAAAGACCAGAACAGTCAAACAGGAGATAAGCAGACAGGGGATGATCAGGTTGATTGTGTAGAACAAGGGAAGCCTCCGAATGATGAAGTAGTAAGTGATATCTGCATAGATCTCTGCACAACACTCATATTTTTTTGTGTTGTATTTGCCCACTGCATTGATAATGAACCACTCGCCACTCTCCCAGTAATCCATCTGGTCCACATCACTGGCCATGCTGATCAGATCGATCTTGGCTCGATCATAGGTCCAAGAGCCAAACTTCATCTTGCAGCTCTGCTGATCGAAGGGGAAAAATGTGACATCTATGCTGCACGATGACTTATAAATGGCAGGAGGTGTCCACTTAATGTGACCATCATAGAACAGGTGGGCTTTAGTGAGGTGGGTTACAGCGAAGTCGCCATCCGCACTAAAAAGAGAGGGGAATTATAGAAATTAGATATGGTTTACGCTTTCTCCAAGATTGTATTAGGGTGGAATTTTTGGAAGATTTGATTAGATATATTTTGGATTAGATAAGGTGTTACCATCTCTCAAACATATCATTACCTTATAAAAACAACTGTAAACAAAACTGTATAACTGAGATATCTACACTTGTTACATTCAAAATATTATAAATTGGGTAACATTCTATGTAATGGCATATTAATTCATACTTTTTTGTTAATTTAAACTGAAATTCCCATGACTAGGAATAGACATGTATGAGTGTTAATTAAACACAACTGTTAAACTAGTTGAGTTATACTTAAATACCATTAGATATGACAAAATACTATAAATCTATAGACATTTTTTTGTCGAGTGGCATTGGTTGATTAGTGTAGGGGGGAAAAAATCCCCTCAGTTTTGATAATATGGTTTATGTCTGATCCTTTGATCTGTCTGAGCAACAGCTGCTCCAGCCTTCTTTATTTTAATTATCTCCCTCTAGTTTGTTTGGCTAATTTCTTTGTGGACACTAAAGCTTTCATTTCATTGCAG
>JAVLVB010001056.1:1602658-1635513 GCA_032876305.1 Orestias chungarensis | reverse complement strand
TTGGTTCCGTCATTATTGTTTCCCTGCTTGTTGTTATTTTAGTTCCGCCTCCGCGCCCTTAGTTTTCCTCTCGCTCCGTTCCGTTGTCTGTTGTTCCCGGTGTTATTCCTTTCGTGTTCTGTTATATTCAACCCCTCAATAAATTTATTATCACTCTACTTCACCTCTGCTCGAGTCATTTAAAACGCAGCCTGACAGTTTATTGGTTTGATTTCATGATCCGTGAGGTAAGTAATGTAGAAAGAGTAGGGGATAGTAGTAACATGTGAACCGGAATCAAGGAGGCAGTTGAACTGATTTCCTTTTATTTGAACTTGACCTGTGCTCTTTGTGCTGACAAGACCTCGTGGCAGTGTTCTCATCTTGCGTGCTTTGGGACTGTCTATACACACAGTGTGTTCCACAACAGAAGCTGTTTCTAGTTGAATGATTTTGAATTCTTGGCATCCCATGCTTGCTGCTTTTGGCGTAACAAGACTGGGATATGCTTTATTTGTGCAAGAGGAGGAAAGATGGCCATCTTCTCCACACTTAAAACAGTACCAGGGCTTAGGGTTAGTTTTTAACTGAGGTGAAAGAGAGTAGGATCTGTTCTGTCTTGACATGGACTTGAATTCAGCTGGACTCTTTCCGGACAGAAGTTGAGACATTTTCTGCTGTAATTTCTGAAGTCGTTCTTTCATTTCTTTCAGCTCTTCATTGGGCGCAGAATGTCCACAAGGACAGCCACTTTGGGACTGGATGTGAACTTTCTGTTTGGATGTGCCAATGTGTTTTTTCATAAGTGATTCTTTAGCATGCTGTCTGTCTTCTGTCCTAAGTAGCAACAACAAATCAGAAAAAGATGGTGGGTTATCTTTTTGTTGTTCCAGCTTTAACTTGCTTTTAACATTGTTGTCCCAACACCCACGACAAAACTGTTTCAGTAGATGTTTATTAATGTTGGCTGGTGAAATTCCTCCATGCTTCACAACAGTGTTGAGAGTGAGCAGAAGCCTTTGAAGGTAAGTGGACGGTCTTTCCCCTGGATTCTGGAGAATGTTTAGGTGTTGGGCATACAATTCTTCACCATCTTGCACTGTTCCAAAGGCAAAATCCAGTATATTTAGCAAAACTGTTGGTAATGTGTTGGGGCTCAATTTTTTGACCAAATCAGCTGCAGGTGATGACAGGCTCTCTGTTATTCGTCTGGTGACGTATAGCGCTGGAAGGCTGGGGTCAGCAAGCAGAGACTCAATCTGGGTACACCAAGACTCAAACTCAGCTTCATTACTTGGCTTAGGGAGCTTTCCAATGTAGGGAGACGAAGCAAGGTTGAACAAGTCAAATCAGTATTTCTGACCACATGTTCAACAAAAACCTGTTGTATTTGAGGTGGATTGAGGTCATTGGTGGACAGTGTCAGCCTGGGAGCTGGTCCAGTTTGTCTTTGACGGGGTCGTGCTTCCTGGTCCGCAGAGGAATGAGCAGGAGGAAGTGAGGATAATGAACCTGATTTCAGCCTTCTTTGCACGGCTGTGCAGCAGGGAATTTATCTAACCCTAACCCTAACCCTCTTCAACTTTACGTTTATTTCATCCTCCTCATCATCATCATCATGGTCAAAGTCATCCTCATCCTCATCATCATCTCCATTATCACCTCCAAAATTTTCATCTGCTCCTGCTGCATTGAAATTTTGGCCTATCTGGCTCATTACTGTCTTCAGGACATCTTCAAAACGATGGTCGCTTTGATCAGCAATTTTCTTAAGCTCAGCAATGTAGTTGGGCTGATGGCTGCTGCTGCTGTCCACTGTGGCTGCATACTCGAGCGCCAAAGCAGTGCCACGGAACACACGGTCATCATTCATTTGAGAGGAGTAAGTATAAGATAGAAGCGGATGCAACGCGGAAAAAGTAGTTAAATCCGCAAACTCAATAATCAGGTTTTAAAAAAAAAAAAACATGAGGAATCAGTTACATACAAAGCAATCAAGTATTTCTTCATCGGCCTTGTTATTAGTAGCACCAGCAATCATCACTGACTGTGATACATTTATACCAGATTGCGCAACAAAATCCATCTTTTATATATATATTCTTTTATTTTATATATATATTTTATAATGAATATTTTACTCAAAAAATTCCTCCCCAAGACTGAAATTAATGTTCAAGATGTAAATAAGTAACCCATAAAATATTCACACCCACAGGCTCCTGGCTAGCTCGCCACGTGTAACGCTAATTAAGGCTAGGCGCCTGACTACGGCCAAATATGGTTAATCATAAAGGTTCGGCTGAGGAGCCTTTGTGTGTGTGAATAAAACGTCAACAGACAGGTATTAAGGTTAACTTATTCTATTCAAGCTTATATTTTTTTTCATATATTTAGGGAGGTATTCAATAATAATAATAATATTTATGATTTCCTATAGGAATAAATAATAAACAAAAAACAAACAAAAACAAATAAATAAATAAACCCTGATAACACAGAATAGTTTTATCCTCTTATTCAAGTCTTTTTTTTTGTTTGCAGAATGATAAATGGTCCATCAATCAATAATCCAACTGGTTTTAATCCATGATCCAAGGAAATAGGTCCAGAAAAAATAAAGTAGTTTGGTGTAATTAAGTCCTACCCCATAGCTGCGGTGTAACCTGGGTTGAAACAAGGGGTGCAAAAACAAAACCTGACCGTCGAGTGGTTGCCAGAATATACCCAATGCAATTCTTCGTCTATAATAACTTGGGTCGATTCAGCTATGGTTTTCAGCGATTTAGGAAAACGGCAACACAAACAGCTAGCCACAGCAACAGCAGCAATAGCAATGGAGGAGGGGGCGAGTTCACCCCTGACCCAGAACTTAAAGTGTGCTGTCAGTTTGACCAGCCAAAATAAAATGCAAGTTGATTATTTTGTGCAGGTTACATACGCATTGCTTAACACCCACTGGTGTTCTTCAAATTTACTAAACTGTGAGATCACAATCCTAAATGCCAAAGTGATCTAATAGTATTTAAACTTTTCTTCTGCACAAACTAAAACAAAATTATGAATTCTGGTATGGAGCAAACAGAAATTATGTTGATAACAATTTTCTGATTTAATGTAAGACAATAATGGGAACAAATGAAATGCAGGTATTGATTTTAACAGGGTATTAGCCTGGACTCTGCACCAGCTGGTGAAATATCTATCTATATACCCATAGGTTCTTTTAAATTAAAATATTATGAACAAAATATAAGTTAGGAATTAAATGGCCAGCTTGTCTTCTCAAATATAACTCCAATTCCAGTTTTTAAAATGCATTAACCTCCATGATTTTGTGGCTAATAACCCTTTTTAATAGCACTATTACCTCAGGCACTGTATCCTCAGACACAACCAATTACATTTCATCCCTTACTGCTAACACCATCTATTACTTTCTGTGAATTGGAAATTTCTTTTGAATAATTTCCATTAAGCCTCATCTGATTCACATTTATATCCGCGAAATTACTTTGTGAAACACAACAAGGAAACAGATTTATAATGTTTTCCCTCCTGTCATACCATTTGTTGGAATTAAGTCATCAAAATATGGGAGTGACTTGATGTGATTTTGAATGTGGTGTCAGTTATGAGGCAGTAGGTGGTTGCAGGGGAGTTATTTAGCATAATCCATCGAAACAGATTATTACTTGTTGTAGAGAACGATATCAGGTCTCCAGATGATCTCTGAGGGGATGCGTATTGAGGTGACGTTTTCATATTCCTCCGGGTTCCAACGAAGTTTGTAGTCGTTCCATTCCTGTGGGAAAACCTCAGTTACGTTCATGTTTTGGAGCTTTGCATCACAATGCACCTTTAGCATTCTCTCATAATCTCTTACTTGCTTAACCCAGACATTTGTCGTCATCATCTGATTCTTCTCATCCTTAAAAAGAAAGAAAAGCAAAGAAATTGCAGCATAAGCTTCCTTCCAAATAGATAAACAAGTCTGGAGTCTTGGAGGTTCATCATGTAACACAGCAACAAAATGATATATCAGCTTCCTACAGAAGCACCCTGCAACTTTTCTGGCAAGCTGCTTTCTCCAGCTCTACCCCAACAGCATCTAAGACGTGGCAGTCAGCAAATACACTCCATGAGAAGAGACAACTTTGGCTGGAGTTGACATTCATAACCAGGCATTTGGAGCAAGTGCTGTCAACTAACTGAATGTAAAAAAAAATAGAATTTTTTTCTTAAACTGAGGCAGGCTGCATAATCTGCAAGGTCCGTCAGCAATATATATATACAACTGTATTGCATGCATATAGAAAATACGCATACGTACGCATAGATTCTGGCAAGATGCAATATGACTGGATATCTGTTTGGATGACAGTAGCGAGTATTTACTGCATGTGTTAGCATATCTGACAACTGGGTTTAATTTGGAAACTAACAGATTCTCTTTTGTTGAGGTTTCATTTCCGCTGATAAGTGATCTGTCTCCAAATGTGTTTTACCCGCTCGATGAAGGTTTGAGCTAGCCATAATGAATCTGGATAAACAATTCACATTAGTGCTGCAAAAGAACATTATGACAAACCATAATCCCCCAACATCCCCGCCTGCCATGCAGTGGGATCTACTGATGAAGCCCTTCTGCTAATTATCAATGGCACTTCCAAATCTGTGTTACCAGCATGGTTTAGCCAGTGATGCAACTGGTTTATTTATTTTAGCTTTTCACACTTAATCACATAATAACCATTACTTCTTTGTATTTTCTTTATTCATTTTAGGTGGTACACCTAGACAGAGTGTTGAGAAATGATATAGAGAAGGATAACCTCCAGATAGTCATAGATTGTTCTTGTATGGTCTTCTTACAGTTTATAGATGAAGCTTAGCAAAGGTGTGAGGTTTCACTCACCACATCAATTAGCTGAGCAATAGACAGCCCAAAGTGGACCAACACTGTGTCTGAAGTGTTTTGCACAGGCCGAGAGAGCTTATTGTAATGCGCGAACAGATCCTGGAGGAGCCTCTCTTCAGCATGGGCACGGGGTACAACTCGGGAACACACTGGGGAAAGAGAAGAATACATTAAAAATCAATAACAAAGGCTTTGAATTTTTACTATACTTGTGCATATTTGGCTAGGAGACTCTTGCGCTGCCTATCTGTTTTTATTTTCATGCTTGAAAAAGACTCACCTCACATTGATTCAAATGCATATTGCTCCCGTTTAAAATGCATTCATCCACTGGGAATTTAGCTAATGCGTCTCCACTAAAGAATACAGTGTGTAATGTGGAAGTGGAGTGACCTCTATTACACAGGTGGCGTATGGTTACACAAGACAGTATCTGAGAGATGAGACAAAGGGAGGCGGGGGAGGTAGATGGACAGGAAAGTAGAAGGATGAATCAAAACTGCATGTTTCAGTCCAGATATCTAGTGATACGCCCCTCTTCCACCCACATTCCATTTTCATTGGAAGTTATTAGATTTTTTTATTGCTGCCCTCACTGATATTTCATTATGTTTGCCCAAAGTACATTTTTCAATGTCTCGTCTGTCCTTATTTGAACTCATCGTGCAAAATATCAATTGTACAGGACAGACTATTCCTCCCCTAATTGTGAGCTCAGTCACGTGACGATACAGAAATGGAAAACCTTCAGTAATACACAAAAGTTTTCTCAATCTTTCACTTTTTGCATGAAGATGTATTCTAAATTAATCAGAATATGTTTTTCCTCAGTGATCTACGCATAACACCCTGTATCTAAGGCCTTTGAAAGCAATGGCAACCTCAACTCTTCATTGATGTTTTTTTACTTGCATTGCACCCCTTTTGTATGATAAATAGAATTGACCTATGGGTAGGATAAACAAGGACATTCACAGACAGTTAAAATCACTTTTCTATTCTAAAGTCAAGATCACTGTAGAATAGGTTTGAAATCATTATTTAATTTCCCTTTGGGATAAATAAAGTATTTTTGATTTATTTAATCTCCTTTCGATTGGTCATCCAGTTTATGCTGGATAACAATATCTACACAAACAATGCTGCTATTACTCTAATCCAGAAGAGGCTTTATTTTTTTTTTAGAACATTTGGGATTTCAGGGCAAACCTTGTGTTTGAGTTTAAAAAATATTTTCTTGTTGACTGAAAAAATGGGTTTTTAGTCAAGCTTTAAGCGTGTTTCACCATTCAAACCTAAATTCAATATTACTTCATTAATCGCAAAGGTAAATTAAATGTGTCAACTCATATTGTTTAAGTTTATTTAAAGAGTATTGCCTTCTATTGAGGACATAGCTTTTATCTGGTCCCTATAAACACAGAGTCACACTAGAAGTTTCTGAAAGAAACACAGGAGCTTTGTCAAGGAATCAAGGAATCAAGGAATTTTATTTGTCATCACATCACATGTGGAACATGAAGTCGGACGAAATTCTAATCCCCCGGTCCAGTTTAAACCCTGATATCAATTTTAAATTATATAATAAAATATAAGACCTATGCGAGAATAGCACAACACTGGGTTCTTGGTTATATCTCTGACCAAAGTGATTGTGATTATTAATTTTAGTCCCGAAATTGTCCCTGTGGTTCCGATCTCAGACAACAAAGATGTTTGCAGATTTTCTTCCTGTCCACAGACAATCCCAATGCTTTCATTGACTGATACAATTCAGTTGACTGATATTTACCACGATGGATTGTAATTCACCAGCTGAAATACTTGATGGATGACGAGTTGAAATCAAAAGACCTGACCATCAGTTTTCATCTCATAATAAAGGGAGTGAATACAATTTTGTTGCAATTTTCAAATTTTTTATACAAATGTACTAAACGGGTTTTCACCTCATCATTATGTGTAGATAAGTAAATTCTGACCAACTGAACAGAAAGTGGAAAAAAAATTCCAACAGTGTTATTAGTTACATTGTTCTTAGACATGTTTTAATGTTTCTATGGTGACATCCTCTATGAACATATTTTTCCGTGTTTCCTTGTGTCTTCAAACTTTGATACTGGTGCTGCCACCATGGTGCCCTGCTCCCATCTGCTAGCCACTCAATTAAAACTGATGGACTGTCCTTTGGCTGGCTGAAAACTGGCCTCCACCATTTTGAAAGGATTTGGATCGATATCTTATTAAATTGATTTGCCTTCATCTACTGCCCTCCACCCCTGCCTCAACGCTTCTTTTGTTGTTTGAACCATGAGTCTGTTAGACGAGTCTAGACACCTGATGACCTTGAAATATCTGTGCATATTCTGATGAAAAGGGATTTTTGTTTTACTTTTTGATTATTTTTTGTTCCGTCAGAGTCAAAGAAATGAGCATTGATGTATTAAATAAAGAGATGATGTCCCGGCTGACTCTAAAGCTGCCTTGTTGCTAATGGGATTCGATAGCAGAGCTCCTTATGTGCCCTGACAGAGTGTAACTCTCATCAAGATTTGTTTGCTGTGACATTGTGTGATTCTGCATTCTCTCTGATCATTATGGCACCAGTGGCAAAACCGCTACTTTTAGGCCAGGCATGTAAATTCTCTTGTGAATTTAGCTGTTGGCCTTTAAATGCTTACTCACTTAATGAATACTCGGATCGAATCTAGACTACAAAGATGACTTAGATTAGAAGAACATTAAAAGAATTGTTGAATTTTATGTTATCAGATAGGCAAGTCCCGCTACTGCTTTTTTTTATTATATGTTTTCTTTCCACAGGCAACTAGGAGCAAGGAAATAAAACAAGCCACAGTGGACACCCAATTTTAAGGGGTAATATTAGTATAATCCAAAGCGAAACCATAAAGGGATAGCTGTGATCAATGATTTGATATATAGAGTTCATGGCTCTCTGATGATAATTGTTAGGCACATGTTGCTATGGAGTTTCAGTTCTTTAGTTTTAGATTATTTCAGATGTTTGTGTCCTGTTTTTGTGCATATTAGTGCATCTTCTAGATCAGTGTTAGTATATTTCCCCTTTGGTTTGTAGTTTATTTTGTGAGTAGTCTAGTCTCCTCTCCCAACATACCTCTAATTAGCTCACCTGGATCTAAACTCATTGTCCACTCCTCCCCTGGTATATAAGCTTACTGGTTTTCCTCAGTCTTTACTGGTCCCTCCTGCTACTCTACATACTCCATGTTTTTTTTTTTCCTTGGGTAGAAGTTTTCTGTTTCCATTAATAAATCATCATCATCATGGGTCTGTCTGCATTGTTATCCTGCTCCCAATGAAATAATCCAACACCATTTAATTTTTCTTTGGCATAAATAAAGTGTTTTTGACTGATTTGATTTGATTAACACAACATGACAATACAATACAGATACAAAATGATACAATACGATTTAAACCTCTAATTTAATCTGATACAATGACACAAAGTATGAAACAGTGTAATATGATATGATACAACGATACATCTGATTTAATGGTGTATAATGTGATTTTTTGTTGTAAAAAACTATGATGCAATCGAATATATTGAGAAATGAAGTGATACGATGCAAAACTAAGTTATATCATTTG
This sequence comes from Orestias chungarensis, assembly GCA_032876305.1. Taxonomy (NCBI): domain Eukaryota; kingdom Metazoa; phylum Chordata; class Actinopteri; order Cyprinodontiformes; family Cyprinodontidae; genus Orestias; species Orestias chungarensis. Next base: position 1,626,977 of record JAVLVB010001056.1, on the reverse strand, counting down.
ACGTGATTCCAAACGATACATGTTTCAAAATATTTGATATTATGATATAATATTATTATGTCACACAACTTGATACATTGTAGTGGTTTGGTATGAAACAAAATGTTGTGATAGGAAGTAACATGATCTAATATAACAAATTGTTAGACTGTGTGATGTAATACAACTTGATACAATGTGACATGAGAATTTAATGCGTTACAGTGGGACATGATATGATGAAATATGATACAATATGATGGGTGATTCATATATATAAGGTACAATTCAGTTTGATATATGATGCACTAGAAGGCAGGAGGACACTAAATGACATGAGTTAATAAAATGGTGAAATGTGATAACATATACCATAACATGATATATTATTATGCGATATACAATGTGACGTGATGCAATACAAAGATTATTTGTCACACTCTTTTCTGTCTGCCACAAAAGTTGTGGACAGTTATTCGTATCTTCAAAGTCAATCAAAGATGATGTAACAGAAGAAAATTAAACACCTTACCTCTTGGAGTTGTAGCAATAAAAACCAAGCACAGGTATGTTTGAATTTCCATTGTGGCTTCAGCAGTTTCAAACCGTAGGAACTTCACTCAACTTCTTCTGGGTTTTAGTCCTCTCCCATCCAGTGACCAAACATAAAAACTCATGTCATGTAACAGCAGCTCTTCCTCAGAGCAGCTTACAGAGTAAGACAGGAAATAACAATCATGTCATTAAAAGTGAGCTGAGTCTCCAGTCGTTCTATGGGTTACATCTGTCCATCTTGTTTTTAGTATTTACAGCAGTTTGAAACGGCATAGTAATGAAAAGTAGCCTCTCTAAACTAACTCTTAAAAAGTCCCTCCTGATTCGTCGGGAGTCCTTCATCAGAGTGTAGCTCATCCTTCTCTTCCCCTCCCTTCCTCCCTACATCATTCTCTCCCTCACTTCTCATCTCTCCGCCTCCTCATGTTCCTCTCCCTCCCTTTCTCTCTCTTACTCATAGAAAAAAAAACCTTTGTTCATCTCTTGCATTCTTTTTCCCGTCTACTTATGCTCCTTTTTGTGTGTGTGTGTCTTCTTTGCTTTTCATCCCATCAAAAATGAACTATTTTGACAGCCACTGCATGCATGTGAAGGTGGAGAAAAGCCAAGCTGAGATGCTCTAATGAGTATATACAGCATACATGAGCACAGTGCAGTTTTTCTGTATATACGAGGACTGTTACAGTATGTGTGCAGCTTGCTACCTGTCAAGGTCCAGTGTGGTAAAAAGTGCAAGTGAGTCATCGCACTTGTGCTCTTCAGATTCCTCTCCATGCTGATTCCCAGGAGCAAATCATGTCTAACTCCCCACCCCTCTTGAATCGTAGTCCTGCCCTGACCCTCACCTGCTGTCAGTTCTTCCTACGTGTTACATGTGAAACGCACACATGTGCACACTGATTTTCCTTTTCTCCGTCTCTCGGTTCCTCTCACAGCTTTATCAGCAGAGTTCAACACCAAGGCGGTCCATGTTTTTTCTTTGGTATGTAAGTTTTTTTTTTTTTTGGGTCTTTTTCTTTCTAATGTTTCCGTCAGCTATAGAATCCAGTCATATTTTGATGATGCAAAGAGAGTCACCGATTTAAAGGAAGCCTTGACTCCTCAGTCGTGAAGTTGCCTTTAGAGTGACTGTCTTACATGACAGAGAGAAAAAAAAAGGAGTTCCGTGTGGAGATTTTTCTTGCTGCCGTAGGTTTTTTTCTTTCTTTTTCAATGCACTTTTTGCCCACGGAGAGAAGTGCACTCCACAGCGCCTTGTACGCATTGATTACCTAATTAAAGACAGTTTTTCTGGCGTTTACTAACTCCGGCCAAACAAGATAAAGGACTTTTTTTCCCCATCAGTTTCAGGGCCACGGGCGTTTTCTTCATCCGACATGATTGTTGTTTATTCAGTTGGAGTCTTGCAGGAGTTCGTAAGTGGGACAGTAAAACAGCAAAGGGGGCCGGAGGAGGAAATCTCCCTCTCGGTGTAAGGCCAGGGTGCACAAATAGGCCAACATAGCCTGTTGGTTGACACATTAGTTTATCTTCCACCCACATGTAGGCACACACATATAAGCTCACTCAGATGAAAAGAGCCATCTGTGCCTCTTTGCTTTTTAAGTAGATAACGAGGATTCCATCAACTGGGGGTCACTTTCTTCAGCAGCCGCCTTAATAATTTAACCTGTCCTGAAATTGGAAAACCTTTGCTGATCCCTATACAGATATGTTTGACCTCTACCTGAGAGCATAGCAAACGGTTATATACTGGTTGAACGCTAGAAAAAGAAAAATGATGGAAAAAAGTAAAATGCTCCAGAGGAAACTGATTCAATTTTTAACTGAAAAAAACTTCCCAAAATGAAAAGATGTATACATAGTAGTCCCATTAGTATTCCTGCTATTTAGTATGACCATCGAAATTAGGCTCAGGTAGCTTTAATTTTTACTCATCAACATTATGATGGATCAGCAGTCTAGCCAGAGTCTACAGCTGTCTGCACATTAGTTGGAGTGAAGCACATTTCAGATCAGAAAGAAACCAATGAAGTCAAAGAAACTGTAGACCTTAAGACAAAATTGTTAATTCAGGCATTTAGCAGAAGACACATGTGATTCTGCAGCATTACATTTTCTGAAAAGTTATCAGGTTTCCAATTTTGGATCGTAAAATTCTGACTTCATGTTCTTCATGTTCATGTTCATGTTCTGTTCATTATTCATTCCGTTCAATAAATCATTATTTTCCCGCAATCCACCTCTGCTCCAGCCATTATCCTTTCCGTGACAAAAAATAGCATTAACATATATGCATGTCTTTGGATTGTTGGAGGGAAAAATGAGTACATAGAAAAAGTCGCAATGAATGTATATTTTAATTCCAGCACAAAGAACCATGATTAAAACCCAGCACCTTAAAATGTCCACAGTTTTTAATAGGCAGCAAGCACATTTTAAGATGTAGAATGTAATCAAGGAATCAAGGAATTTTTATTTGTCATCACAACACATGTGGTACATGAGGTGGGACAGAATTGTAATCCCACGGTCCAGTTTACACCCTGATAGCAGTTTTAAATAATATGATAAAATATAAATAACTATGCGAGAAATAGGATTTGACTACACAGAATCTACAATATGGACACAGAATCTACAATATGGGACTTCGGACATAGCAGCAATGAAAATTCGGAGTGCAAGTGACATATTAAGTGACATTTTAAAGTGACATTTTAAAGTGTGATGTTAAAGTGAACAGTGCCGGTTAAATGAGAAAGTGTTTTTCATTTGTAATTGAGTGTGTTTGAGAGTCTCAAAGCTTCGGGAATGAAGTTGTTTCTCAGTCTGGTGGTTTTGCACTTTATGCTCCGCAGCCTCCTGTGTGCTGGGTGTGTGGGATCTTTCATGATGCCGGAGGCCCTCTTCCTGCATCTGGAGGTGTAAATGTCTGTGGTGCTGGGGAGGCTGACTCCAACAGTCCTCTGTGCAACCTTCACCACTCTCTGGAGAGCTTTCCTGTCTGCAGCAGAGCAGCTTCCATGCCACACGTTGATGCTGGAGCACAAGACGCTATCCACCACACATCTGTATAAGGAGGTGAGAACTGAACTAAATGTTTAAAAATAAAATAAAAACATTTATAATATACTGTTACACAGCTTTCTGTTCTGCCATGTCTGTACAAAAGTATGTGGAAACAGCCCTAAAAGTTTAGAAATTAACTATTTATTAGTAGACTTGTTGATGACGATGACATGTGTTATATTTCCTGACAACTCAACATCTCTGTTTTTTTTTCTTCTTTAGGTGTCAATCTTTATCAGTGGGCTTCCGCAGCATGTATGATGAGATTAAGCGAAACCCTGGCGCGTACCAATCATCCAGCATGACACCAACGTTTCAGCGGACCTCGGTCGACACTGAAAAACCTGGCGCTTCAATCCGAACCAGCTGCAGAAAGCATTTGACATTTTCAAGTTCGCTTAGCAATCTTGCTGGCATTTGTCGTTGCTGTTCTAAAATTAGAAGCATCACGCTTTGTTGAAATACATATTTTCAATGACTGTGGAAATGCAATGACAGCTTAAATGTGCACAAAACAAATGCAGCACGCTGGACCTATATGATGGTTTTTCTTCCCCGGCCTTTGCTCTGTCCCGCCCTTGTCAATTCTGTCCAACAGGAGTGATGATCGCCATCGTGGCATGGCTTGGTATGGTTTACTTTTGGTTTGGAACAAGGAGACCAAAAGTTGTTGTTTTTTGTTTGTTTGTTTTATTGAATGCACTGTCTGTGCGCTGTTGTTTTGGGGGGGACTGCTACATGGAATGGCATAGTTAATATTTCCATTACTACAGGCTTTTTACAAATACTCAAAATTATTTTAAAATATTTCAACTCCATCATCTAATTCCAAAAGCATAATCTGAAAAACATGAGCACATATAAAATGATTTTGATTACACTACACATCCATCTACACTACATATCCTTGGTGAAGCTCTTTATTTCATCTTTCACTTTTTTTCCTAGTTTACAATTTGCAAACAATCCCGGCGCCTGTGAAGGGAAGCGAACTCTGCATAGAGCACAATGCAATTCTTCCAGCGCCAAAGAAGGACCGTTTCTGGAAAAATACGCTTGTAGCTTCTAGTCCACCTTAATGTTATTGCAGTGAGGGTTTGAAATTGTAGAAACGATGTTCTGTTGATCACTTATTGATACAGAAATGCCCAATCTGTGAAAATCTTTCTAGCTTTACCTAAATCTAAAACGCACGCAAAGCCATTTCCAGTCCATGTGAACCAGACCAATTAAGTATTAAAATCAAATTCAGTCCGGTGTTCCGAGTCTGAAATTGAAATATTACAAAAAACAGAATTCTTCGTGTTAGATTAAGAAACGAAAAACAAACTAAAATCACACTTTTTCTTCTTGTAAATTTTTGATTGACAATTGAAAATAGAACGATGCATGGATTAATATTTTTCATGTGCATTTTAGTTCTGTTCATACTTCTTTGGATAATGTAGGTGGGGTGGAAAGTTAGACAAATACTTTTATCCAAAGTTGGTTTAGCTGAATAATAAGCATTGCATCAACCCTAGTAGGAGGTGAAACACAAGCATAATCATACAGTCCGAAGTCACTGGGGGATTGAATCATATGTGAGAAACGCAGTGTCTCTGATGGGCTCCTAGAAGCGTGTGAAGTATCTGGTGTATTGATTGGTTCTAGCTGAAGCTTGCTATAGTGAGGAGAACTCCCTAAAACAGCCCGAAGGTTCTGGTCAGCTTTTAGTAAGCACCACATGCTTTATCACAACACAGTTATTCACACAGCTTCCTGAGTTGGTCTCATACTGACGTAGGCTCTCGCTGGATTCATCCATTCCACACGTAAAAAACAGTGCCTACCAGGGTTGCCAGGATCAGCTGTCAGTCAGGGAAACCGAAAACACAAGTCCCACAGCAGTTTTTCTCTGCTGTTTGGAAACAACAAAAGCAGTTTACACACTGCTTAAAGGGGTATGAACAGAAGCTTTAAAAATTAACAACCCAGTTTTTACGCTTCTTTTTTTCCAACAATGTTAACTTTAGACCAGAGCCGGTTTTAAAATAACAAGCATCCCCAAAACAGCAAATGGATGCTGTAGCCACCCAGAATGATTTCAAGAGTGGCAGATATTGACGTTGTTGGAAGTCGACCACGAAGCCACCGGTGACTGCCCGGGGCTGAGGTGAGCTGGAATATGAATAGGTAGCAACAGCAGGGCATCTGCGGCATCTGGGGGGTGAATACCATCTGTTCACCAGCCAAGCAAGACAAAATTCTGAGATTTTTTTATTTTTGTTTTTTTTTAAATGCAGTGGTTCTATAAGGTGCACACACCTAGTAGGGGACAAATCTTGAAATGAAAAATTTATTGAAGGACATTTTGAGTCGAGTCAGTTTTATAATCACACACACACACACACACACACACATATATATATATATATATATATATATATATATATATATGTGTGTGTGTGTGCATACTTTTGTAATAAAATAACTTTGCCAGCTTTCGTTTAACATTGCCTTTATACTGTATTTATATATAGTATATCTCCAGTCTCGATTCCAACCTTGTGCTTACAAGGTCGTTCCTACAGATTAATTACCTGAAAAGTTTCTACTTAGGAGATGGTTGACTGAAGGAGGATGCATCTCTCTTCTTGAATACTTGTTTTCTTGATTTTAATATGTTTTGCTGCTGCTGAAACTAATTTCCTGCCAAGCTTGTTCAAGGTTGTGATTTTTATGCAGTAAATAAATTAGTATATGCTTTCCGATTCAGCTTATTTGTCAGGTTAAAAGTAAGCATTGAATATAATGTACAACTTAGAGGTTTTTCATAGTAGTATCTTTATACTGGAAGTCATGGGTGAAGGACAGGATTGGGATGACTTTATGTGACACGCACAGTTGTACATACACTGAATAAAACCATTTAGATGTGGAATCAGAAAGGAAACACAAGCATTCTTAAGCTGAAGGTCACAAACCGATGGCTGGATTTCTCCTATAGGAATTACACGTTTTCCCTTTATAGCAAAATCTATGCTTACACCAGAAATGAAAGTCTTAAAAAACCCACAATATATATACAATTATTGTTGCTTAGTGACATGAAATTTACCATGTAAGTTGGCACTATTAAAAAATCCTTTTTTAATATAGAAAAAGAGTCTTAGTGTCATGTATGTCTATTGTTTTAATAGCAAGTGAGAACCTAAGAGAATCCAAAGTCATAATTTACGCAACTTTTGATTACTTTAAGTCTAGTTCTATTGAGATCTTATGAGCAGATACCTACCTGATTGAATTCAATTTTAGACAAAAGAAAGAGACATTTGGCCAGCATCAAAAAACTAACCATAAACCACTATGTACAGTAATTAACACTCAAAGGAAGAATTGCAGCTACGGAAAAGTGCTTAGAAGGATCACTACGACATTCGTGAGATTAGAGCTGTTTTTAAAAAGAAAAGTCCATTTAAATAATAAATCATGACAACTCCACGAACGTCTTTCTTAAATAAAATCCTTGCTTTCTCTATAATATCATTGACTGAATACATTACACCACATACAAGCATACATAGAATGTAAAGAAGCTATTAAAAGCATTCACCAGATTAAAAAAGAGTGGTTATTTAATATAAGCTTATTGTAAGCTAGCGATAAAGGAAGTTAACCTGATGTAAAAATGGCTGCCTACAAACTTTGTACAAGAATTTAATTGGTTTTCCTGTGATTAATGCTTACCCATATATGGCTGAGTAAACCCCACAGTCACTCAAAGTTTAAGCCAATACACCCCCACACACTGGACACTTTGGTTTTTAATTGGTTTTTAATTAATCTACACAACAGAATCATCTGCTGCCTATTCTTACTCAGTATTATTAGTGCAACACAATGAGTTAAAATGCTTGATTTCACACGAACTGCACAAAGAGACACATCGCGAGCCAAACCAAACCAGTCATTTAAATATGCAGACGGACAGCAAGAATCTCCACGTGTTCAGGTTTTGTTTTTTGCCCAGAGGGAGAAAGAATGAATCTGTCAGGAAATGTAATATTGTTCTTCCTGACTTACATCTGCATCACTGTGAGTATGTGAACACCTGGGACACAGTATAATTACAAGTGGGAAATAAGAAGCGGGGGTAACTCCTGCTATTCTTCTTACCCTAAGAGGCAGGCTCATCTACCTTGGTAGAAAAATCATAATGCTGATTAGATTTGAAATCTGAGTAATTTAGTCCACATAACAGCTTAACCTGAAAGTATTTATTTCCTCCTGCATCTTTGTCTCTGTAGCAATTGTGCGTAAAATCACATGAATTGATATGCAGGAGCTTAATTGTAATCAATGTAACGTGCTTGGTATGCAGAAAGTGATATTTGTTTTTGAAAGAAAAATACAAAGGGAACTCTTTGTCTCTTCCACACACAGTTGTCATTTATTAATCTTTAAAAGGAATAACTGGTGCAAAGTGGATTTTTGTCTGAATATTTGGTTGTGCTAAATAATAATATGGTTTCATGCAAGTGGCACTGTGTTTTAAAATCCCCCTGATGCTTCTGTGACGATCAAAAGCTCAGCCAATTTTAGAACCATTAGTGAGGGAAAGGTCCACTACAAAAACCTGCTAAAAAGAAGCTCTAATGTACTCTCTGGGCCAGCTTCACCTCGACAGCGATACAAAGTGCAAATTTTATCCCCGTTTCTCTTTTTTGATGCTCGTTGTTATATTTTATAGCATTCATATATCAGTGGTTGGGCTATTATTTATCTATTTCGGGGTGTTGCACAAACGGAGACTATACTTCTGGGTCTGTTCACGTAAGAAATTATAAATATTTGCTTCATGTTTCACGTCCCGTTGTATAAGTGAAAGATGCGAAATGTCTGGGGGATGTGTTTGGGGAATGTTGTTGTGTGTGGGGGAGTGTGATGGTGTGAAGTCTCAGGAAGTGTTTCAGGAGGACGAGTTGAAAAACATCTGAGGAGGCTTGTCAAAGAAACCATACTCCAAAGCAACCTTTTCCTACAGAAATCTGTTCTAATCTGCTATTCAGGCTCTAGCTATACTTTGTAGAACATTTTATTTTACAGGAATTTATCCAGAAGTGCAATTTGCTATTTTTGGTTTTGTTTTGCCCGCTTTTTTGCTCCACATTCACGAAGCATATCATACCTGACACATGCAAACTCAAACACTTCAGGTCCAGCACATGGTAACTGATTTTCCCCATTTCTACAGAGAGATTACAGGGCTCCATCCTTCAAACACCGCACTAGACAAGAGAGTTTGAGAAAAATCTATAACTGTATCCTAATTATTATAACAACAGAAATGTCTAGGCCCTCATCTAATTTTTTCCGTGTTTTAAAAAGAGATTTTTGTTTTCTCGTGCCATCAAAGAGACACAAATGCCACAGATTTTTGAGAATCTAATTAAAATGTTGTCTTAAAATGTGTGAAAATGCATGCATAATACTTTTTTAAACATATGCAGAAAGGAAATCTTTGTCTACATGTGGTTTAGATGGATTCACAAACTTTTTTGCATGTTTAGCATGCAAATTGCTTTGGGAATGGGTTCTTCTGACTATCATAGAGACATTTTCACAATGTTCATGTCGTGATCCTGGCAGTTAGACTGGGCTGGTTTTCATTCACGTTGCACCCAGTTCAATTCAACCACGCCCACCTATCACTGATCATTGTCTCCATCTGTTTCTTTGCCTATATAAACTCAGCCTGTTTTCTGCTGTCTAGCTGTCGTAGAATTAAACACTGCTAGTGAGTATTTGTCCACTTGTTTGCTCTGTCTTGTTCATGACCTGTTTCTGCCTTGCTCTCTGGAATACCCTGCTAATTCTGATTAACTGGACCTAGAGTTTGTTTTTGTTTTTGGACATTGATCTCACCTGACCCCGGCACATGTTTGTTTTTCTGCTTTCACGGTACAACCCTGTTTTTAAATCACTGACCACGCGTTCAGCCAAGCCCCTGTATTTTTCTATTTTGTATTTTTACGTCCGCCTTTTTGGATCACTGTGTCGGTTGAAATTCTGGGTGCTTTTGCCATGCCTTGTTGCAAGACAGTTTATTTTTAATTTTATATTGATTTTAAGTTATATTTACACCAGGAGATATGCTATAGAGGTATTATTCATCCAATATTTCCTAATATTATTATGTTAAGCACAGGCTGGAGTCCTCACTTCAAGATAGTCAATTTAAAGTTGCATAATTCAAGATAAGTTCAAATACCTTTGCTTTAAACTGAATTTTTGATATTTAATCCTTTATTTTAAATAATAGAACTGAAAATGCGTGTATGCTGTGCATAGTTACAATTTTGGTGTAAAAATACTTTGATTTCAATGCCCCCCCCCCTTTTTTAAACTCTTAAACAATAATGAAGACTAATTTTTTTTAAGGTCTGCCCATCTGATACATCTTTTTTTAACTATTGCATGGTTTTAATAATTGCAGTCTCTTTTAATCAGTTAATAGGACAACAAGGGGTACCCCCCTGGGCACATCCGGGGGCCCATTTCAGAGCAACACAGACATCTCCAGGTCTGACGAGCTGCAGACAAATACCTGGTATTCCATTGGCCGATATCCAGTCTAATGATTGCTTTCTATCCGATTGATTATTTGGATGGCTCTGAAAATTCAGCTTCCAGCTACACTCCCACTGAATCAACCTTGCTTTTATTGCCATTTCTGACTGCTTTGCTATATTCCAAGTCATCGTTTCTGTGCAGCATAAATTAATACTTCAGGAGGATTGCTGCAAACGACTGTTCTTCGTAGGGGAGATGGAGTTGAGTTAACGAGACGTCTCCGAAATGTCAAGAGTGTTAGAGGAAATCTGCAAAGCATATTGGGGGTAATTTGTCTTGGTCCAAAATGTCCTACATGGTGACACCAGGATCCGGAGCATCTTTTTACATGCCTCAAGCTTGAGGCGAGAGACTCGCTCGTTCATCACCGGCCAACGTGACAGCTTGACACGACGCGGCAAGTTGGCTGATTTTCATGACTGTTGGCCCCTGGCTCCTCTTTTATGGCCAGCAGACTTTTCCAGAAGACATGAACGTTTCTTTGCTTTAAATTTCTCAAGCTGTGATCTATCGATGACATTTTTACGTCAGGTAATATTTCATATTGACGTCCTTTCTGCTCTTCCTTCTTTATTAGCAAAGGTGCTCTGAGGCATGAACTATGAGCATGCTTTTATTACCGGCTTGTTAAATGTTGTATTATCGGTATTAGTATGGCTGTGACTAGTAAAAAAAATAAAAAATTAGGCCTACATATTTATGCTTGGATGCAAGTAGAAAAAAGAAAGTACTAAATACACCTTCACTAGTGACTGGTTAATACATGAACTTAAGATTCTCTTTATTATCAGAGCAGGTTAATCATTGTGAAGGAAAGTAGGTCTACTGAAGAGTAGTTACCTAATTTCGTCAGTGTTCAGATATTGTTCAATCCACAGGTCGTCTGAAGCAACGGTATTTCAAGCAAGTTGATGACTAAACGTTCACCAGACCATCACAGCACCTTGATTCATCTCTTTCTCAGCCATTATGTTGTAAATTTGTTGCTCTGTGTGGGATTGTTATATTCACAATAAGCCAATTTTGAGCAAGTTTCAGCTATTGGATTAATCATGGATTCAACAACTGCAAGGTATAAAGATCCTGTACCTGCTAAATAACGCATAACCCCTTCTGGGGAATTTCCTGGAATCTTCTAGAAGATTGGCATCAATCTTAGTCTCATGATAATATTTCTCACTGTAAAACAAGATTCTTTAAAATATGGAAACCAGTCCTATAACCCAGATTGAGCGAGAGAAACGATTGCTTTTAGAATGTCATTGGTATTTTGCATGTTTTTGCTTTGGACCAGCAAGCTGCTTAAAATCCTGCTTCTGTACACTTCCAAATGAATAACATATTATAGCCTTTTCATTTTCTCTTAAGTCCCATGTAAGCAGTTGGGTTACAAAAATGTATTAGCAGCCGTTTGGAACTGTTTTTTCCTGGGTTTATCAACGTGACTCTGTTGTCTCAGGACCAAAGCTCCCTCCCTGACGAAGTTTTAGCTCATTAGCAAATCTCCAACCATTGCATATAAACCTTCAGTGTCTTACCCCGAGCAGAATTTCTCGGGTGTCTATTCAGCTGTTGTCGAGGAAGACTCGCCTGGCCTCTGATGACCTATATCCAGATGTCTCACTTTGCTTCAGACTAGAGATTGGTTAGGCTTAGTAAGCCTTGCAGCCAATTAGAAATAACAGACCAAACATGTTAACTGTCATTCATCTTCTTATTTACAACTAGCACATAATAGCAGCAATAAACAATTTCAGATTAAAGTTATCTAAATAATTGAATGTGCTTCTTTAATTAATAACGCCTTATTACTAATGTTGAGTGACCATAAATTCAGGGCTAAATATACAGTGAGTAAGATGATGTAATCATTTGAGCATTTTAGTCAATTTCTGTCTTATTTATGTGCTTTATTCAGTTCTTACTCTATTATTCTGTTTCATCTTTGTATCTTTGTATCTTTAGTTTCATAACTTGTTATGAAACTAAAGATACATCAGCTGTTCTGTGTTCAGCAACCCTGCTTTGTTTCTGTATTTTCTTCTTTCTTTCTTTTCTTTTTGGACACACAGATACAAACAGTGGGTATCACGGTTTGAGATCATGTCATGAAATATTCACAAAAGAATGGTTTCCTTGTTGAAAGAAATGTCTTAAAGTCTCCATCAGGGTTTTGGGTTGTGTCAAAGTAATGTTACTCAAATGTCATGGTTTCAGAAACAACCATCACAATAACAAGCTGTTTTGTGTCATCCAATTCTTTTTACATTTTCCCTACAGTCTGGTGTCAAGAAACATTGTGGTTATGTAGTGCGAAGATACATGTCACATTTAACATTACTATACAAGTCCCAAACCAATTTGTCTGTTTTACACTGTTGTGGGATAGCAGACCGGAATACAGAACACTGTAATAGACTTTAAATCCAGTACGAATGACTGCATTTTCTGACTGACATGTTATTTTTTGGTATATTAGACCCTAATATAGGCAACAATATTGATAAGGAGAACTAATTTGAACAGTTTATTGTGAAAGGTTTCTTCCAGGTTCGGGGACAAAATCCAGGATGTACCCGAGGACGAGTGGAAAGTAGGTATTTGAGAAAAAAATGAAAAATTGTATATGAAAAGAGTGATAAAATAAAAACCTGTTTTTTTGTTTTTGTTTTTTTCATTACTATCATTAAATTGTTGGAATAGCCGAGGGGGGAAGAGTATACCCACAGAGGCTCCGTTCAGTAGGTTGTGGTGAGTGGTGTTCCTGTTGAGGTGACAGAGAATGGTGGTTTGTTATAGGGTGGACAGGCTGGTGGGTTTGGTGAATGGATGAAGGAGTAACGAACTAGAGGAGCAGTAAGGAGATTTACACAGTGACTGCATCCAGGGAAATCGCAAACACTGAAACAAGTTTCTCGAAAAGGAGGGCAACGATGACGTAAGCGTTGTATTATCAAAAGGGTTTACTTACAAACTAAGGAGGCCTGATTACAACTCACAGAGGAAAAACTATCTGGCATCTGCCTTATGGAGCAGGCTCCTCTTTAAACTCCTCTAGATTGGGGACGACAAGCACCAGCTGTCGGGAAACACAGCTGCCAGGCAGACGGAGCACACTTAACACCGCACTGCACACAACTCTGTGTGTACAATACCGCTGTCAACAATATGATAGCTGTATTGGATTTAACAAAAAAAAATTAAGCTTGAGCTGTAAAACAAATGAGCTGTTTGTTGATTTTGTGTCTATTTTATCATTCACTATGTGGGAGGTTTGCATTGTAGCAGGAGAAACAGTTGAGCACAGTTGTTTGAGAATAACTGTGAGCATCTGTACGTCTCCTATTCATTCCGCTGAAGATATTTGTTTCAAACAAACAGAATTGTGCAATAGTAAAGCTCTTAATCAAATAAAAGCTAAATGAGTGTTTCATTAAATATATTTGTGAAAGTATCATACCACTGAAACGATATTCTAGATAAAAATGTGAATATGATTAAATGCTAAATGCCTCACATTTATTAGAAGGATATTGATAAGCAGGTAAATAACATTGAATCTCTCCATATGAGGAAAAAAATTAAGGTTTCTGTCAGATTTTTCTACCAAGGCTGTGAAGGGAAAAAAAGTTCAGTATTTTTGCAGACTGTGGTTTTTAAACTGAGTCAGACTAGACACCTAAAAGTTGCCATTCTCAGCTTAGCGTTGTAGGTTAAGATGCTTCATATTACAGCCCCCAGGATACTTTTAGGTTAAACTGCTTGTTTAAAGATGCTAAAAGATCATTTGTTTTAAAAGTATAGAAAATTTATTTTAGCCTGTTACTCTCTCGTTGTCTGGAGAAACTGAACATGCGAACTTAGCGCATGTCAAACTTCCCACCAAAAGAGTCAGAGGCATCATCTCTGCAGACCCATGAATGAACATGAATAATGAAGGCTTGTTATTTTGTTTCCCTCCAATGTCAGTACAAAAATACTTTAGTTAGTAAAGAGCACAGTTCAAATGAACATGTCTTGCTTTGCTGCCGAAGGAAGACCGTATGAGAATAAACGTATGCTATGCAAAAACTGCATTCAGCATTATTCCACATAATGTCAACAGTAAACTCATAATCAGACATGTAATAAGACAGCGTGTTTACCATTTGGGGCAACAATAAACATAATGAAGCCAAGCTAATATTCTCCTACATGCAAGTGAGAGGGTCCCTGACTCCAGGCAGCAGCGACTCCCCACAGACTGAAAGGAAGGTTTGTTTTTTTCCGACAGACTGTCAACAGCCTGGGGGTTTGTTTTCTGCACTTCCCATTTCCACTTTATCCATCAGTTGATTGAAGTGATACAAGAATAACAGAGCAGGCACTCTAATCATCTAGGTAACTTTAAAACTTGCATTAGTGTTCAGGTGACAACACTTCAATTTCACCAATAACATTATATTACAGAGAGAGATGTACGTTGTCCGTCAAAGCGAGACGTCTGTCTCTTGAGGAGAGAAGCCTTGACACAGATGGTAGTCTCTACTGATGAGTCATTCAGGAACCATGTCTGTTGGATCTCTGCCTTTTCTCACAAATAACATCCACAGATATAACTGAGGTGACACTTGGGTACATAGAGTGTGTACTTAGCTTAGCCAGTCCTTGTACTCATTATGTTGCCTTTTCTGCCTCCTGCCTCCCAACTTCATCTTTAGGTTCTCTCTCCTTTTTTTAATTGTACATCTGTTACAAAGAGTTTCATTATGATTCTCAGAATCCAGCTAATGTCATGAACAGGGGAGGAAGATGTGGAGGACGGTGTGTGTGTGTGTGTGTGTGTCTTCTTGACCTGCTTTTCAATACTCTTATTCGTTCTACAGCAGCTCACAGGACCACTCACTGTTGATGTCTTGTCATCCCTGCTAAAGGAAAAGCAACCACTGTCCTTCGCTTTACAAAAACATACAGAAATTGAGTGGATTGCAAAAAAAGGTCCAGACCTCTTATCGCTTTAAAAAATACATTATATTAAATTAGGCATAATTATGGAATAGAATGAAGGTGATAGATGGTTTAAATTTTAAGGAACCCCCTTTCTCTGCAGCTTTGTGCTTTGTCTTGACCAGAGGTTTGCCCAGGCTTTCAAACAAAATTGGTTAATCTCAGAGTAAAAATATTTTGTGGGGAAAAAAATCCAGAAGAAAATCGTGTTTTTTAGCTTGCCAAAAGTCATTTAAGAGACTTAAGACTTAAGAGACCATATTCTAATGTCTGACCAACAAAAAGAAATGAATAGAAACAAAATAAACCAAAAACAGTGGTGGCAGCTTATCCTGTGTGCTTCTTGTCTGCAGGAACAGAGAAGCTGATCAGCAATAATGGAAACCATATAAACAAATATCCTTTAAAGCAATCCTACAGGTGAGTATATCAAAGCATATTAATGTTTTATGATTATCTAATCAAAGTCCAAAACTTCAATTACCAGGTGACTTTATTAGAAGACTTCTTTAGGCAACTAGTTTCTCTGGGTTTCATTTTTTATTTGTAAAACATATTAAAAATCATGTATCAGTCCTCTTTTCCATTCATCTAACATAATATTTCCAAATATAATAACCAAAGTTTGTTTTTGCAACATGACAAGTTCATTTCCGAAAAGTAAAAAAGACAGAGGCAAGCTGGAGAGTTATTCCATAACAGCTGGTGTATACCAGGATGTGGTTTAAAAAAAAAAAAAAACACAAAAAAGTTGTTATTCCTTTCTTTCATTCTTTCTTTTCTTTTCTTTTTTATGTTCACTGAGTTTCTGGTGATTACTTTTCCCATCCAGGCATGACAGCTGCACACTGATTCATACTTGCAGTTTTCACAGAGGGAATTTGGGGAAACAAACGGTTTCTGCAATGGAGAAGTTTCTGAACACAAGGCACAATAATAGAAAGTAAAGATTATCTCAGAAAGACTTCTCAGCAGGCTCAAACACATGCAGCCAAATGGATAAAACGGTGCTTAGACGCATGAGTAAGAATGTACAGTATGTGCTTACAAAGGCATAAATTTGCATATGCTCTTTGTTTTTTCCTTCCCTAGAATAATAAAGGAATGGGTATCTACAGCTCTGTCTTACTGAATCTTTTTCTCTGTGAAAAAGCACACATGTCAATGAGCATGCCAGAGGCATCTGAAGCCATGAATGGCTGTACCAAATCCATCAATTGGTCATTTACATAAAAATACACCATTCGCCCCAGAAGTTATCAGACATGGTCATGAAAACAGAAGTAATGAAATCTAATGCAAGTCATTTTTCTTGTGTCAGTGGAAACAAATATGAAGAATAAGATCTCAGCCCTTGAACTTTAACACAGAAAAAACTTCTGAAATGTATTATACAGAGACTTTTTCCTACAAAGCCAACTTTAATTTCTTTTAAGATCAAATTGCTCACCATAATGTTCTCCATTCAGAATGAAATAAATTTGCTTTGTAAGCCTTCTGAAACGGCGAGGAGCCATAACACATTATCCGACGGTAGTTTTTCTTCCTTGATATTTTTTCGACCACTAAACTCGTGGTTTCAGGCCAAAAATGCAAAAGCTTCATTAGCTTGGTGCATTTTATTGAACACCTCCTGCTCACTACTTATCGTTTTAAATTCAAAGCAGTAAATCAGTAAAGGTCTGGATGACAAACATTTTGGTTTAAATAAATACTTACTAACAGGATGTTATGTTGGTGTTAATAACTATTGCATGCATTTCTATTATTCTGGGACATACGATACTTTAATTAAAAAATAGATGATTTTTTTTAAGGATGGGAATAAGGAGAATTTTGTGCCACAACGGTAAGTCTAGCGAGACTTCAAACTCTTAAACAGTATATTAATATGAATCAAAATAAATTACAGAAGTCCCATGAAAGCGTTGGAAACAACAGCCTGGGAAAAAACAGCCTGAGAAAAATATGTGAAAATTAGAAAATATGACAAGCCAGGATAATTGTAATAGCAGACTACTGGACTTAAGGCCAAACATGATAAATAATTTTTTAGACATTTATTCACAACATTAAAGACATTTAACATTAAGACAGATCATTGTAGTGTGTTATTGTTTTACGTTCAAAATGACTGTAAAGTATCCAAACCATTGAGTTATTTACAACTGTAATAAAATACATGACTATTTTATTGATCGAGATAGGAAGCTAGAAACATAACACTTTAATAGCCCCATAACAACCAGGCTTTATTAATTAATCAGGCTCATCCATCTCTAACACGAATTAAGCTGTTTGTTAAGAGTAGCTTCATTTGTACCTCTGATTAACAAAATCTAACACATCAAAGCTGTATTTTGCATTTTATAACATATGTCATTCCTTCAGCAAAACTGATATCTTATCCACAGTTTTACTATTTATGTCAATGTCTCTTTGTAAGTTTGACTTTTGGAAAGATCTCCACTCAAGGCTAAACGTCTTCGAGAAGTGAGTTATATGTTGTGTTTTGGACCTTTAATATTTCAGATTTGGTGAACAAATCAGACTGATGATTTCATGAATCCAGCTGTTTCATTAGAACATGAAGACATGTCATAATATAAAATTGGAGGTAACTCAAAGTCAGGGTGCAGTCATGAACGAGTGATCTTCCAGTCCAATGACTGATTTATTCCCCTTCAGTTATAAATAAGTAAATAGCGTCCAGAATAACTTAGTCATCAGGGACCATGACACAAAAAAAAGATGTAAAAAACCCCCCAACTTCGCTAGCACACTTCATACAGATGGTGCCCCTACTGATTAGACGCTTTTGCATTATACTGTATGACCATTCCCAGATCGCGGAAACAAGTCTTTCTACATCATCCACTGACTTTACCACAACTATGTTACACTTATCTACATGTTTTTGTTAAATCAAACTTTCCTGTAAGGTAGAAAAAGTTAAATATCTTTATTAGTTATCTAAAATCAGTTAGCAATGTTAAGGGAGAAAACCAGTAAACTCATTTATCGTGTTCCCCACTAAGAGGAGGTGTTTTGTCTTTCTAATTAGCTCTAGATCTGGCCTTGGGTTTAGTAACAGGTCGGATTTGACTGGAAACCACTATCTAAATCAAAAGTACACCTATGTCTGACTACTTTCAATACAGAGCAAAATCAGATGTATTCTGACCTCTCCCTGAATAATCCTTTCGCAGACTCACTAAATAGTAGCAAGTGTTAACCATCTCTGTGATCCCTGGGGTCTCAAATATGAAACTGGCATTATTTAACAATTTTAATGACATAGACCAGAAATTTAGGCTAACCTCTCCTGGATTTACCAGACCAGGCGATTCTCATGAAGCCTACCCGGTTAGGAGTCGGATCTCTCCGGTAAACAATGTTGGAGTTAAGCTTATGCACTGGAACATTTAGAAGAGACTACAAATAAAATCCTTATCCCCTACTTGGGGTCCTAGGTACCGACCCCTCCAGTCATGGGATTTCTTTCCTTCTTTTTTGAAAATATATAGAGAAAAGATGTGAAAACTATCTTGAAACACATGGAGCTATTTCTCTCTGAATGAAACAACTGACTAGGAAAATGGAAAAGTAAGGAGTAGAGTCCTTCCTCTGACTCAGACACCTTGGAGGTGTAAATCCCTAGTGGGAGACCAAAGCCATTGTAGGTTTCGAGGATACCGTTTGTTTTTGCTTCACTCGGCTGCATTTCGTGCAAGAGAAATTGAAGGTAAACATTTTGTTTTCCTCTGTGTACGTCTGTTACTTCAGTCTTCTGTTTGCAAAAGACCAGCAGTTTGCTGCAATATATTTTCAAGGTCTGTGTTCTCTGTTTTCTGATTGTTAATTTGTCCATAACAGCTCACCTTGGGGGACTCAAACTATAAAAGTCAGTCACTGCAGATTTAAGTTTACACTGTCAGTTTTACCAGGTACTTATGTTGCTGAAACAAATTAATATAGTTTTATTTGAACTATTTATGTAGGTAAAAAGATAATGAGTTCTTAAGCATTTGGGTGGTTTTGTGTCTTGGATAGTGGGGTCAACTCACTAGATTTATTTCTCTGACACACACACTGCTATTTTCAAAATTCTTCTATACAGTACATGTTATCCTTTTCAGAATTTTGTCCCGTTCTACAAACTTTAAAATATACTATTAGGAGAGACTAACAAAAACAGTGCATAAATATGAAATGAGAAGTAGACAAAATATTGTTTTCAGGTGTTTTCCTAAACAAAAATCAGAAACAAACTTGGCATGTATTCAGCCATCTGATTTCCCTGAATACTGCAGCCAGCTGCATTTATGTCCACCTGTAATTTACCGTCAGTATAAATCCATCTGCTAGGTGGAGTGCCCCAAAGGTTTTTTAGGGAATTTCAACACAACAGACAAGGGAGAAGAATAGGGAGAGATTTAAAGAAGGGTGAGGTAAGAAACATATCCATAGGACTGAACATCTCATAAAGCATTGTTAAATCAATCCTTCAGAAATTGCCAGTGTGCTGCAAAACTATCAAGGCATGGTGACACCCTAACTGACTATGCATAGAGAATGTTATTCAAAAAGGAAGACTATCTGCCATTTGTATGTGAAGAAAAGCTGTAAAAATCAACGATTTTAAACACATGGAGTAAAGTATTCATCAAGAGATTACTACCAAGTACAAATCTCACAATAAAAGTCTGTTGACTGCTGGGCTTTCTTTAGTACACATTCTACCTGCGATACGCACCACCCAAAGACATGAGGGTGGCAGCATCATGTTGTGAGAATACTTCTCGTTTGAAGGGTTAGTGAAGCTGTGCATAACAAATGTTGAGACTAAAACATGGACTAAAAACACAAACATTGAGCCACAAGAGAACACTGCAGTCATATGCATGCAAGGATCTGCAAGCTTAGTATCAAGGAATCAAGGAATTTTATTTGTCATCACATCACATGTGGTGCATAAGGTGGGACGAAATTTTAATCCCACGGTCCAGTTTACACCCTGAGAGCAATTTTAAAATAACTACAAAATAAAAATAATATAATAAAATATAAAGAAATATAAGAGAATAGGATTTTGACTACACAAAATCTACAATATGGGACTTCGGACATAGCAGCAATGAAAATTCGGAGTGCAAAATTTGCTGTAGCAGCATGGATGGTTAATAAAGTGACATATTAAAGTGACATTTTAAAGTGTGATATTAAAGTGAACAGTGCCGGTTAAATGAGAATTTTTTTTCATTTGTAATTGGCCTTGCGTGTGTTTGAGAGTCTCAAAGCTTCAGGAATGAAGCTGTTTCTCAGTCTGGTGGTTTTGCAATTAATGCTCCGCAGCCTCCTGCCTGAGGGAAGCGGGACAAAAAGTTAGTGTGCTGGGTGGGTGGGGTCCTTCATGATGCCGGAGGCCCTCTTCCTGCATCTGGAGGTGTAAATGTCTGTGGTGTGTGGAGGCTGACTCCAACAGTTCTCTGTGCAGCCTTCACCACTCTCTGCAGAGCTTTCTTGTCTGCAGCAGAGCAGCTTCCATGCCACACATTGATGCTGGAGCACAAGACGCTCTCCTCCACACATCTGTAGAAGGAGGTGAGGACTGAGCTCCCAGCTCTTCTCAACCTCCTGAGGAAGTAGAGCCGCTGGTGTGCCTTCCTGACCAGAGTGGAAGTGTTGTTGCTCCAGGTGAGGTTGTTACTCAGGTGTACACCCAAGTACCTGTAGCTGTTGACCGCTTCCACCGCAGTTCCTCCCATGTGCACGGGGAGGTGGGCAAGCTTGCCACTTCTGAAGTAGCTCAAACGTGTATGATTTTTCTCAGTGCAGCTCAAACACCTTATTTTCATCACAAGTGTTGCATGATCTTTTGAAAATAGAATCTAATGACGAGAAAATCAACCCCATTCGAGAGAATGTTCTAGATAATTACACATCCACATGTTTTTGTCAGTACGCCTATATTTTAAATCATTACTTGTTCAATTATTGTGCAATGATGTTGGCCAAAGTTATGAATAACCATTGATGAAAATACTAAAAGCCACTTGCAGCTCCAGAACTGCAGGTTGCATACTAATGCATCTAAAGTATCCAACTGTCTGCCAATATACAATGAAACTGGTTTATAAATGTGATAGAACGGGGAGAAAAATTGAAAAGGTAGGAGCGGTTTCTTGTAAAGCACCCTAAAAAACTGATAAAAAGATCATATTTGGTCGGATAAAAAGATAAATACCAGATGTATTCTTCTAAAATACAAAAAATAGGATTTTCAGCAAGCTAAATAAATAAAAACATCAACTGTACCAAACTCACGTAGGGAAAAGGAAACTACTTTTTCAATTCCATCCTTTCCTGAACCTATAATTAAATGTCTTTTATAATGCATGTGGCTTGCCCGGTTTAAAGAGCACCCCTTTTGATAGCTGTAATTAAATGGGGAATACTAAAGTGCATCTTGAGTGACTAATCCTTTTCCCCTGATGTTCAGGTTATCACCTTCACTCTAGTGGATTTCTGGGGCTTCTCAATAAATGGACATTTCTTTTACAGATAAGTGCTGCCACTGGGACATAGTCATATCAAAGTGGTTGCATACTATGTTTGTGCAACAGTTCCCTATGATGTTTGGCTTTTGCTGATCAGTCTATTTTTAGCCATGATGGAAATAGTGATGCACTTAATTCAGAGTGCTTCCTGACCAAAACTGGAGTCTTTATACTCCTCCTAATACATTTGATGAGACTTGGGCACTAATGTTGTCAGGCTCTTATCCAGTAGCACTTTTAATTTAACGGAAGTAGTTTTAACAGTGTTCATATTAAAGGGACAGCTGTTTTTTTTATTATTATTTTTTATTGCTACATGTTCCCAAATACTTGTTTAAAAGTGACATGAAGAATAAACTAATTAATTTGCAATAATGAAATCATTTTTGCATGGAATATTCTGTTCAAAAACATAACATTGAGTGCTAAGCCTAAAGACATGAACTTCTTTGTAAGTTCAGAATAAAGTGCAGCTGAGAGGCTAAATAAACACGCCATCTCATTACAGAGTTCGTATTTGGCAAACAACCAACAGACAAATTGACCCGTGCAGCGTGGAGAGTTGTGTCCTTGTTGCCGCATTAGCCACTAGAGTCCTCCCATAAACTGGATTTATGATCCTTCATCAAAGCATTAGCAGCCAAGATGTTATCACTTCGCAATTGGATTTATAGATTTTAGCAATCGATTTGGGAATGATGCTCGTACCGCAACAAAACATGTTCCTGTGCGTAAGATTAATGTTAGTCCATGCAAGTACTGTTTGGGCAGGATCCTGCTGGTACCCATGTGACATAAACTAGGAAAAAACACCGGAGCTGAGCCGGTGTTTCAGAAAGAAAACAGCTCCCCCATGACCCTGCATTACCAAAGGGGTCTTAAACAATCAATAAACAATCAATAAATAATGTATTAATTAATTTTTGTATTAAAATCCACCCAAATCTGGACGTATGAACATTAAAACACAGTGTGGACACTACTTGCTGTAATTCATTAGAGTATTTAAAAAACACAGCTTGAAATCACTACTGAAATTACGGGGAGGCAAATATATACATGTTATGCTTACGTAACTGTGAATTGCAAATTGAAAAAAGCCCCAAGTCTGGATGAAACACAGCTGCCACAACACAGATCCCAGACCACTCACAGATCTACAAGGGCTTTGAGCTTTAATGCATTCTTAAATGTATTGTTGAAAAAAAGCATAGAGGGAACAGACCAAACTGATTCGATTAATGTGTTTTTGCAAAACGAAAGGTGAGAACAGAAACATGTGCTGTTTTCACGCAAAATGGAAATGGGAAATGGAAATGAAAGTGTTGCTGGTCACTTCTCATTATAAGGATTATGTAGTGATGCACTATAAATTTAAAGCATAATAACATGCAGGGTTGATTTCTGTTTATCACCCACTATAAAAACAAATGTGTGATGCAAAATTTTGCTCTTTTTACGACCATTATGACATAAGAATATTATCGTATGATGTTTACTTTTACATGGGTAGATTTATTTTGTCATGTAATCAGTAAACCTTCCCAAACTGTACATGTTCTTTAGATTAAATGTATAATCCAGAGACCTTTTGGTAGATGTTAGTGGCGCTGTTGACATTGACATTCTACTCGAGAGCAATATGTTTTTTATGTCTAAATTATTATAAGAACATCATTTCCCAAGTGCTTTTTTAATCTTTACTTTATTTCAGTCTAGATTTAAGGTTGGGTCAGGTGGGGTGGTCCATGAAGGAAATGGGTGGGCCCCCACCTAATTTAAGGTCCTGACAGAAGTTGACCAGAAACAAAAACACAGCATCTACAAAAGAAGTTGTCAAGGGCAGGCCATGCGCCATCTTGCAAGCCTTCTTCTTTTGAGGCTGCAAGAGATCACCAAGCATGGTGAATTGGAATATCAAAAAACCCTATGTATTATAAAAAAAAGTAACATGGGAAACTTTTTCCTAACATTTTTTGCCATATGTTGTCCAAAAGTATTAAATCCAATCTAAATACAGTATAAGTGTCAGGATGGTTTTTAAATGACTCGAGCAGAGGTGGAGTAAAGTGATAAATGATTTATTGAGGGAAGGAATGTGAACAGAACACGAAAGGAACCAACAGACACACGGAACAATAGACAACGTAACGGAGCGAGAGGAAAACTAATGGCGCGGAGGCGGAACTAAAATGACAACAAGCAGGGAAACAATAATGACCGAACCAAATGTAACAAGCACAAAGACACTAATAAAATAACAAACACTAACACGGGAAACAAGAACTAAACCGACTGATTACAAAACAATAAACAATAACGATCACGGGGGGGGAGGTACACAGGAAACAACAACAAGGACGCACAACACGGAAGGAGACAGAGGAACCTAAGTGACGAGCCAGGACTAAGAGCTTAGTGCAAGAGACTCACCCGAGACACAGGGACATGAGGAGCTGAGGAGACATGCGAGGGACATCAGAGGAGGACCAAGGGAAGACAACAGGGAATAACCAGAGGGAGATGATGCAGGAGGCTTGAGGCAATCAGGA
>JAVLVB010001056.1:1562070-1588354 GCA_032876305.1 Orestias chungarensis | reverse complement strand
GTGTGTGTGTGTGTGTGTGTGTGTGTGTGTGTGTGTGTGTGTGTGTGTGTGTGTGTGTGTGTGTGTGTGTGTGTGTGTGTGTGCGTTGGTATATCCTGATTATGGGGACACTTTATCGTACTGGGCACTCACATTGGCGGGACACCAGCAGATTAGACACCCATAATTCCGAGACTGTGGCGGCATTCAGGAGGCCACCATTTACCTTCCCTCGCTTTTTGTGGGCACGTAACCACATGTACGGAAACCTAATTTTTTTTGTGTGTCACACACAAACACATACACCCAGAGTTTTTTAACTCGGATTCATACACGTTTTCGTGCCACCCGACACACAAAATGAGCACATTTCATTGGCTGAACGCTTTAGTGATGTTCTGCTCAGTGATTGGCTTCACGTCAGTGATTTCTGCAACTGATTGGTGGAAACGCCTGTCTGCTATGGAGCACTCCTTTGGTCACGCAGCTGAGAGCCACGCCCATTCCGAGAAGATTCAACGCAGAGGGATTTAATTCAGAAGACAAAGAGGTAAAGAACAATGTTTCTTTGTTAGTTTACTAGTTTTTACTTTCTAGTTGTTGCTTGTCAGTCTCCTTTGCTAAGCTGACAAACATGAATATTGACGGTTACTGTCTCTTTTCGTTCACATTCTCTGAGCAAGCTCCCTGTCGAGACCGCATGCAAATGTAGAAGTTAGCTAATTAGTTAGCATTTAAAAGCCATGCGGCGTGACTACAGAAATAAAACTGGTTCTTTTGTGTTTGTAGTTGTAGTTCTGGTTATGTTTTGGTTTTGGTCATGGTTCTATTCTGGTGTGGTTCTATTTCTGGTTCCTGTTATGGTTTTGTTCTATTTCTGGTTCTGTTCTGTTGTGATTCTGGTTGTTTTCTGGGTTGTGTTCTGGTTCTGTTGTGTTCTGGTCTGGTTCTTTTCTGGTTCAGGTTCTAATTCTGGTTCTATTCATATTCTGTTTTGTTATTTTGTTCTTGTTTTGGTCTGGTTGTTTTTTGGTTCTGGTCCTGTTCTGGTTTGGTTGTGTCATGGTTCTGGTCTGGTTCTTTTCTGGTTCTGGTTCTATTCTGGCTCTTTTCTGGTTCTGTTCTTATTTTGGTCTGGTTCTTCTCTGGTTCTAGTTCTGTTCTTGATCTGTTGTGTTTCTGGTTCTAGATCTGGCTCTTTTCTGGTTCTGTTGTGGTTCTAGTTCTGGTTCTGATTCTGTTTTTGTCCTGTTTGTGTTCTGGTTCTGTTGTGGTTCTGGTTCTAGTTGGGGTTCTGTTTTGGTTCCTGGTCTGCTTCTGTTCTGGTTCTATTATGGCTCTTTTGTGGTTGTGGTCCTGTTCTGATTCTGGTATGTTTCTGGTTCTAGTTGTGGTTCTGTTTTTGTTCCTGGTCTGTTTCTGTTCTGGTTCTATTATGGCTCTTTTCTGGTTCTGTTGTGGTTGTGGTTGTAGATCTGGTTGTGTTCTGGTTCCTGTTCTGGTTCTCTTGTGATTTGGTTTTGTCCTGGCTCTTCTGGTTCTGTTCTGGTTCTAGTTCTGTACTGTTTTGCTTCTGGTTCTGTTCCGGTTCTGTTCTGTTTCTGATTCTCTTTATGATTGTGGTTCTGGTTCTGTTCTAGTTCTAGTTATTGTTATTTTCTGGTTCAGTTGTGGTTCTGGTTCTAGTTCTGGTTCTGTTATGTTGGGGATCTGGTCTTTTTCTGTTCTTGTTCTGGTCTCTGTTCTGGTTGTGGTTTTGTTTTTGTTCTGGTTCTAGTTCTGTTCTTTTCTGGTTCTGGTTATATTTTGGCTGTGTTCTGGTTCTGTTGTGGGTTTGGTTCTACTTCTGGTTCTGATTCTGTTCGTGATACTGTTGTGGTTCTGGTTGTAGTTCTGGTTCTGTTCCTGTTCTGTTGTGGTTCTGGTTCTAGTTCTGTTTTGGTTCTGTTCTTTTTCTTTTCTGGTTCTGGTTCTATTTTGTGTCTGTTTTGGTTCTGTTCTGGTTTTTCTTCTGTTGTGGTTCTGGTTCTATTTTGTTTCTGTTCCTGTTCTTTTCTGGTTCAATTTTGTCTCTGTTCCGATTCTAGTTCTGTTTTGGTTCTGTTCTGGTCTTGATCTCTTGTGGTTCTGGTTATGTTCTGGTTCTAGTTCGGTTGTGGTTCTGGTCCTAGTTCTGTTTTGGTTTTGTTCCTGTTCTTTTCTGATTCTGGTTATATTTTGGCTTTGTTCTAGTTCTATTGTGGTTTTGGTTCTGGCTCTGTACTTATTCTTTTCTGGTTCTATTGCTTTAGAGGTTCTGTTTCCAGTTCTGATTCTGTTTTTGATTCTGTTCTCTTCTGGTTGTACTTCTGGTTCTGTTCTTGTTCTGGTCTTGTTCTGTTGTGGTTCTAGTTCTGTTTTGGTTCTGTTCCTGTTCTTTTCTGGTTCTGGTTCTATTTTGTCTCTGTTTTGGTTCTGTTTAGGTTCTAGTTCTGTTGTGGTTCTGGTTGTAGTTCTGGTTTTGTTCTTGTTCTGGTGTTGTTCTGTTGTGGTTCTGGTTATGTGTTTTCTCTGTTTTGTTCTGTTCTAGTTCTGGTTGTAGTTCTGGTTCTGGTCTTGTTCTGCTGTCGTTCGGGTTATGTTCTGGTTCTAGTTCTTTTTTGATTCTGGTCCTGTTCTTTTCTGGTTCCGGAAGTATTTTGTGTCTGTTTTGGTTCTGTTCTGGTTCTAGTTCTGTTGTGGTTCTAGTTCTGTTTTGGTTCTGGTCCTTTTCTTTTCTTCTTCTGGCTGTAGTTTGTCTCTGTTTTGGTTCTGTTCTAGTTCTAGTTCTGTTCTGATTCTGTTCCTGTTTTGGTTCTGGTTCGGTTCTGTTTCTCGTTGTAGTTCTGTTCTTGTTGTGTTTAGCTTATACATCAAAAAAATTATATGTATATATATATATATATATGAAGTATGTTGAACGAGTTAAACGGCAGAATAGAGAAACAGGAAAACAAATGTTGAGAATGCTTTAATGCATAATCATTGGACTATGGGAAACATGCCCCAATCTGGTCCTCCGGGTGTAAATGTCTGCAGATTGCAGCACCACCTGCTTTCAGCTCTTTGCTCAGTCACTGAAACCCTCGCAGATCATTTGTAGTGACAGCGACAAAAGTTAAAAAATGCTTACATTTATTTATCTATATAAACTTTATCATCTATCGATCTTAAAACATTTTAAATGTTTTCAAATTCTCATTTACTAAGACAAACTTGTTGAGAGGGAATGCCTGATGTGACATGGCTATGACATACAATTCACTCAACAGTTTCAGTATACAAAGGATTGCTAATTGTGATAACAACACTTCGCAGTCATCAAAAAGTGAATCTAATGCAGATGTGCACATGCCTTCAATGACCCCAGCGGACCATCTACTCCACCTAATGCTGTGAACCTGTTCAATATTCATCTATTAAATATTAAATTCAGGGTAATACTGTTGTACTGCACAGGAGTATAGCTGTATTTTAGTTGTAGGAATACACAAAATTAACAGATGAAAGAGCATGAGAACCTCAACTCACCATCGAGCGCCAAGGCCAAGAGAAATCCCTATAGTTATAGGTTATGTCCTCTTCTGGAAAAATGTCCATGACAGAAAACGGGCACAAGTGTGGCCTCCCATTGACCATAACTCTTTTTACTTTGCAGTTGGGGTGTAAATGATCGTCATTCACCAGTCCTCCCAGAGTTCCATCTTCTTCAGAAGCATCTATGCTTTAAGATAAAATGACCACAACAAAACTTTAAACTTGACTTGGACATGGCATGACAATCTGTGCCTACTGCATTTAAAAAAGTTGAGAATTTTTTCACTGTGGCATTGTGATGCGCCTGGTGCTTTATCAGGCACATCACACTGCCACGGTGCACAGTGTCGCTACAGAGTATTGAAAATAATGGATTTGCGTGTGTACAATATTCGTTTCATGTGAACTGCACCTTAGATTAATGAAAGTCAATATTATTTGATTTAACCCAGGCTAAAACGTTCTAGAAATGTTTTTGCTCAGTTTGGTTATTGACCAGGATACTTACCAATACTGTTTCCCATTCCACATGAAATCAAATATGTATTTGTTGTTTTTGTCATTTGACCCTACACTCGGAGAGAGAACTCCACGGTATTCCACCACAAAACTTTTTGCTCCAATGGACTCTTGTAAACACACCTCTCCCTGAAGAAAATACAAGAAACATTGACATGAGCTCAAATAATCTTTCATTGGCTGTCTTTTCAAAGAGATATTAATGAAATAATTTAAATGGGAGTTTAATCATCCTACACATTTGCATGTTGGTGAAAAGTCTAGTGTATTTCTTTTTTAAATCCATTAACCACTTTCTGGAATGTCAGTGGAAAACAATCAGGGATCTGTGGCATCCACAAAGGTTGTAAAGCAGTCCCTGCAAACCTTAAAATAGCCCCCGGCTGCTTGTGTGACTTCTTTTAGACTAAAAACAGTCTGTTCCTAAATCTGTTTCAGGGAAAGTATTTTAATATATTCCTCCAAAATGACGAGCTGTTTCTCTTCACATCTACTCATAACTACTCATATAGCAAACCAATATAATTTTTGTTTGTGAAATACACTTGAATTTTGTGCTGGCTATTCTAACAAAAGATTTTCTTGCTTTCAGGACAGAAAAAACTGTGTCTGAATGAATGTGTTGTCAACACCTCCAAAGGTTGGACTTTAATGCCTTTTTAACAGCAGATATATCTTTAGTAATGGACAAGTTCTAGACCTTTACCCATCGATTATGTGGACATGTTTAGTGGCATTTTAAAGGGGAAATTCTCATTTACACTTTAGCGTCAGTCTAGTTAATATAGAGCCTACAAGGACTCTTCAGACTGTCAACTATTTTATTCAAAACTTAGGCCTAAACTGTTTTACTTTAAGCATTGTGAGGAGGAGGAACAACCCTGACACAAATAACAAAAACTGAAATACTCACAAGAAATTCCGGAAATGTATAATCTTTCAGTATTAAGTAGAACCTGAGCCCAGGTGAGAATTTTCACCTGATATCACCAAAGGTATTACATCGACAATAGAGGGTTGGAAAACAGACTACTCAGACTCAATGTCACCTGCCTTACTTGGTACATGGTTGAAGCTCTCCCGGAGGTGGCAGTTAAAGCTCTCTCTGACAGGGAACTCTCCCAGACGTTCCGTGCAAACCCTCACAACACATTGGGGCCTGCCAGGTTTGACCGGCATTCTCCCCCACCATCTAAGCCCACTCACCACCAGGTGTTGATCAGTTGACAGCCCAACGCCTCTCTTCACCCGAGTGCCCAGGACAAGGGGCCACAAGTTTTACGTAACGACTAAAACGTTGATCATGGAACTACCGGCTAAGGTGTCCTGATGCCAGGTGAACATATGGACACTTTTATGGCTGAACATGGTGCTCGTTATGGACAATCTGTGACGAACACAGAACTCCAACAGCGGAACTCCACTCGGGTTCAGATCAGGGGGGGCTCCCAATCGTGCCCCTCCAGGTCCCACTGTCATTACCCACGTGAGCATTGAAGTCCCACAGCAGAATGATGGAGTCCCTGGAAGGAGCGCTTTCCAACATGCTGTCCAAGGTCTCCAAAAAGAGTGGGTACTCTTAACTATATCTAGTCGGAACCACACAAACTTGCGCACCATCGCAGGCTTCTTTCCAACCAGAGAAGTAACATTCAACGTCCTTAGAGCTTGCTTCTGCAGCTAAGGATTAGACCTTGAGGGTCTTCCCTGCCCTTGGCCACCGCCCAGCTCACATTGCACCCGACCCCTACAGCCCCTTCAGCAGTTGGTGGGTTCACTTCAAGGGAGGCCCATTTTCTGTTTTGGGCTGAGCACAGCTGGCCCCCATGGGCAGAGGCCTGGTCACCAGGTGCTTGCTGCCATGCCCCAGCTCCAGACCTGACTCCAGAGGGAGTCCCGGTGACCTGGGTCCAAGTGAGGGGCACAAGGCTTTATTGCTTTATCTCCATATGGGTTATTGGGCTGTGATTTGTCTGGTCCCTCCCATACAAACTTATATGCAATGGGTGACCCTACCAAGGGCATA
This sequence comes from Orestias chungarensis, assembly GCA_032876305.1. Classification (NCBI taxonomy): domain Eukaryota; kingdom Metazoa; phylum Chordata; class Actinopteri; order Cyprinodontiformes; family Cyprinodontidae; genus Orestias; species Orestias chungarensis. The sequence goes on along the minus strand of JAVLVB010001056.1, from coordinate 1,582,275 downwards.
AAGCCTCAGACAACGTAGCTCCTAGAATCCTCAGAGTTTGCAAATGTAAGACCGCTAAGCATCCAGCGTTGGAAGGTCGAAGTCTTCGAAATATCCATGATTTAGTCAGGAAAGGAGGCCTTGCAGCCAAAAGAGAATACCATACAAATGTTTTTTGCTGTAAGCTGGTAAGAGTTCAGTTAGATTTTGTGATGAAGTACTTGATTGCTGTCATCAGTAATATGATTCAATTTTTGTTATGTGTGTATGTGTCCTTCTTTCAAAAACACATACAGTACCATGATGTATGGGTTGCATAAGTCGGTGTGTTAAATCCATACCCCAGCGTGTGTATAGTAAGATTTGAAAGTACTGCAATGTAATCGAGTCATTGTTGGCTTTGCAACACATCTGTTGCCTACACAACAGTTTCACTGTTCACAGTCAAACATTAAAGCAATGAAAATTTGTAGAAGAAAAATTCCTTTTTCATTAACGACTATCTAAAGAAATTTGATGTGAAGAACTGAAGTATTTTCTTTTATTTTGTAATTATTCCAAAGCACATTGATGATAAGAATCCCTGAATTATCAATTATCTCCAGGAAACTCTGCTTTATGAACATTAGAGGCACGCAAAGCTGGTAAATATCTCTACCACTCTGTTTTGGCCTCTTTGCACTCTTGAGGTAACAAAAGAAGATTTAAACGAGAGACAGTGAGAAGAAAAATGAAAGAAAATAAAGTCAAGAAAAAGTTAACAGGGACTAAAGACCGAAAATAAGTCACAAAGGGCAACATTGAACAGAAGGCCTTTCTAGGATCAGTGAACAGCCACTGCTGTCATTGAAACAATTGAGCTACTTCAAGTACCGAAAGACAGGTGTGCCGCATGGAGCTGGGCCAGCTCACTTAAAAAGGGCATAAACGTTTGGTTGGGGCAGATCCTTGATGAAAGTTTATAACAAGAGCAGGAAAGGTAAGAGAGAAGACCGTAACGAAAGGAATGTAAAAGGTTCTTCTGATGGAGATTGGACCGTACAGTAAAGCTTTATATCACCAAAGCTATAAATGTGGTGAAGTAGCTATATATTTCAAATGGCTTTAAACGTTAAATGGCTTGTTCTGTGTGGTCAGTCTCATATTGGGAAATCTGTCTGACCGCAAATCTTAGCCTGTCTTTCTGACATATCTGCATAGCTGCTGTCACAACGGTTGGAGCTATGGCTTGCAGGAGTGTGGTGGGGAAAGGATCCAGAGGGCAAGATGTAGGGCGGCTGCTTGTGAGAAGCTTTGATACCTCATCCTTGGTGAGAGGGGTAAATAAAGAAAAGGAAGCAGTGGGTTCAGCGGCGCTCAGAGGGAGGACCAGTGAGGAAGAGTGAGCTCTGGTCTGTGTACATGGGTTTGAGAACTAACTGCTGATTGCTGCTACTTTGTCGGTGAAGAAGTTGGCAAAGGAAGCTGCCGTGAGGTTGGTTGCAGGAGGAGGAGGTGGTGGGTTTAACAGAGACTTGAAGATAGAAATTACCTTCCGGGTGTCTGTAGCACTGTGGATCTTGTCCTGATAGAACTCATTTTTTGCAGTGGTGACGCTTGAGGAGAAGGATGAGAGCAGCATTTGGAAATGTGCCAGATCAGATGGGTCCTTTGATTTGTGTCATCTTCTCTCCGCAGCTCTGAGGTTTGTGCGCATTGATCTAAGGGAGTCAGTGAGCCAGGTCTTGCAGGTTTGGTGATCAGTGAGCACAAGCTGTCTAAGCAGGAACTCAGTGTTGAGCAGAAGGACTCTGTGGCATCATTTATCTCCAGAGATGAGGTGGATACGGGGTGGAAGAGCAGAGGTTACAAGTGCAGACAAGTGGGCAGGAGAAAAGTGCCGGAGATTGCGTCGAAAGGAGACAGTGGGTGGGTGTGCAGTGGGTAGTTGATGGAAACAAGCATCAACCTGAATAAAGTAGTGGTCTGAGAGGTGTAGAGGAGTAACTTTAAGTGAGTTGGTCTTGCAGTGTCTGCTTAAAACAAGATCAAGTACTTTACCAGCTCTGTGAGTTGGGGGGCTGCTTACCCACTGGATATCAAACGAGTGAGTTAGCGAGAAGAAATCTCCGGCATCTTGAGTGTCAAAGTGAATATTCATATCACCAAGAACAAGCAGAGGACAGTCATGCTCAGGGATCGAGGAGAGCAGGGAGTCTAGATCTTCTAGGAAGTCACCCAATTGACCCAGAGGACGATATACAAAAACCTCATACATTTTAACAGGTGCTGTCATCATGGCGGCGTGGTATTCAAAGGAGTTGTACGAGGCTCCTGATCTGAAAGGGGTATATTCCCATTCGTTGGATATCAGTAGCCCCGTATCACCTCCTCTTTTGCCAGGTCGTGGTGTGTGAGAGAATGTGTAGTTGGTGGAGAGTGCAGTCAGTGTGGCGCTGTTTTCTGGTTTGATCCAAGTTTCTGTGAGGGCAAGGATGTCCAGTGAGAGATGGTTTACATAGGTAGAAATGAAGTCTGCCTTGTTCACCGCTGACTGACAGTTCCATAGACCTACACAGAATTTATTGGTTTTGGATGACGATGTGTGGTTTAGTGAGCGGAGATTTCTGAAGTTACATTTCCGTTTGTGAAAGTAGAACCGCCTGCGGGTGCCAGAAATAACAGAGATAGGGTGGTGACACTTCCCGATATAGTAAAGGTAGACCCCGTCCATGGCCCTGTTCGGTAGACACGCATGTCTTTACCCAAGAACGTCTTCACATGAGAGAGGCTGAACACAAAGGCTAAAACTTTGCTGACACTTCAGTGTATTCCCCTATTTTTTTTTGCACGAGCACATGCAGCTGTTCTGTGTGATTGAATGATCCGGCTAAGACCACACCCTGGAAGGCAGATCGAAACCAAGGCCTGAGGGGAGTGGTCAGAAACACTTCCCTAGACAATGGAGCCTTTATTGACCTAGTTCTCACTTCCTGAATGGCTTTCAGGTGAGAGTTTCAGTCAAAACAGGATATCCACAGGTACAATTTAGTTGGTGAATAAGCACAGAATTAAAAAAGCAGACACTTACTCTTCTTAGTCAGTAGTCCCTTGAGTAAATGACAGCGCTCAGGAGTCCACACTCTGCTGAATGTGAGATACCTGACACCACACAGGACTGTGAGGACACGACGTGGACAGAAACACATTTCTTGATCAGGCAGCAAGCTGAGTTGTTTGTGTCAGATGTTCAACTGACACCTTATAGACACAACAAAATGTCATGACTTTCACAGTAGATTTCATTAATTTTATGACTTTCAAGGTTTAGAAATGACACACAATGAGAAATCTTTCACCTCAAAGTCTCTATAATAGGCTATTTTCTCCTGTCCTCCCTTTTCTGTGCTGATCATAGACTGCAATTCCTGCAGTAAATATGGTCAGTGTCTGAATCTACCGTTTATGGAATGAAAATTGTTTCTGCTGAATGTGATTTCACCAAGCTGTACCCTGCATGTGAAATGTTCATTTGACAAACTTGAATTAGGAGGACTCAGATGTGTTTTTGTCATTGGCTTGTCCACAGGAAGCCAGTGGTGGAACTGATGACCTGGTGACAGGGGGAAGTTCCACAGTGGGAACATCAAAGGATGGCACTGTAAGTTGGCTGTATTCTTGTGTTCTCATACATTTACATCCAGTCATAGTTCTATTGTATTTGAGTAAATGACAGCGCTCAGGAGTCCACACTCTGCTGAATGTGAGATACCTGACACGACACAGGACTGTGAGGACACAACGTGGACAGAAACACATTTCTTGATCAGGCAGCAAGCTGAGTTGTTTGTGTCAGATGTTCAACTGACACCTTTTAGACACAACAAAATGTCATGACTTTCAAGGAAGATTTCACTAATTTTATGACTTTCAAGGTGTAGAAATGACACGCATAAAGACATTTTTCACCTCAAAGTCTCTATTATAGGTTAATTTCTCGTGACCTCCCTTTTCTGTGCTGATCATAGACCGCAATTCCTGCAGTAAATATGGTCAGAGTCTGACTCCACCATTTATGAAATGAAAATTGTTTCTGCTGAATTTAATTTCACCAAACTGTACCCTGCATGGGAAATGTTCATTTGACACACTTGAATTATGAGGACTCAGATTTGTTCTTGTCATTGGCTTGTCCACAGGGAGCCAGTGGTGGAACTGATGACCTCGTGACAGGGGAAGGTTCCATAGTGGGAACATCAGCTTGGGAAAATGTAAATTAAGACTTATGCCCTGTTCTGATGGAATTAGTTTCATCATGTCATTTTTAATAATTACAAAGAATGTGATGTTAATCCTATTTGAACCAGCCATGTCGGTTATTGCTATATAACAATTCCCCAGCAAATTACCGTCTGTAATTTGCTGAACTGGGAGGTCCTGTGATGATACTAATCCAATGCAAATAGGTATATCTGTGATTTGGATATGATCTCACACATCATTAGTAGTAGGACACATTTTATTTTATTTTTGGTAAAGAATGGAGACTGATAAATAGGTTTACTTCTTACTTGTTTATGATCGTTTACAAAAATTTAACTTTGGAATCAGTGATCGGAGAAGTTTCACCAGTTACATATAGGCATATATGAGAAATCTGTACAGTAAATGTCAATTTGATGCAAGCTCTTGATGCATTGGTAACAATTGTCCACAAGTGATTTATGTTGTGTCCTCGCATATATAGTCCGTATGTTTTCAGACTTTTGCACTGAACCTTCATCCATTGCTGATGAGAACCAATGAAAACGCACCTTGTGTAAACAGATGTTACGCAATATGCAGCCCGATGACATCATATCCGCTAGACATCTGTGAATTTTGGGTTTTCTCAGACTTCTGTTATCCCGTGTGAATGCTCCACAGAGGATGTCAGGGAGTAATTTTGCTTTTACATGTGGTCCCTAGGTAAAAAGGATTGTCCTAATCGTCCTATCTAATAGTGTGGTCAGAAAATGTCAGGACTACAAACTTGTAACAACAATATTTATTTGCATCAATTCTGCTTTTCTTTAGATGAATCGGACATAGAACTGGATGATGAGCAGGATGGAGATGACGAAGATGATGGACACGATGGAGTCAGTGGAGCTGGAAGAGGTGGCACCAAAGGGAACAATGAAGGCTATGGAGAAGATGGTGGCGGAGATGCTAAAGGAGGAGGCAGTAAAGAGTCATATTGTGCTCTTGGACTAAGGGGTAGATGTTAAATGTCTTCCAGTAGGCCTTCATGGTATGCTGTGGATTAAGGATAATATTTTCATGAATTAGCTACATGGTTTTTCTTTATTATTACCAGTAATCCAGCAAGGTTCACCATTTTCAATGAATATACACAACAGTGATCTAAATTATGTAATCAGGGTAAGGTTTATATTTGAGGTCTTGGTGACACGTTTTTGATGTTTTTGGCCATGTTTTATAGACCAAAACATTATTCATGTTTTATGTAACAAATACAAGAGCACCTGCATAAATTAATTATAAGGGAATGCCGCTGCATTTCAGGGCATGTAACCACACTATAGTGCTGCTAGCCCCAAACTGGTTGTGATGTATGTACATTAAAATCTGCTGCTTGTTAACATGGAGGCTAATTGACGTTTTTATTTTATTTTTCCTGCTTCATTGAAAATTTTTGGCTCAGCCTCCATGCTGTATTGCTGGTTAATTTTTTTTAAAGGCTCGTAAGGACAGCGACACATATTTTTTAACTTTCCTACACATCCTCAGTTATATTAAATGTTGAAAAAGCACATTGGAGTTAACAGGTTAACAGGCTGAGCTCTGCTGCACATCTTGGCCGGTAAAGTTCCCGAGTCGGCTGGATACTGTCTGCTGGGGCTTATATCATATGGATCTACATAATTTCTGTCGGTAGATCCTACACCTGCATTTGTTAACCAGAGATGGAGCTACATGGGAACAGCTGATTCTCGGTTGTGCTGACAGGGTTTCCCTGGACTATCCGACCTTAAATGCCTTTTTCCAAAGATGCCTCCTTCCCTCCATCCTCAACTTGATAACTAATCCTTAATGTTTGACTGGAACCATATGCAAGTAGTTATCTTCCCATTTTGAAGGCTAGCCACGGCTAAATCCTGTGCTATCAGTTGATTTGTCGCCTGTCTATTCACTTCTGGCTCCGTGTTGGACCTGGTGCAGGTCTCAGCTGCTACTAACAGTTGTGGTTCTGCTTGTGGTTCTTTAAAGCTCTGAGTTGGTAGGTGTGGGTGTAGGTTGGAGCTGTACAAGAGTGTACATGCAGCCTTGGAGCTAGCTTACAGTTCTAAGTTCAGTTTTAACCTGCAAAGTCTGATACCACCATATTTTTCAGCGTCTTCGTTCTACTCAAACTGGCTGATTCTGCCACACAAACCAGCTCCAAACTGGCTATTCAGGAGCATGTTTGATGTCTTCCCCCGCTTCTATTGTACATGTTGAACAATAAGCCGACCGCAACCCGTTCAAGCTCTAAAGTTACAGCATAGAGGCTAGCTGCTGCTAGCTTCTATTAGCAATTCCCCTCAAATATCGGATATTTACATGAATACAACTCTGATTGACTTCGAACTGCACAGAACAACTTAATTTATTTCATTATAACAATGCTAATTTACTTGAAGTAAAGTGTCACCTAGACAGGATAGTCATGTGGTATAAGTATGCAAACATAATAATAATACACACACTCCTCCCAAGTAGTCCTTCTATCACCTATCCTCAAACTGAAGATGCTGATGGGCCTTTTTTTAATTCTTTTTATTAGAAAATCAAGATGCCTGAAGAGCCTACCACCACATCAGGTAATATGTGTGGAAAACCATTTATTTTTCCTGCATTACTAGTTTGCATTATGTGTTCCAATGGAGGATGAAGCAAAGATGTGGTGACAAAGGGACTTTAAAATACTAGTATTGTTAGATCAATTTGCCACTAATGTTCATACTGACATATATTGTAATGGTTTCGTCTTCAATTGGTAAATCATTATTTGTCACTTTGGAGTTTGAATTGGTAATAATGAAAGTAGTGTATTTCCATAAAGCCCTTTGGCCTTCATAACTGTTAGACTATTTAGAATTATTTTTTTGTTTTGGGAAAAAGAAAAAAGATGGCATCGACCCAGAATGAGACCAAGAGTTACAAAGGTAATTTTTTTATAATTTCTTTTAGCCAACTCAGATCAGGCACCATTGACTTGATAAGTTTTGATATAGGTGACTGTTACCTGGGCTTGTTGAAGCTGTTTAGACCAGGGGTGGGGAATCTTGACCCTCATCCTTCAGGTCTTCTATGTATCCTAGCTCCAGCACACCTGATTCAAATCAGTGAGTCACTGTGCAGAACATGATTGGCTGTTGGATCCATTTGATTTGAATTGGGTGTGCTGGAGTAGTGCCACATGGAAAACCTTAAGGGACAGCGACCCCTGGTTTAGACCCATCATGAATTATTCATACAGAGTTGTGACAAAGTCCGGTTCATTTCCTCATGAAGTCACTCTAGCGAAGGTCACACAAACATGTTTACGAAACCGTGATTGGGTTGAAGAAAATTTTATTTTTGTTTTGTTTGCGCGTGTGTCTATAGCAATGTGTATTTTAATATATTCCTCCAAAATGACGAGCTGTTTCTCTTCACATCTACTCATAACTACTCATATAGCAAACCAATATAATTTTTGTTTGTGAAATACACTTGAATTTTGTGCTGGCTATTCTAACAAAAGATTTTCTTGCTTTTCAGGACAGAAAAAACTGTGTCTGAATGAATGTGTTGTCAACACCTCCAAAGGTTGGACTTTAATGCCTTTTTAACAGCAGATATATCTTTAGTAATGGACAAGTTCTAGACCTTTACCCATCTATTATGTGGACATGTTTAGTGGCATTTTAAAGGGGAAATTCTCATTTACACTTTAGCGTCATTCTAGTTAATATAGAGCCCACAAGGACTCTATTTTATTCAAAACTTAGGGCTAAACTGTTTTACTTTAAGCATTGTGAGGAGGAGGAACAACCCTGACACAAATAACAAAAACTGAAATACTCACAAGAAATTCCGGAAATGTATAATCTTTCAGTATTAAGTAGAACCTGAGCCCAGGTGAGAATTTTCACCTGATATCACCAAAGGTGTTACATCGACAATAGAGGGTTGGAAAACAGACCAATCAGACTCAATGTCCCCTGCCTTACTTGGTACATGGTTGAAGCTCTCCCGGAGGTGGCAGTTAAAGCTCTCTCTGACAGGGAACTCTCCCAGACGTTCCGTGCAAACCCTCACAACACATTGGGGCCTGCCAGGTTTGACCGGCATTCTCCCCCACCATCTAAGCCCACTCACCACCAGGTGTTGATCAGTTGACAGCCCAACGCCTCTCTTCACCCGAGTGCCCAGGACAAGGGGCCACAAGTTTTACGTAACGACTAAAACGTTGATAATGGAACTACCGGCTAAGGTGTCCTGATGCCAGGTGAACATATGGACACTTTTATGCCTGAAAATGGTGCTCGTTATGGACAATCTGTGACGAACACAGAACTCCAACGGCGGAACTCCACTCGGGTTCAGATCAGGGGGGCTCCCAATCGTGCCCCTCCAGGTCCCACTGTCATTACCCACGTGAGCATTGAAGTCCCACAGCAGAATGATGGAGTCCCTGGAAGGAGCGCTTTCCAACATGCTGTCCAAGGTCTCCAAAAAGAGTGGGTACTCTGAACTATATCTAGTCGGAACCACACAAACTTGCGCACCATCGCAGGCTTCTTTCCAACCAGAGAAGTAACATTCAACGTCCTTAGAGCTTGCTTCTGCAGCTAAGGATTAGACCTTGAGGGTCTTCCCTGCCCTTGGCCACCGCCCAGCTCACATTGCACCCGACCCCTACAGCCCCTTCAGCAGTTGGTGGGTTCACTTCAAGGGAGGCCCATTTTCTGTTTTGGGCTGAGCACAGCTGGCCCCCATGGGCAGAGGCCTGGTCACCAGGTGCTTGCTGCCATGCCCCACCTCCAGACCTGACTCCAGAGGGAGTCCCGGTGACCTGCGTCCAAGTGAGGGGCACAAGGCTTTATTGCTTTATCTCCATATGGGTTATTGGGCTGTGATTTGTCTGGTCCCTCCCATACAAACTTATATGCAATGGGTGACCCTACCAAGGGCATAAAGCCTCAGACAACGTAGCTCCTAGAATCCTCAGAGCTGGCAAATGTTAGACCGCTGAGCATCCAGCGTTGGAAGGTCGAAGTCTTCGAAATATCCATGATTTAGTCAGGAAAGGAGGCCTTGCAGCCAAAAGAGAATACCATACAAATGTTTTTTGCTGTAAGCTGGTAAGAGTTTGGTTAGATTTTCTGATGAAGTACTGGATTGCTGTCATCAGTAATATGATTCCATTTTTGTTATGTGTGTATGTGTCCTTCTTTCAAAAACACATACAGTACCATTATGTATGGGTTGCATAAGTCGGTGTGTTAAATCCATACCCCAGCGTGTGTATAGTAAGATTTGAAAGTACTGCAATGTAATCGAGTCATTGTTGGCTTTGCAACACATCTGTTGCCTACACAACAGTTTCACTGTTCACAGTCAAACATTAAAGCAATGAAAATTTGTAGAAGAAAAATTCCTTTTTCATTAACGACTATCTAAAGAAATTTGATGTGAAGAACTGAAGTATTTTCTTTTATTTTGTAATTATTCCAAAGTACATTGATGATAAGAATCCCTGAATTATCAATTATCTCCAGGAAACTCTGCTTTATGAACATTAGAGGCACGCAAAGCTGGTAAATATCTCTACCACTCTGTTTTGGCCTCTTTGCACTCTTGAAGTAACAAAAGAAGATTTAAACGAGAGACAGTGAGAAGAAAAATGAAAGAAAATAAAGTCAAGAAAAAGTTAACAGGGACTAAAGACCGAAAATAAATCACAAAGGGCAACATTGAACAGAAGGCCTTTCTAGGATCAGTGAACAGCCACTGCTGTCATTTAAACAATTGAGCTACTTCAAGTACCGAAAGACAGGTATGCCGCATGGAGCTGGGCCAGCTCACTTAAAAAGGGCATAAAAGTTTGGTTGGGGCAGATCCTTGATGAAAGTTTATAACAAGAGCAGGAAAGGTAAGAGAGAAGACCGTAACGAAAGGAATGTAACAGGTTCTTCTGATGGAGATTGGACCGTACAGTAAAGCTTTATATCACCAAAGCTATAAATGTGGTGAAGTAGCTATATATTTCAAATGGCTTTAAATGTTAAATGGCTTGTTCTGTGTGGTCAGTCTCATATTGGGAAATCTGTCTGACCGCAAATCTTAGCCTGTCTTTCTGACATATCTGCGTGAATGAAAGATCACCACCTCCAACTGAACCTCTCCAAAACTGAACTGCTTGTTATCCAAGCCAAGGAAAGTATTCACCACAACATCAGCATCAGGTTAGACTCCCTATCTTTGGCACCCACTAAGGTTGTAAGAAACCCGGGCGTCATGATCGATGATCAGGTGACCTTTGCGGATCAGGTTGGCTCTGTCGCTCGATCGTGTGGCTTCTCTCTATTCAACATCAGGAAGATTAACCATATCTAACTCAACACTTGACACAGCTCCTAGTTCAGACCTGGGTCATTTCCCGCCTTGACTACTGCAACGCCGTCCTAACAGGTCTTCCAGCCTGTGCTGTGGAACTGTTACAGATGCTGCAGCTTGCCTGGTTTTCAACCTGTCAAATTCAAATCACTAATGCTGGCATAAAGAGTGTTTGATGGATCAGTGCCCATCTACCTCAACACCCTCTTAAAGCCTTATGTAACTGCCCGCCCGCTCCATTCCTCCAAGGAGCGGCAACTAACGCGGCCAAAGCCCCGTGCAGGTCAATATAAACTCTTCTCATTTGCGGTTCCTCGCTGGTGGAACGAACTTAAGTGCACTGTTATAGCATCAGATTCTGTTTCCACCTTCAAGAAATCTTTGAAGACCCAGCTCTTCCGAGAGTATACACTCTTTAGCCCTTTAAATCACAAATCTCGTGATACTTGAATGAAAAATCACCAATTCTCCCGAGACTACTATACCGCCGATAGCTGTTGAGTATCGGGGTCATATGTCCCACTGCAGCTTATCTGCTAAGTATATCAGCTTGAGCCGGGAAGTATGAAAGTTTAGGACGCGTTGGGAGAAGCAGAGCTGTAGGAGCCAACTGCTAAGGGCTGAGATGAGATAAGAAAAACCCCGGTTGTGTGATGTATAAACTGAGGAATTGGTGAGTGTTTCTGCATGTGATTTAGCGTTAGCTCATTGATGACATTGTTTGTGTAGCTGCTAAATTACTTACTATGTAAATCCAGACGCCCATATTAGCTGTTGACAATAAGTTGCCTGAAATATTTATTGAACACTTGTTTAGATTAGGTTTTTTACATTTCATGTCAACTAATTCAGATGGTGTATATTTATTCGATTTTGTCATTAATGTAATTTATATTGAACTTTATTTATTGACTATGCATACTGACTGAGAATGATTGAGATCATTTATAGTGTAAACAGTGCCATTTATTGAATTCATTTGTACACCAGAATGTTTTGATATATATATTTATATATACAGAGAGAAAATGGTCTTGTTTTATTATGCAGGCCAGGTTTTGATGGCGAGCTGAAAGTCCAGGCTGAAAGCCCAAGGAAAGATTGCACTTTTGGTCGGTGACGACTTCTGTTCTCCTGCCAGGCTGGTAGGAGGCTCCTTGCAGCCAACGAACAATTTTATTCCCAATCTGATCTGATTTATGTCCTGCACGAGGCCAAGCACTTTAAAATTAACTTGCTTGGGACTGCTAACCAACCCCAGCTTGGGGTAGAGGAACTGAAGGGTGTGGGTGCATCAATTATGAAACTGTGGGATTGATTGATTTTGATTTGATTGAATGATTTTTTTGTTTTTTTTTCTTTGGGCATTTTATATGGCCATTTGGATGTTTATTTTCACTGATGTGTTAAATATGTATATACATTTTTCACTATAAATACAAGGCACTCGCAACTGCAAACTTTTAGTCTGTCTGCTCCTTCATGAGTCGTATGTATGTTCTGATAAAACTAGCTCATTGACTCTATTGGTCACAATTCATTTACATTGATTTTGAAAAAATATTATACTGTTATCTTTACAGATATGCTACATTAAACCCTCTTTTTGTAAGTCGCTTTGGATAAAAGCGTCTGCAAAATGCATAAATGTATATGTAAAAACGTTTTCGGAATGGTTGGTCTGACACATAAAGCCTCTTCACCATGCAGCTTAAAAGACTTACAGGTCATGTTGGTCAGTGCAGCAGCAAGTCAGAGCAGCAAATGTCTGACCAACAAACCATTACACAAGTGCTCATAATGTTAAGCCTGCTTTTTGTATGTTTATGCACAATGTTTCATTTCAAAAGATAAAGCTGCACAATCAAGGCAAGTAGCTCTTACTAAAAAATTTAAATTTTTTGCTTTGCTAATTCATACAAGGTGCAAAAAACTAAATTACCATAAATCACAATAATAACACATGTAAACAGGCAGCCTGCACCACTCTTTCTTCTCTCTCCGTCCTCCTCAAACACTGGTGTGCTCCCAGAAAATGACTGTGCGGTGCAATTCAATAAATAAAGGTAATTTTTCCAGTCTGTTTATACATTAATAAAACTGTCATATTCTCTTTCTGACCCAATAAATAGATAAACCATGCTAGTTCTGGTAAAAGCTTTGAACGCTTGCCAGGATGACAGTTTTTTTCATACACTGTTTGTGCAGGATTGGAAAATATTTGTTCCAGTAGAATCTGTCATGTTTACTGTAAGGCATTACACCTGAAGCAAATTATTTATCACAGGGATAGTCAATACCTTATCTTATCTTATCTGTGTTTACCTATAAATCAAATCATTAAACTGTTATTTTCTATACGTCACAGTGAAATTGTATGTGTATGCATTCATGTTTATTATTTACAGTTTCATATAAGGGTCATATTCCTTCATGGAATGTAACAGCCCACTGCAGTTAGATGTCAGTAAAGCATGACAGATTACTTCTTGTCATCTTTCAGAGGCTTTTGTCTGAAATGCGGCCAATGGTAATGACTGTAACTGAGATATATGTCAGCCAATATTTCTATCACTAATGACCCCCAGCTCATGTTGCAGAGGGAGAAAGGAAGCTCACCTGTGTCTGCTTTGACCTTGGTGGACATTGAAGACGTATTGCTGATGTTACCCAACACATAACAGAAATAAAGTGTTTACATGGAAACCACGACAGCTGTGAAAAAAACATAACTAGAATCAAGGACGTCCAGCTATTGCTTTCACTCATCTTTAAAAACAGACTGATTATTTTTGCAATATTAAAGCTCTCAGATTGATTTGAGCCTATTTGCTTGGTTATTCTCTAAAGTGAAATACTAAAGGGTGGGATTATTTTTATTTTTTTTTTACTTGTATTCAAACCATTCATTGACATAGTCCACACTCACGTATTTTTTACAATATAACATAGTTACAAATACAACTTTCAAACCCATATAGTCCAGATCTCCCCTTTCCTCCTTACAATATCACAGAAAATCGGGACCGTTGTTCCAGGTATAGATTTACAGAAGATGTTCCACATCTAATCTTCTGAGGACAATAAACTACATCCCTATGCCTTTTTCTGCTGCCGTCTCACACCCACTGAAAGAAACTATGACGTGGGAGACCGGGAGCTCCTCGCAATTAAATTAGCTATTGAGGAATGACGTCACTGGCTGGAGGGCTCAAATCGCCCCGTGTTGGTCTGGAACGATCATAAGAATCTAGAATATATTCAGTCCGCTAAACGTCTGAACACCTGGCAATCCCGCTGCCCCCTATTTTTCTCCCGTTTCAACCTTACAATCTCTTTCAGACCCGGTACCAAAAACGTGAAGCCAGACGCTGTCTCTCGACAGTTCCCTGCTGATGACTCACCCCAGGAACCCTCCACAATCATTTCACCCGACGGTGACCTGGGAGACCGAAGGTATAGTTCAAAACGCCCTTAAGACAGAACCTGATCCTCGACCTGCTCCTCAGAAAACCATTTACGTTCCCTCTGCCGTCCGTTTTCGTGTAATACACTGTTTTCACACAGCAAAGTTTTCCTGCCACCCTGGTTCCAGTCGGACCATTGCCCTCATATCACGCAGATTCTGGTGGCGAACATTCATCGTAATGTCTTTGAATACGTTCAAGCATGTCCTGGCCGAAGCAAGTCCGGAAATAAACCTCCCTCTGGTCTTCTTCAACCTCTCTTAACTCCTAGACGTCCCTGGTCCCACATCGCCCTGGATTTCATCACCGGTCTTCCTTCCTCGCAAGGTATGACAACAGTCCTCTCCATAATAGACCGATTCTCAAAAGAATGCCATCTAGTCTCCCTCCATAAACTGCCCACAACCCTTCAAACCGCACGTCTACTTGTTAAACATGTTTTCCGTCTCCACGGCATTCCTACTGACGTTCTATCTGACCGTGGCCCCCAGTTTGTCTCACAGGTGTGGAAAAATTTCTGTGAGGTACTGGGGGCCAAGGTTAGTTTTTCCTCTGGTTACCACTCTCAGACCAACAGTCAGACGGAACATCTTAACCAAGAGGTTTAAGCTGTTCCCCTTTGCCTTATGTCCTCCAATCAGGCCGACTGGAACCAGTAACTCCCATGGATTGAGTACGCCCACAACATGTCTCTGCCGCCACAGGTCTGTGTCCCTTCGAGGTCTCCCTGGGTTACCAGCCACCACTGTTTCCTGCAGATGAGAGGGATACCTAGACAACCTCAGTCCACTATTACATCCGCCGCACCCGCAAAATATGGAAGGAGACCTTCGCTTCATTACAATGCAAAATAATCAGTATGCTGACCGGAGACGTGCCCCTGCTCCCGTCTACTCCCCCGGTCAGCAGGTATTGTTGTCCTCTAGAGATATCCTTCTGAAGTCCGTTTCCAAGAAGTTGTCCCCCAGGTTCATCGGTCTATACACAATTGAGTCTGCCATCAGTCCCTCCGCTGTCCGTCTCCGTTTGCCTCCCAGCCTCAGAATCCACCCTACGTTTCATGTGCCCCAGATCAAACTGGTTCAGAATAGCGCTTTGTGCCCTTCGGCCGATCCCCCTCCTCCCGCCCGAATCATTGATGGGCATCCAGCTTACGACGTCCGGAGGATCGTGGCTTCCCGTCGATGAGATCGTGGGCATCAGTTTCTCGTCGACTGGGAGGGCTACGTTCCCGAGGAGCGTAGCTGGGTGCCCCGCTCCTTCATCCTGGACCCGCAGCTGATTTTTGATTTTGAACACTCCTCTTCCTCACGTCCTTAAGAGGGGGGTACTGTCAGAGAGGAGGAGGATCTTGTTGTTGTTTTGCAGGTCGTCCTCTGGGGGTCGTCTCAGTCCTTTCATCCTGGCTGGAGCGCGCTGAACGCCTGTGCCTCGCACAGGTGTTCCACATCTAATCATCACATCAATCCAGTATTGTTCAAAGTCTGTAGGTCTCTCTTTTAATTTGTCTGTTTCCTTGTATTTTGGAAGATAGTGTCTAATCTGAAAAAATCTGAAAAGGTCTTTGTTAGCAATATTATATTCATCTTGAAGTTTTAACAAAGGCTTTTAATATTGTTCCTGTAAATAGTTGGTTTATTGTTATTAAACCTTTTTCTGCCCATTCACTAAATCCCCCATCAAGTTTTTTAGGTTTAAATTCGACTATCCCATTTATTCTAGCTGCTGTCGATATGGGGAGTGGTAGCTTTAATTTCCTCCAAACTTTATCCCACACTCTCAAAGTAAACACCACCCACTCATTTTGGATCTTAAGTTTTTGCTATTGTTTTATTCTTAAAAAGGCAACTCTATTATCGAGATGTTCCGTCCAATAATTACTTTCAAGATGTGGAAGTGCCAGGCCTCCCTTGTTGGAAGAACAAATAACCTTAAGTCTCACTCTTGGACGTTTGTTTTGCCAAATGAATCTTGACAAAAGTCTATCCAACAATCTGAAGGTGGTGTTGGGAACCATGACCAGAAGGGAATTAAAGAGGAAAATAAACCGTGATAGGACATTCATCCTAATCGTTTCCACCCTACCGACAATAAATAGTGGGAGAATCTGCAATCTATCCAAATCTTTTTTGATTTGAGATGTAAGTGTGTTGTAATTAGCGTTGTATAGCTGGGAAAAAATTTGGGTCAGAGTGAATCCTAAGTATTTAAGACCCGCTTTTGGCCATTTAAATTTTACTTCTTTCTCGAGTTGTTCTGACCATATTATCCTGACATCATCATTGCTTCCGATTTAATTTAGTTGACTCTATAGCCTGAGATGTGACCAAATGTGTGTAAGCATTTCATAAGGGGCGGTATTGTACTTGACGTGTTTTTTTATGTAATGGAGGATATCATCTGCGAATAAAGAAATCTTGTGTTCTATACCTCTCTTATCTATTATCCCTTCTATGTGTTCATTCGTTCAAATCAGTTCTGCTAAAGGCTCAATACCTATGGCAAAAAAGAATAGGTGAGACCGGGCTTCCCTGCCTCACTCCCCTTTTTATGTTGAAAAATTCAGAGCAGTAGCCGTTTACCCTGACCCTCGAGATTTGATTTTGTTAGGGGTTGCAATCCATTTTATGAAAGTGTTGTTAAATTCCATCTTTTTCAATGTGTAGTTTAAATAATCCCACCTAAAGAGTCCACTTTAATAAATGCTTTCCCCGCATCTAATGCAAGAAGCATTGAACGGTGGCTGTCTTTCTTAGCAGTTGACTGAATATTTAGCGCTCTTCTAATGTTGTTTGATCCTTGTCTTGTAGTTATAAATCCAGTTTTATCAGGTTTTATTAGTTTCTTTAAATACCTTTGCATCCTATTTGCTAAAATTGAGCCAAGGATTTTTAAATCGTTCCCCAAATGACTTATAGGGGGGTAGGAAGCACATTCTTTAGGGTTTTTCTCTTCTTTGTGTATTACCGTTATTATTACTTCTGACCAGCTTTTTGGAGGATAATTTTCCGTTTGAGCGTAGTTAAATACTGCACGTAATTTAGGGGTAAGTTCCTTTATAAATATTTTATAGAACTCTCCACTTAGACCATCTGTCCCTGGACTTTTATTGCTTTTTACTAATTGAATTACTTCTTCAACCTCAGTATCCGTAATTGGCTTGTTCAGATCATCCGCTTCTTCCTGAGTTAGTTTAGGTAAATTAAGCGTTTTAAAGAGGTCCTCCATTTCCTCCATTTTCTCCCTTTTCTGGGGTAGACTGTGGGAGTCATATAGTTCTTTATTAAATACTCGGAACGCCTCTGCAATTTTTTCCGGTTGGGATAGTTCTCTGTTTCCCGGGTGGCATATGTTTGGAACTACCCGGCTGGCCTGTATTTTGGAAAGCTAACAGGTTGCTCGCACGGTTCCCAACTTCATAGTATTTTTGACCTGTATACCTCATAGCACCTTCTGCCTTATATGTAAGTAGTTTGTCTAGTGCATCCCTGCTTCTTTTTAGTTTTTTTAGGGTCTCCTCTTTTCTGTCCCTTTTATGGGTTTGTTCTAGTCTTTTTACTTCATTTTCTAGGTGATTTATTTTCTGTACCCTTTGTTTCTTTCATTTGCTTGCCATTTCTATACATTTACCCCTAATTACTGCCTTAGCTCCATCCCACAATATCGCCTGGGACACTGCCCCATTATCATTCAAGCGGAAGTAATCATCTATTGTTGTCTTCATTTACTCTTGGACATGTGGATCGTTCAGCATGGAGACATTTAATCTCCAGTATTTAAAATGTTTTTCATTTGTCATCCTTAATGTTATTCTGACAGGTCCATGGTCTGACTAAGTTATAGGTTCAATAACACTATGTGCCACCCTATGAAGGTCTTGCTTGGTTACGAATATCATATCCACACTTGAGTACAAACCGTGTATGTTTGAGAAGAACGTGAAATCCCTGCCCTGTGGGTTACACGCCCTCCAAAAATCCACCAGTTCCAACTTCTCTAGCAGGTGTTTTAGGGCTTTTGTTTTCTTGCTAAGAGGGCCGTAATTTATCTGGTTGTGGATCTAACACACAGTTGAAGTCTCCTGCCAAAATTATTACAGCCTCTGAATCCTTTGCTAAGATGGAGGCTACTTTTATAAACAAGTTTGGATCATCTTCATTTGGGCCATATATATTCATTATTGAAATGACCATCCCTTCTATTGATCCCACCACCATCACATATCTCCCCTGCACGTCTTTCACCTCCCTCTGCACCGAGAAGTAGGTTGCTCGGCTTAATGAAATTGCCACCCCCCTCCGTCTGCTTTTTGGACAGCTGGCAAAAAACACTTGATCTACCCACTCTTTTTAATTTCTTTTGTTCCAAGTCATTAAGATGGGTCTCTTGCAATAGCGATGTCGAACTTTTAAACGTTTTTAATTGAGCTAATATTTTCTTTCTCTTTATCGGATGACCCAGTCCTCTCACATTATAGTACACAATATTTAAATCACTCATAACATAATTGTTTTGAAAGCATCAACCTTGAGAACTACTTTTTGAACCGTCGAACTTAATTCTGGATAACGCATCTTGTCTGTTTATGCCCCCTGTTGGGCGTTCAGTGTGGGCACAAACATGTCAAAGAAGAAGAACATAGTAAAGGGGGGTATCCAGAAAATTATATAATTTGCCAAATAATTATCAATCTCGATGGAGCCTCCACCCAATGTGACCGTCTCAGAGCATGGCACCACCGGGAGTCCTGTTTTTTTTCTTAAATAGCATTTTTCTGTTAGTAAAACAGGCTTGTATCAAAATGCATCCCGTCAATCAGTTTCCGCCGTTTAATTGTCAGAACTTCTATAGGGGCCATGTCGGTAATGGTTTCATCAATTGTTTAGCCTCCACATCCATCATAAAGGTATCCGTTTTCCATCAGTGTATCAAGGCACTGATTAAACACACATATCTCATCCTCAAAAGAAATGATGCACATAAAGGTATTTAGATAGGGTAGGTTTTATCTTGGCTTGAATAGGATGTAAAATGATCTTACAATTGAACCCTTAAATAAGTAAGAGAATTGTATAAAGGGTTATGGTATTTGAACCGAAAATTTAAGGAAATAAAAATCATCAATGGCTTTATTATTTGCCATTGCTTAATCATGGTGTCATTTTCTTATTTCTGAGAACAAGGTGCAAATGCTTTTGTACTTCAATGCAAGTGATTATGTACAGTTCTCTGCTTTTTCCCACATATTCAATTGATTATGTCATGTTGGTCAAACCCTATTGTTTGGGTCTCTGCTGAATAATCTTAACCTCCACAACAATCAAGAAGTCTTTACATTAGATATATGTTAACAGCTTGTCATCAAGGATATTTTCTGTACATCTCAGTAAGACTTAATTATTAAATTAATCTATATATTCTAAATTGGTAAATTGCTCCCAGGTGAATCAATACTTTGTACAACATAGGTCAATATGCAAAGCATTAGAACAACCAATGATCCACAAGCTTTCTGGAATAGCTTAAAGGTGCATATAATATTAAAAAACAACTCTGAAGTATATGATGTATATAGCCAAGCACAATGCAATGTTACGTTGTTCAAAATTTAACGACAAGGATTTGCAAAAGAGATGTGAGCTGTGGCAGAGGAGTTGGGAGCCTAAAAAACGCAAGAAAGGAAGTGGTAGAAGAGGCCGAGGACATATGGAGCTTCCATCGCTCCAACATGATTAGGCGTTAGTTTGTGACCCAAAACAGGATGCAAATTGAGTTCAAGGATTCAAGGATTCAAGGAGACTTTATTGTCATTCAACATACATGATGGTACATGAGGTGGAACGAAATTATATACTCACGGTACTATTCCACCCAAGAGCTAATATTAAAATAGATAAAGTAAGTTAAAAAATTAAATAAAATAAAATAAAAAATGAATAAATAAATAAATAAAATCGAAGTAAAGTAAGTAAAATAAATAAAATAGGAATATACGGTATTAAAGTGCGGGTATAGTAAAAATTTGTAGTCCGTGCAGTGGTTTGTTCAGGATGAGTTCAATAGTCTCACAGCTTCAGGAATGAAGCTGTTTCTGAGACGGGTTGTTCTACACTTGATGCTCCGCAGCCTT